>VZRL01000240.1:390322-405401 GCA_013397895.1 Origma solitaria | reverse complement strand
CCTCCCCCACCCTCTTTTTTTTGGGGTGGGGGTGCCCCGCCCTTGAGGTGACATCATCGGCAGCCAATGGGCGGCTCCCCTCGCATCCGGCGTTGCCATAGGAACGCGCAGGATTTGGGGGAGGGGGGGTGAACCCCAAGTTGCTCCCACCCCCCCCACGGAGAGCACCCCAAAATCGGGGTCGGGGGTGCTGCTGGAGGGGTGACACCTGGGGAACTCGTGGCAGTGATGGGGGGAGCAGAGACCTCCCCATTTGGGGTCCTGTGTCCCCCTGCACCCCCATGTACAGGGCCTTGGAGCACCCCCAAACCTGAGCACCCGCGGATGCCCTGGGGGGGCACTGTCTGCACCCCCTTCCCCCCAACCTCTGCCTCCTGAGCCCCCCCACCATGCAGGTAAACTCCCCCAAAAATGGGGGTACCCCCTTGGCACTCACACGGGGGTCCCCCACGGTGTCAGGGTCCTGGCAGAGCTGGGAGAGCCTCTACAGGGGGCTGCAGCCACGGGGGGTCTGGGGGTCTCGGGGAGCCCCTGGCCTGGGGTGCAGCTGCTGGTGGGAATCCCCCCCAGTCATCCCATGCTCTCTCGACCCGACTGGTTCTCCAGCCTCTTGTCCCAAGGGGATCTGGCTGTTCCCAGCATGGTGTCCGCAGCCTCAGGGTGTCCTCAACCTCGGGGTGTCCCCAACCTCGGGGTGTCCCCAACCACCCCCCCCCCCCTGCACTGAGTTTGCCAGGGGCAGGCCCAGGCTGGGTTCATCACCCCATAACCCCCCAAAATGCAGGACCCCCCAGCCCTGACCCAGCTCATCCCCAGGGATGGGATATCCTGGGGGTGGGGACCCATGGCTGGCTGGTCCCCACCCATGATGTCCCCACCCAGGGTGACTCCAGGAGCCAGTCACGGCCACCAAGGTGGTGACCTTGGCTGAGGAGGGGTCACAACACAGAGCTCATCCAGGGTGAGGAGGGGACCCCTGTGACCCCAATTCTGCTCAGCTACCATGGCTCAGCCAGGACCAAACCAACCCTTTTTGGCAACGAAACCCTTCCCCTCCTCAGGAAACATCGGGGAGTCACCAGGACAAGCTCAGGTAGGGATCCCTCTTGGCTGACCTTCCCTGGGGCACTTTGGGGGACCAGAAAAGCTTTTGGGGGCTGAGCTGGGCAGTGCAGCCCTGCAGCTGGAGGGACCCCCACCCTGACCCCACCCCAATGTCACCGAGCTGAAGGAGCAGCTGCAGGCCCAGGTGACCTCCCAATAAACACAGAAGAAAGGGGGCAGCAGGGCAGGGGGTCCCCCAAGGCCAGGGCCTGTTCCCCTTCCCACTCTCCCTGGCAGCTGCACATCTCCGAGGATGGATTTGAGTGGGAGGGGTCAGACCCTGGGCAGAGCATGCTGGGGGGCTCTGGGGGATCCCGTTTCCATGGCAGGAACAGGGCAGGAAGGGCTTGGGACCCCCCCATTCAGGACAGCCCCTCAGGAAGGGGCTCCAAGGGGTCCCCTGGGCTCTGTTCCAGCCACCTGCAGCCCTGGAGTCCCTTATGGCCCTGCAACATCTGCTCAAAGCTCCCCAAAATGGGTGTTCAGCTGTCCTCCCCCATCAGGGGAGGAGCTGGATGTTGGATATCCCAGATCCCTGCTCTATGGAAGCAAGGCCAGCAGCTCTGTTGCTCTCCAGGTTACCCACAGATGGGATGTTGATCCCACAAACCCCACAGGACCTTGGCCATGCCCCGTCCTGCCTTTCCCTCACCACTGAGCCTGATCCAGGTCAGACCGCACCAGGCTGTTCCCACAAACTGGTTTAGCTCCGATGGGAGATGGTCCCTTCTCTGCTCTGTCCCTCCATCCCAGCCATGGCTTCCTGGACCAAACACTTCAGGTGGGCCCAGCCCAGGGCAGGTCCCAACCCTTTCCCGCCCAGCCTTGTTCTTGTGCTCACTGGAGCAATCCCAGCACCATCCTGTTCTTGAGAAATGGATAAAAAATGGATTATAGTGTGGAAAACTGAAAGAACTCTTGGGTTCAAAGAGTTGGGATGAGCATTAGGAATCCCCATGGACTGGTGAGAGAGGAGGAGGCTGTTCCTCTCTCTTTGAGACCATGTTGTGTCCATTTTGGGGCAAACAGGTATAGAGGTATGGGAGCACATCCAGGAGGTGCTGGGTCAGCTTGGGAAGGCTCACCTGGGGGGACCAGGAAAGAGCTGCACTATGTGGATTTCTATTCCTGATGTTAACATCCTGAGGGTGATCGCACAATGGAACAGACTCTTAGATTGAAAGCCCCATACCTGGAGATGCTCGAGTCTCACCAAGGCCGGTCCCTCAGCCTGGACCACATGGATCTGCCTGGATCAGGATAGTGGACATGGAGATGGGGTCAGGCTGAGCTGTGTGAGATATGGCACCATTTTATCAAAACCATCCCAAATTATCCCCATTCACATGTCGGGAAGATCCTCATCTGGCAGAAAGCTCCTTCCCAGAGGTTCACACGGGATCTTGGCCTTGGGGATCTTGCATCTTCTGAACTCCATCCCTCAAGGATGCTGTGGGTGCTCCTCATGAGGTATCCCCAAGCCACAACTCGGCAGTGACAACATAGGGTGAGTGTGGAGAATCCATGACCCCCTGGATGTGTTGGAGGAGCTGATCCCAGCTGGAGAGCAGCGTGTGGCCACCACAACCCCATTTCCATCCCCCCCCAGCCACTCTTCAGCTCCTGGGGACAGTTCTGTGTCACTGAGGAGGAAAAACAACTGGGAGGTTGACCCTACACAGCTCATCCTCAGGGAAAAAGCCTGGAGCTGACCCCATGGGAGCCATCCATGCTCCAAGGCAGGAAGGAAATGGTCAGAAAACCTGGAAGTAGCTCCAAGTTAACCTCAGCAAGCACAATCTAAACCCATCCTGGCCCCCAGAGCAGCTCCAAGGAAAGGAACAGGGCCAAGGCGGGATTTATTCAGGATCTCAGTGACACACGGCGTCAAGTTTCTCCTCATCCCAAGGTCAAGTGCAGAAGGAAAAGGACGGATTGTGGCCATCTCATCCAGGTTTGGGGATGACGTTTATGTGAGAAACATCTGGAGGAGGCATCAATTTTTGTTTTCTGATGGCAGGAGCTGCCAGGGGAAGGGGAAGAGGCTTCCAGAAGGTGGGATGAGGGGGCTGAGCCTGACCTCCCAAACCTCCCCACTTGGAATGGAAGGAGCCAGTGCAGCCACGAAGCCCAGGCTCCCAAAAAGGCCTGGGATGTGCTTTGGGAAGGGACAAAGGACACAACACGGTCCCATAGGAACAGGCAGGGCGGTGTCCTGACATGTGTTTGTCACAGGCTGTCACTGAACAATGAGCACAGAGTGGCACCAGCAGCACCTCGGCCACAGCAAAAGGACAAGGCTGATTCCCAAAGAGCCCCCAAATCCATGGAATTCAGGAAAAGGAATTTGAAGCAGGAGAACAGCAGAACTTCACCCTGCACCACTGGGTCACTGCCCCAGGAGGCTCCAGGCAGGCCAGGATTTGCTCCTGCCAGCTCCAGACCACTCCTCCCTCGCAGCCCTTTGTCACCTGCTCCCCCACCCCACATTCCATCATCCCACTTCCATGTGCCGCTTTAATCCCTAAGGAAACCCAGTGGCAACTCCTCATCACCATGGAAATGAGGCAGCGTTCCCACTGTCCTTCCTGCCCGTGGCTCCTGCAGGAACAGCTCCCAGCAGGAGGTGCCTCCATCTCCAGAATTGCGGCCATGGGCCCTCTCCTGCTCTCCTGAAACCCTTCCCAGCTGGAGGGAATATTCCAGACCCAACACGTGGATCGGCGGTGACTCTGAGGGCAGGGTTGGGGGTGTGGGAAGCTGTGACATTCCCAGCAGGGCCTGGCCTGATGCCAGCCCCATCCCAGCTCTGGGGCAGCTCCGTGGGGGAACTGGGGTCGTGTCCAAGCTAGTTCCCCTACTCCCACTCCAGGTATTCCATATTCCACACCTCCATCGCAGCAAACACAAACTGTGCCACATCCCCAGCCCATTCACACTTCTCCAGCGGCTCCTGTTGGGAACAGCTCCTCTCCCACGGGGATGATTCCCATTGGAACTTCCCCAGCCCGAGGCAAGCAGCTGCCGGGTGGGCGGTGCGAGACGCGGCTGTTGAATTCCAGGAGGATCGGGCAGGGACGGCAGCTTTTGTGCGGAGCCCCCTCGTTCTGCAGCCCTTTTGGCTCCGCGTTCTCACTCCCGGGACTCGCCCCGGCGGATTTTCCCCTCCCAGCGGGTGTGTGGGCAGGGATGCAGGGGAAGAGCCAGGCACGGAGGCACCACACCCTTTTTTACACAGTAATTTGATGCAGCAAGAGAGAAAAAAAGGGAGGGAGATGCTGCCAAGCATCAGCTCCCACCCAGCAGCCAGCGATTCCCGGTGAAACTCTGGAATGGCTTTCAGCCAAATCCCCCCAAAACCACGAAAGGAGGAATGGAGCTCTGCTTCCCAAAGCTGCCCCGGGATTTGGGAGAAAGCAAACCCACTTCGCAAAACTCTCAGATCTGAAATCCCTGGTAGCAAAAATTTATTTCCATGACCGAAGACGAGGAGAAATTTATAAACTTATTCTAGCAACCATCAAAGGAAACAGTAAATATCCCATCACCCGGCAGCCACACATCCCCGAGGGCTCTGCCACACCCCCGTGGGGCACATCACCTGTGCTGCCTCCTTCCCAGCCCCACCCGCGCCAGGGAATTCCGGGAAGGTCCGCAGTGTATCCAGCCAGCCTCTAGTGTCCGACGTGATAAGGAGAAAAAACAAGCAGCACACTCATTTCAAAGCCCAACACAGACATGGACAGTGTTAGATTCTCCTAAAAAGTAGTCCCGATCCATTTTTTCTCCCCCCAAAGCCCCAGTGCCTGGGATCAGCGCATGAGCAGGCTGTGCTTTGGTCCATCCACCCTCTCCAGCTTCTCAAAGTGTTTCCTGGCGTTCCGGATGTTGATCAGCGTGGCCGCGGAAGCTGCGACGGAAAAGGGACGGGGGAGATAAAAAGAAGTTAAAAAGGGTGAGAGTCACCACGTCCTCAGGGCTGCCTGCCTTCAGTAGCCTTGTCTGCAAGATCTTGGTGCATCGTGCTGCTCCCAAGGCAGGCAAAATCCAGAGTGGGATGGGCTGGGTGAAATTTAATGCTGGATGGGTAAAAATCCAGCATGGGAAGGTCTGGGCAAAATTTGATGGGGATGGTATAGGTATGATTTAAGATAGGAAGGTCTGGGTAAAATTTAATGTGGATGGTCCAGGCAAGGTTTGTTCTAGGGAGATCTGGGGAAAATTTGATGGGGATGGTCTGGGTAAGATTTAAGGCAGGAAAGTCTGGGTAAAATTTAATGTGGGATGGACTGGGCAAGGTTTAATATGGGAAGATCTGGGAAAAATTTGATGGGGATGGTCTGGGCAAAATTTAATGAGGACAAGCTGGACAAAAGTCAGCATGGGATGGTCTGGACAAAATTTCATGTGGGACAGTCTGGGTAAAATTAAATGTGGGATGGGCTGGGTAAAATTTAGAATGGGAAGGTCTGGTCAAAGTTTAATGTGGGATAGTCTGGGTAAAAGGTAATGGGAGATGGTCTGGGTAAAATTTGATCTGGGATGGTCTGGGCAAAATTCAATGTCGGAAGTTCTGGGCAAAATTTAAGGTAGGATGACCTGGGCAAAATTCAGTGTGGAATGGTCTGGGCAAAATTCAGTGCGGAATGGCCTGGGCTGTTGGCTGATCCCAGAAAAACAGCAGGAAAAGCCTCTCCCAGGGAGAGCTGCTCACCCCACAGCTGCTCCCCAGCACAGCAATGCCCGGCTGGTGCCTCAGTCCCAGGGATCCCACACTGGCCCTAATTCCCTAACAGGAGAGCAGGGCAACCATGCCTTAGGGCATGAGGAGTCCTGGGCAGTGTCCCTGGAGCCCCTGAGCTCCCAGCAGGAATTCCAAGAGCTGTGTAAACAGGGAACTGCTCCCAGGGGCTGTGGATTGGCACTGCTGCAGCTCCTCCTTGGGATAAATAAATGCTGCTAAAATTAGAGCCTGTCCACCAGAGCCAGCTCAGGCAGTCAGAGCAACACCCAAACATGAGCCAGCTCTGCTTCCTCCCCAAAATCACTGGGGCTGCCAGCTCACAATGGCCCAAAACAGGTTCTAGGCACGACCTGCTCAGCCAGGTGTGGTTTGGTGGCTCCCTGGGACAGCAGCAGCAGCTCAGCTGTGCCACCACCCCTGCAGGCTCCTGCTCCCCCACCCTCCCCACCCTGCTCAACTCAATCCCTCTCTCTTAATTACAATCAGTTTTGTAATTAAAACCTCATTTTCCAAGAGAAACACAGTTTAAACTGGACTAATTTCACCATTTTTGAGTGTTTTGGGGTTTTTTTTGTCCCAGACGGGCTTCTCTTGGCTCTGACTTACGTATGGAAGGGTCTGACATGACCACCATCACGTATGTGTTGGATGTGAAGATGTCAATGAAAGCAGCAAAGTTGGAGTTCCTGACCTCCATGCTCTGGAAAGAAGCTGCCAGCTTACTGCAAAACAAGGAAATAAAGAGAAAAAAAGGAATGAAGAGCTTTTGTGCCCACATGGCCAACATCCCTGATCTGAGCTGCTGGGAACAAGGAGGAGCTGGAATTCCCACTTGGCAAGGTGTGGTTACAGCAGGGCTTTGGCTGGGCTTGCTTTTAAAGACAAAATTCCTCTGTTTTGGGCCAAATGAGAACAATATTAGCTGATGTGTGCATTGAATGAAGGAAATTCCAGACACAACCCCACTGCCCAGGCCTGCTCCCCATGGATGCAAGGGCTCAGCCATTCCCAGCTGGACACCCTGGATGAGCAGCAGAAATAAGCATAAAATGGGAATATCTGGAGACATCTGTAAACTACCCAGCCACTTCTCCATCCTGTCCAGCTCCACACATCTCCAGGATTAACCTGACCGTGGAGCCTGGGGGCTGTGCAAAGCCAAGCTTCCCACTTTTCCATTAGAAATAGGGATAAACAGGGTCTGCAAGCCCCGTCCTCCCCAGCCAGCCATGGGGACAGGGCTGGAGCAGAGCTCTCCAGGTGACATTCCCAGTTTCCAAGAGAAACCGTGGAGTTCAGCCCTGGAATTCCTCTCCCTCGATCCAGGAGAAAAAGGCCTGGAATTAAACAGCACCAAACCTCTCCCACCATCAGCAAAGGAGGAAGTTAAACAATTAACATTTAACTGGGCGTGTTCCAGCAGTTCCACCCCGGAGCTGCAGAGTCAAACTGGGATTCTCTGGAGAGCCCTCTGGAAAATGCTGGAGCAGCCCTGATGTCCCCAGTGCTGAAAAGAGCAGCTCACCTGCAGCTCAGCTTGAACTGTTTGATGATGTTGCTGATCTTCTCAAACCTGTGCACGTCCCGCTGCTCCTTGCACTGGTAGTGGGAAATCACCTGGAGAAGGGGCACAGCCAGTCAGGGATTCCAGCACAGCTTTCCCAACAGCAGCTCTGGGAATGGGTGGGCAGCAGGGCAGGGATTCCCTTTGCCTTTGGCTGATGGAATTTTGGGAAGTGTTTACAGCGATCCTTGTGGTGCTTTGATGGAGAAATGAGACTCAGTGACAGGATCAGCACACAAAGGACGTGACACTAGGTGACACCACTGTACCCCTAAGCTCTGGGTGTTCAACTTAGCAGTAATTTATATCCCGATTCTGAGTTGAAAATGGGTGGAAAGAGAGGGAAAAGAGGCGAGTCCATCACCTCAGGAATGGGCCAAGTGCCAGCATTGCTTTTCCCTCCCAAGGTGCTGCTGGGACGTTCCCCATCCTGCACTGGCATTGATCCCAAAGCCAAACCAAGCTGTTCCTCCCCAAAAAAAGCAGGTCAAATTCCTTGGAATTCCCTCTCCATCACTCCAGTCAGAGCAGAGCAGAGCAGAGCAGAGCAGAGCAGTTCCCTCCCCTTCCTCCCTGGAGATCCAGCAGCAGCCCTGAGTGCCTGGATGGCAACATCCAGAGGATCTAAAGAGCTTTAGGAATCCTGGAAAACAGCTCCCCAAACATTTCCACCCAGCTGGTGGCCCCCAGCCCTTCACTCCCCAGCCCTTCACTTCCTGCACAAACAGCTCCATCACCTTCATTCCCACAGCAAAACTAAGAGGAATATATTAAAAACCTTAGCTGCTTTAAACTCTTCACAATCCCCAAATCAGCTCTCACTGATGCGTCAGGAGCCCTTGCACAAGGATGTGAAACTGCCCTACCCAGGGAGTCACATTTAACAGGTTTTTTAGAGGGTTTTTTCCCTCTTTTTTTCCCTTAATCACCTTAAACCCATCACTTTTTAAACTTGCCCAATTATTCCGATCAGTACAGCTTTAGCCAAATTCAAGGGTTGCAATTCCCAGTGTGCAATTTCCTTCCTAAACTTCCCATATAAGGTTTTTTCACTACAATTTGAACACAATTTCAGAATAAGGGTTTCAGATTTCACAGTGAGATTTTCACAGGAAAATTTCCCTTCAAGAGAGGAGAGTTCTGGGAATGTTTAATAGGAAAAAAAAAATAGGGGGAGTCTAAAGAAGAAAAAAGAAATTGCATTGAAAAGAAGCACAGAATTTTTGTAGCAAAGATTATCCTTTTTCAGTTAAAAATGTCCTTGTAACAATCACACTGTTACACACCTCAAGGTGGAACTATTTATTATCTCCAAAAGGTCAAAAAGCAGAACTTGCCAGGCAAGGCAAGTGTTTGTTTCTGATAGTTTAACAAGAAAGAAAAGTCATGGCTCCTTTCCCAAATTCCCTCCATCATTTCCAAATCCCCGTTGAGGAAAACACTCCAAAAAATTCAAACATTTCCTTCAGCTCAGTGAGAATTTGGTGCAAAGTGTGAAGAGCCCAGCCCAGAAATTAGATTTAGGAATAATTAGGTATACAAGCACCAAGGGTGGTTTTATCCAGCACCTTCCACCTGGCGGAGGGCTTGGGAGCACAATAACCTGGAAAAGCACCACAATCCCATGGCTGATCCTTTATCCATATCCTAGGCTTGCAGAACATCAAAAATCAAAAGAAATCAGGTCCAGCTCAAATGGCCTAGCAGGAGGAAGTGAAAAGGTTTGGGTTTGAAGCTACAAAAGGTTCCTGCCCTGTGCAGAGAGAGACTGGGGATATGAAACACTCCCAGAGCCTGGAAGAGGAAACACCAAGCAAAGCCCAGCTCAGCTGCTGCAGGGGGAATTTTGGGATGGTCCTGTGAGCCACAGGGTCCCACTGGCTCTTTCAGTATCCCAGGGCCTGATCAGTGCATTCAGCACCCGGGGCTGGCACCTCCCAGCTGCACTTCCATGGAATCTCACAGTGGCTTGGGTTGGAAGGACCTCCAAGCTCATCCTGTTCCAACCTGAGACCTTCCACTGTCCCAGGTTGCTCCAAGCCCTGTCCAGCCTGGCCTTGGACACTGCCAGGGATCCAGGGGCAGCCACAGCTGCTCTGGGCACCTGTGCCAGGGCCTGCCCACCCTCACAGGGAACAATTCCTTCCCAATGTCCCATCTATCACAGGGAAGCCATTGCCTGTGTCCTGTCCCTCCATCCCTTGTCCCCAGTCCCTCTGCAGCTCTCCTGGAGCCCTTCAGGCCCTGCCAGGGGCTCTGAGCTCTCCCTGGAGCCTTCTCCTCTCCAGGTGAGCACCCCCGGCTCTCCCAGCCTGGCACCAGAGCAGAGGGGAGGGAAAGGGAAGCTCCATCAGGAATCCATCCCAGGAACTCACCAGGAACGTGGCTCTCTCAAACAGCAGCACCTCGTCTGCCTCGATGATCTGAGCAAAGTTCCTCAGGTTCATCTCCAGCTGCTGCACGTTGGGGATCAGCTGATAGACAATGCTGGACCAGGCCTGGCAATGGAGACACAAAGAGGCCTCAGCAACTCTTCCCCTCCTCGGTCTCTTGTGACAAATGTGCTCCAAGAGGTAGTTTTGGCACTTCTGGGTGGTGACAGCCTGGGCAAGGCTGGGAAATTTCTCCCCACTCCGTGCCCAGAGCTCAGGAGAGCCTTCCCTGGCTCAAGTCCTTCTCCACCAGGCAGAGAACCTCCAGTGCTGCTAAAGAGGCTTCAGTCATCCTTGGGATGAGGTGGGAATGCTTTTGTCTCCTTCTCCCACTCACATTTTCAGAGAGTTTTAATCCTGGGGAAGCTCAACACAGACGGACATTTGGCAGTGCATCCCTGATCCAAAGTTCCACTTTATCCCAGCAGGCCAGGAACAAGCCCAGGAGGGACTGGGGGGTGCTGGGATCAGCATCTGTCCTCATCCAGACTAGGATTTCCCGAGCTCAGCCTCCCCTCCCTGCCCAGCTGCTGACCCAGGTGTGAGGCACTGCCCGACCCTGCCCTTCCCCAGAGCCACACAGATATTTGGGATGCCTGTCTACCACGTTCCTGATATTTATCACACTCTCCTGACTTTTAAAAATTAATTAATTAAAGCCAGGATTAATTTGGGTCTAATTTCCACCCTCAAGAAGCAGCTGCTGCAGAGCTGAACACACCAGCAGGATCCTCCTCCTGTCTTGCTCCAAGTGGGAAGGCAGATATGGAAAGGAAGCTGCACAAACCTTGTAAAGTGTCTCATCCCAGATAGAAGTCCTAAAACAAACACATTCCAAGGGCCGGGAAAGGCGCTTCAAGTCTTCCTCACGCTCCTTAAAAATCTGGGAAATAAAGACAGTTTAGGCATTGAGTGTAAATATTTCTGTTTGTGCTGGGGTGCTCTGTGGAATTATGGGGTGAGTTTCATGTGAGTCTCTAGATAGAGCTCTGGAGAAGGCACCACTGGCCAGGAACCATCCCTGGGAGCAGCAGGGCCAGGGATGTCTTGCTACAGAATCCCAGAATTGTTTGGGTTGGAAGGACCTTCAAGCTCATCCCATTCCAGCCTTCCATGGGCAGGGACAACTTCCACCATCCCAGGCTGCTCCAACCTGGCCTGGAACACTTTGGGAGGTCCAAAACCTCCCTGGGACCCAAAGCTGGAATAAGAGCGGGTGTTGAGGAGTGGGAAGGAAGTGGAGTGTCCCTGAGGAGCTGAATTCTGACAAATCTCTGGCCAAAAGCTCCAGCACATCCAGCAGGACAGGAGGGAAGCACTGGAGGAATTCTGACAAATCCCTGGCAAAAAGCTCCAGCACATCCAGCAGGACAGGAGGGAAGCACTGGAGGAATTCTGACAAATCCCTGGCAAAAAGCTCCAGCACATCCAGCAGGACAGGAGGGAAGCACTGGAGGAATTCTGACAAATCCCTGGCAAAAAGCTCCAGCACATCCAGCGGGACAGGAGGGAAGCACTTGGGGTTCAGCAGTACAAGGAAGATGCTCACAGAATTCCCTCCTCTCCTGCAGTTCTGGCACAAAAAAAGGGGAGCAGGGAACAGCCAAGCCCAGCCAGCCTCATCCAGGCTCCTCTGGAATGCTGCAACAGGACAGAACATGGAGCAAACCCCACAAAATGCTGGACCACGATTAACCAGGTGGGTTCTGTACAGCACAGGCTGCACCAAGTACAAAAATAGGGATTTAGGCCAAAATGTGCATGTTCTGAGCAGCAGATCCCCTAAAACAGCTCTTCAGGGTGACAAGGGGTGGCAAGGCCCCTCTTCTGCCCATCCCTTCCTTCGGGGCCTCATCTGAGTCTGTGCCTCTCCTTAAAGCAGGATTTATCCACTGCTCCCACCACAAACTGGGCAGGACTGCAGCAAGAGGGTTTTAGATTCATCCTTCAGGGAGGGAAGGGAGGAAAAACTCCCTTTGAACTGAAAAAACTCCCTGAGCTGCAGGGCAGGACCAGGGTGGGAAGAGAAATCCCTGCTCCCAGCAGCTCAAATGACCCAAAGCCAGGCTGCCCCTGGAATTCTGCTGTGCAGGGAGCTCAGCCACAGGAGCTGTTCCCTCTGCGGCTGCCCAGGCACAAACTCCCTGGGAATTGGTGCAAAGTTGAATAAAACTTCTCACTTCTGACACAAACCATCAGCTTTAGGTTTCCAAACCTGCTGCACGGTAGGGAGAGGCCAAGAAGTCAGGGATGGACCCTAAGCCAACTCAGTTCCCTGTGGGATCAGGAGTTGTCCAAGCAGGAAAAGTTATAGGAACCTGACATCTTCCTATCTCCCTGTGATCTCTCAAAAGCACAAAAAACCCACCAAACATCTCTGAAAGGCTGATCCCCTGCACTCCCAGGATGTTCAAGGGCTAAAGAGGATTTCTCGGAATGCAGAGCAGGATGAACCCACAGAAAGCACCTCCTGATTAACTGGCAAAGTTTCACCTCTTGGATTTTGGGGTGCTTTAGCACAAAGCCTGTGCTGGACTGAGAGCAGCAGCTGAGCTGTCAGCAACTGTCACTGTCACCCCCATCTGAACTGGGAGCAGGGCTTTAAGGAGCTGGATTCCCTCCAGCCCTGCCTCCTCCTGGAGCCAGGGTGTGCTAGAAGCTCTGGAATCAGGCAGGAAAGGCTCTTTTTGTTCCTAAAAATCACCACTTCTGTTCTCCACTGGATTCCAGAATGACACACTTCAAAAAAAGGCAGGAAAAGCTCTGGGAACATCTGAGAAAGCCTTCGAGGAACAGCCCTGAGGGGCTGGCTTTGAAATGTGACCCCACACAGCACAGCCAAGAGATGCTCCGTGTGGGAGCATTTCCATGGCAACTCCCAGCTCCTCACCAGATCCCGCTGGTCCTCCTGCACCAAATCCATCTTGTGCACCAGGCAGAAGATCTTGGCATCAGGAGAGTTCTGGAGAATGGCCTCCAGGCAGGACTGGTAGTAGTGCATGTCCTTCTCCAGCTCCCTGCTCTCCACGTCGAACACGTAGATGAGCACCTCTACGTTGCGGAAGATGTTGTCCCTCTGGCTGGTGAAGTAGTTCTCCATGAAGGTGTCCTGGCTGGGGGAGCAGAGCAGGGAAGGAGGGAGATTCCTGTTAGAGCAGGTCTTTCCTGGTGGTTTGTGGGAAACAGCTCCTGCTGGGAAGGCAAGGCTGGGATTTGGAGCTGCAGGTCCCACTCAGGAGGCCAGGCTGGAGCTGCATGCCCTGAGCATTCCCAAGAGAAGCTTGATGCTCCTGGAAAGCATCAGCCCCCCAGTCCCACAGGAAGCTGAAGCTTCCCTCATGTCCTGCTGCTTCCGGATCCAGGCTGGCTTTAAAGAGCTGCTCATGAAACCCCACAGCAGCAGGAACAGGTAAAACAGGACCAAAAGCATCAGTTCAGCCTCAAACCCCAGGATTTCAGCCTCCTTTTAACTCTGGCTGAAATGATCCATGAGACCTTGGAGCTGAGGCTCCACCAGTGGGACAGCATTCCTAAAAAAAGCTGCTTCCAGGAGCCACAGGATCCAGTACTGACTCTCTGCACAAATCCCACTGGGATCAAGCTGGAGATGCGCAATTCCAACACCAGCAGCACCTCAGCAGGAAGCCCAGGAGAAGGAAGGGCCATTCCCCTGCCACACCTCATCCCAGGGGGAGGAGAACCCACTCAGTTCCATCCCTGATCCCCACAGCCTCCCCCGAAGACTGGAAAAGGCCAGGAGTAATCAGTACCTACCCTCCGCAGTCCCACAGGTTCAACACCAGGTTTCCAAGGAATCGGACATGGGAATGCTCCACATCAACTGCAAAGAGACAGCAGGAGTTCACTGACTGCACCACGCACCCAGGACAGCTAAAATCACGGGAATCAGCACAGAATCATGGAATGGTTTGGGTTGGAAGGGATTAAAGTTCTCATTCCACCCGATCCATGAGCAGGGACACCTTCCACTACCCCAGGCTGCTCCAAGTTCCATCCTAACTGGCCTTGGACCCTTCCAGGGATGGGGCATTCCTCACAAAACAGCCCCAGTTTGTAAAGTCCCAGCAAAACCCCATTTCCCAGAGGAATTCAGGCCTCCCTGCCCATTGCTCTCCTGCGAATTGCCCATTGCTCTCCCCTTCAGCCACACATTCCCTGATCCCTGGGATATTTTAGGAATGACTCTGCAGGGCTTTAAGCCATCCTTAGCAAAATAAACCAGGAACACCAGGAATGTAAACTTCAGGAAGAGGCCAAATTTATGGCAATGAGGAAATTTACACCAGTCCCTGATATTAAATCCTCACAGTCACTTCCCAGTAAGGAGCATCAGATCCCAACAACTCATTCCCTTCTTTCAGACGAATCACTTTTGCTTTTTCCCAACAATGGCTTTGGAAAGCAAAAAAAGAAAAGGCACTAATTAAACTCAGTTCATCATTCTGCCAAAACCAGGGGAGCATTGCAGGATCCCTGTGCTGGAGAACCCTGGATACAACAGGAATATTCCTCCAACATGGAGGAGGCTCTGACAGGTGTAGCTGCACCAAAAGCTGCTTGCTGAGCCAAAAAAAAAAGGAGTTAAGGATAAAATTGAATAATAAAGCAGCAAAGGCTGCTTCCTGATCCAAACAAAATGGAATTAAGGATAAAAGCTGAACAACAAAGCAGCAAAGCTGATCCCAGTGCTGCTTTTCCCTTCCCTGCCTGTCCCCGGCTGATCCCGGGAATGAATCTCCCAGTGAGGTGTGGCAGCTGGGAGGACCTGCAGGGACACACCCGACCCAGGGATCGCTGCAGGGAATGGCCCCGCCCCTCTAATGAGGGGGTTGGAGCCCTGAGAACTGGGAATTCAGCCGGGAATTCCTTACTTGTGGCCCCCAAGCGCCGCGTGTCCCGGGCGATGTAGTTGGCAAAGATAATGGACCTCATGCTGGTCTTCCCAGACCCACTTTTACCCATCAGCAGCACCTGGAGAGAGGAAAAGAAGGAAAAATGAGCTACCACAGAGCATTGGGTCCTTCCCAGCTCCCTCGAGTTGGCACCTCACTGCCAAAGCCTCCAAACACAGGACTGGCACATTCCAGCTGGGAATGCACCAGCAGAGAGGCAAAGAGGGGCACCTGGGAGGCACGAGACAGATTTCCCAACCCTGCTGTCCATGGCCATCCCAACCCTGCTGTCCATGGCCATCCCAACCCCGCTGGTCAATGG
>VZRL01000240.1:376338-387156 GCA_013397895.1 Origma solitaria | reverse complement strand
CTCACGGGACCCAGCGCTCGGCCGCCGCCGCCGGTCACGTGAGCGCGCGCCCCGCCCTCCGCGCGCGCGCGCCCCCGCCGTCACGTGATGCGGGCGCTGGGCGGCTGAAGCCTCGACCGCCATCTTGAGTGAGGGCAGAGCTTTCCTGGCAACGAGGGGGAGGGTTTATGGCGAGGTCCCGGTGACTCCCGGCTCTTCCCGGCCGCTCCCGGTGATTCCCAGTGGCTCCCGCCGGGCGGCGGAGCGCGCCCTGACGGAACCACCCCGGCGGAGCCACCGTGGGGATCAGTGGGGCGGGGCAGAAAGGAGTTCAGGCTCGCGGGCGTAGCTTCTTTCAGCGCCTCCCATATGGTCTAGCGGTTAGGATTCCTGGTTTTCACCCAGGCGGCCCGGGTTCGACTCCCGGTATGGGAAGCTTCAATTTTTCCTGCCGGAGGGGGACACTGCTCGCCCTCCTCTCCCGTTTTTCCGCACGTTTCCCCTCAAAACTCCTTCGGGCCTTGTTTTTGCATCTCTACAGTAAGATTTCTCGCCGCCAGGAGCTTCCTGAAGCGCTTTGCCACTGCAAACGCAGCCTCCCACCTGTTTAAACGTTCAAGTGCACTGGAGCACAGAGCCCCCAGCTAATTAACATGCTGTTAATTGGCTTCTTCTCTTAGGCAAGCAAGAAAATTCCCGCTTGTGTCCCACGGTGTGTTTTAAACAGCCCTGACTTGCTCAAGACAAACAGGATTGTGCTGCAACTCCAGCAGCAGAAAACTGAAGACACACACATAGAAATCCATATATAATACATACATTTATAAATGTGTGGGAATTACTGAAGGGATATTCCTGGGAGCTTTTCAAAACCTGTGGGACTTGGAGGGGCTCTCACCTCACGGCTGCTGGGGCTGCCAGAGATCCTGGGAGGTCCTGAGGAGCCTCTGAGCTGCTGCTGCCACAGAGCCAGAGCTGTCACCTTGGGGGTCCCCTCCCAGAGCCATCCTCTTGGGTGTCCCCTCTGAGCCTTGTCATCTCCTGTGTCCCCTCCCAGAGCCATCAATCGCCTCGTGTGTCCCCCCCGAAGCCTTGTCACCTTGGGTCTCCCCTCAGAGCCATCACCCTGTGTGTCCCCTCAGAGTCTTGTCATCCCTCTCAGAGCCATCAGGCCCCTCATGTGTCCCCTCTCAGTGCCCCATCACCCTCTCAGAGCCTTGTCACCCTGTGTGTCCCCTCTCAAAGCCTTGTCACCCTGTGTGTCTCTCCTCAGAGCCTTGTCACCCTGTGTGTCCCCCCTCAGAACCTTGTCACCCTGTGTGTCCCCCCTCAGAGCCTTGTCACCCCCTTGCAGAGCTCTGGCACCTCATCTGTCCCCTCCCTCCCTTGGCTCCTGGCACATTTTGGCTCCAAGGCACTTCCAGCCTGGCAAAAGAACCCCAGAGCTGCCTCTCCTCCCGCGGGAGCCCCTCCCTGGCTCTGCCAGGGTCCTTGGCAGGGCAGGTTTTGGGGGGTCCGAAGGCTGGGGGTGTCAGGTTTGTCCTGGTGGTGCTGGGGCTTGGAAGGACCCCTTGGTGCCCTTGGATCCTCCCAGCCAGCAATCCCCACATAAAGGGGGTCTCTGTTCCCCATCCTGAGGAAAATTCCTGCTGCTTTTTCCTTTTTTTTTTTTCCTACTTAAACGACTTCCAGGAACCACCCAGGGGTGGGAATACACTATGGAGTTGTATCTTCAATAATAAGCTGTAAACAACACTAAATTATAAAGAAATAAAGACTTCAGGCACCCCTGAATACATTTTGTTCCTTTTAATCCCAGAATCCAGATAATTCTATTAAGATCTCAAAGGGGTGAATGCATGCTGTATCTTCAGGAAAAAGGAGTATTTCAGCCTCCCAGGATGCCCAGGGTATCAGGAATATTCAGTGTAGGATTTTCCAGGAGGACTTGCTCTCAGTGCTGTTCCTCATCCTCCTGCTCCAATGGATCTGGGACACTCTGGGACAGTCTGGGACACTTTGGGACAGTCTGGGACACTTTGGGACACTCTGGGACACTCTGGGACACTCTGGCTCGCACTCCTTGTGACACCAGGCTTGGGAGTTCACTGAGCTGTTCTGGGAACCAGGGGAGTAAAGGAAACTATTCCAGAGGGCTGGAAAAAGGAATGTGCAGCTACAAAAGGGTGAAGAGAGGAATGAGTGAGCTGACAGGCAGTAAAGGCACATTTCCTTAGGGGTAGAGCCGCTGGATGGATTCCAAGGGAAGGCATTCCCAGATTTCTGATTGGGAAGGGAAGCAGTTACTCCCAAATTAGCGAACAAGGCAGCCACGGCAGAAAACATTCCCATTAGATCCAAGGAGGATTGGCACATGCACATCCATGCGGTGTGTGCAGTTTTAGGAGACAGGGCATCTCCCACATCCCTTCCCAGTCCTGGGAAGAGCACAGGGATATTCCCTGCCCTAAAACTCCTTTCCAGCCCCCGATACCCTCTTGGGAACCATTTCCATCTGCTCTGTGGACACTTTGATCCAGCATCCAGGAAATTGTTCCCTGGCTAAAATTCCATCATACTGCACATGCTGCATGGATGTGGATAAAAGTGTCCACAGAGCAGATGGAAATGGTTTCCAAGAGGGTATCGGGAGCTGGAAAGGAGCGAATGGTTCCCTAATTTTAGGACAGGGAACATCCCTGTGCCCTTCCCAGGACTGGGGAGGGATGTGGGAGGTGCCCAGTCCAAGCCCCGCTTCCAGCACGGTGCAGGGCTGTCCCCAGCTGGATGGACATCCCCAAGGATGGCTCTCCAAGGATGTTCCCCTCTGGCCATCCCACCAATCCCACTCACTGCGGTTCCTGTTTGGGCGGCAATTCCTGGATCTCAGCTGGTTCCCACTGAGAAAGGAATGGTCCATGGGTAACTCAAGTTAACTATTGAGACAGAATATGTGGATTAAAACCAGGATTCCCTTTATCTCGTAAAGGTAAGAGGGACAAGAATCTGTCTGAGGCCAGCACAGAAACCCTGAATCACCCACCAAGGACTGCCCATGCTCCAGAGAGAAAGGTGAAAAGTGCACTGTGATGAAGACTACAGATCTTCATCACTAGCAGACCCCCAAAGACCACCAGGACACACAGCGCATGCGTGGCACACATGCTAATGATATTAATGATTGCCGAGAAATAATTCACTCCTATCCTGGGGAATGTGATGAATATTCATGAATGTTACCCATAATATTGTGTGTTGGCAGTGCCGGGGTGTGTGTGTTTGGAGGAGTGAATCCCCACACCCGGCACCGAATAAAGCAAATCCCCACTGCTCTGACTGTGTCTCTGAAGGGGCTCTGGGCCTGCTTGGGGCAAATCACCACCACTCCCAAGGGGCTGGAGCCCCGTTCTGTCCAACAGCAGGGATTTGGGGACACCGAGTGCTCCAGGACACATTCCCAGCTCCCAGCAGACCCTCCAGCCACTCCGGCCCCTCCCTGCACCCTCAGCAGGCTGTCCCTGTTTTCCCCCCATGGAAAGCCCAGAGCAGGACACAGCACTCCAGTGCTGATCCCATCCCAGATGTGCTTCCAACACCTCAGTGCCCATTCCTGGCCCAGGGCTGGGGTCCACCAGGATCCCCACGGCCTCTGCAAACCAGCTGGGCAGCCCCAGCAGCAATTGGAATTTATTTATTTTATTTTTGTTTATTTTAATTGACCAACCTGACAGATCCACAGCCAGTTGCAGGTAGAGATTCGCCAGGAGCCTCCTCTCCTTCCTCCTCCGGAAAGGAAATGACTCTTGGCTTAATTGAAAAAGCAGAAATTGTACAGAAGAAAATACTCCAGCATTTTTCACTCTGGAAGAAAGACCTTTAACTATTTAATGGGTGGGAATGGCAGTGGTTGTCCCACAGGATTCCAGGTTTTAAAGCTGTTTTCCACCATTCCTTAAGGGTTCTAAGAGCCAACACAAACCTAAGAATGGTTTTACCTCTCTCCTTTAAAGGTGTCAAGGAAACAGCCACCCCCCTTCCTTTCTGTATTTGATTTTTACAAACATTTTCTCTTAGTATTTCAAACATCAACACAAGATCCTTGTCAGAGCCTGGACCTCAAATCGCAGAGTTTTGTCTGACTCTGGGTATATTCATTTGATATTCATGTAAAACATCCTGGGAGCAGCTGTGACAATGACTTTGTGTCCCCCAAAACTGTGCCAAGGTCCACCAGAATTTGGAACTATTTCACCTCTTTGTTCCGCTTGCTGAACTCTCAGATATCCCAACTAAGCAGGAGAAAATTCTAAGTGTGATTAGCTGTGAAGGGGGAAGAGAACAAAATGGTTTTTTCTCTCCCACCCCCCTTCCTTCTGGACCTCTCCTCTATTTTTAAAGCAGATTTTTTAAGAAAATGGTACAAAGTCAGAATATTCTGACAAAATCCTTCTAATTCCCCGATGTTCCTGAAGGAGAGCAACTTGTCCCCAATTCTGGAACTCAGTTTCTAAGTGAACTGCACAATGCCAGCATTCACTTGCTGCCAGCAGCCGCTGTGAGCTGGCCTTGTTCAGCAAGAGCCTCCTGCTCACATATCCTCTACGCTCAAGTTGGTCATTTTTGAAGTTTCATTGGCCAAATTTTCACTTCACAACCCAAAAGCTGTTAAAAAGTGCAGCCTGGGGGCTGTGCAGAGATAACCGCACACTCCAGGAGCCGACTGCAACCCCTGAACACGCACCGAGCACTTCAAACTCTTGTTTTTACGATTGTGGCAGACAACAGAGCTCAAAGAGGTGTAGCTCCACTCTTTCCTTGACAGACTGCCCTGGATTTTGGATTTAGGGCTGTTTGCACAGAGATAAAAAGATAAAGGCCCCAGCACTCCCATCATTTTTAGCAGCAGCACAGGAAAGCAGGCAGGAAGATGTGCTCACTCCCAAAAATATCCAGACTTTTCTAATTGTGCTCCCAGCCCACGTGACTAAAATAGCTTCATCACCAGGTATTGTTTAATTGGCTTCAGCACTGCAGCCGCTGCACTGAAATAAATCAGTGACCTCACAGAATTGTCACTGTTGAGGAGAAAATACCCCAAACTGAGCTGGCAGAACTTGAAGACCAAACATTTTGTGCAAAATGTGTCCAAAGAGCAGCATGGGGTTCACTGCTCTCTGATAAAAGTTGTGCTCAGGGCTCAGCAAATGCCACCACACTCTGTTCCAAGGCTCTGACTGCCTTCACTGCAAGGTTTTCTTCACACACTGAATGTTTTAGTCTGCCTTTATGTAAAAGAGAGATACAAAATGAGCTGGAAGGTGTTTCACAGAGGCACAAAGAGGTTTCAGTGTTCTCACCTATCCTTGCCAAGGGAAATAAGACACTTTTAGAGCTGTACGCAATTTTAAAAGCAGAGAAATAACCAGCCAGGCCTTCTTTTGTCCCCTCGCCCCCACCCTGACTAAAGGGGATCAGTACATTTTATTTAAATTCAGGGAAATAGTGCACAGTGAGCAGCACTCAGTCCATAGATCGTCAGTTAACAGTAAAATCCTCTGAAAGAAGTGAGGTGAGCTGAGGGGGGTGAAGTCTTCGTGCCAGTGCTGCTGTAGGTAATTAGCACAGAATCATAAATTACAGAATCCTGGAATGGTTTGGGTGGGAAGGACCTTAAAGCTCATCCCATTCCACCCCTGCCATGGGCAGGGACACCTTCCACTGTCCCAGGCTGCTCCAAGCCCTGTCCAGCCTGGCCTTGGACACTGCCAGGGATCCAGGGGCAGCCACAGCTGCTCTGGGCACCTGTGCCAGGGCCTGCCCACCCTCCCAGTGAAGGATTCCTTCCCAATATCCCATCTACCACTGGGAGGCCATTCCCTGTGTCCTGTCCCTCCATCCCTCGTAAATCCTCTCTCTCCATGTTTCCTGTTGTCTCCTTCAGGCACTGCAAGGCCACAGTGAGGTCACCTCAAAGCTTCTCCTCTCCAGCTGAACAATCCCAGCTCTCCCAGCCTTTCCTCTCAGCAGAGCTGCTCCACCCCTCTGCTCATCCTGTTGCCTCCTCTAGATGTTCTCCAGCAGCTCCAGCTCCTTCCTGTGCTGGGCTCAGGGCTGGGGCTGCTCTGCAGGTGGGGTCTCACCTGAGAGGGGCAGAACCCCTCCCTTTTCCTGCTGCCCATGGTGGGGGCTCAGCTCAGGGCTTGAGGCATTCTGGACTGGGCCAAATCCTTCTCCCAGGGCTGCTCCATGTGCTCATCCCAGCCTGGATTCATCCCAGGGGCTGCAGCACCAGCACTTGGCCTTGTTAAACCACACGACATTCCCAGGGGCACTGCTTGGCTTATCCAAGTTGGACACGCTTGGAAAGCTTAAGGTTGGAAAAGACCTCCAAGATCTTCCTCCCATGGCACCCAGCGTGGTTCAGGAGGCCATGAGCACCTCCAGAGTCACCAGGAGTATTTCCAAGAGGCTGGGAGCAGGATTCCAGGAGAGGATCCCACAGGATGGCCCCTGCACAAGGGCATGGACTGATGCATGTCCCAGGCTGGCTGTGGACAGGCTGCTCCATTTCACCTAGGAGGTGACAGGGCTCTGTGAAGAGGCAAAGCAAGGAAGAAAATAAAAATTTGAGAGAAACAGCCCTGAGAGAGTATCAGAGTTTCACATCTCTAAACATTTCAGTTTGTGATTGCAGGCTGGTAACAGATGGCGCTCCTTAAACTGCACTGCAATTATAACACAGGAGTTTAATAATCCCAAAGGGATTTGCTGCACGGACATTGTGATAAACCAAACAGACGAAAAATCCTTTCCTAAGGTCCTGTGAGCTTTCAGCAGCAGCACAGAGCTCACCTGCACCTGAGCTGTCCCTTGGTGAGGGTGAGCTCAGTGACTGAGACTGAAAACCACCTCCCCAGGGCCACTTGATATCAGGCTCAGGTCTGTCACTGGAGGCAGAGCATTCCCTAAGAATATCTGGATGTCACAGAGCTTTGCAAGGAGCTCAGGCTGACAGAAACTCCTCTGGTGCTCCGCAGTCTCTGTAATCCCCTTTTCAGCTGCTTCATGTCTTGTCTGCAGTGACTCCAAATGATCAAGCAGCGTGTGCAGTGGAAAAGGAGGAAATCAAGGAATGATCAGAGGTGCCTGCACAGGAGGAAGCCTTGTCAGAGGGATCCCCCAGCTCCAGTCGGAGATTCCCCTTCTATTCTCAGCTCTGCTTGGAAAGTCAGGCATGCCTTTGCTGTCTGTCTCCCCAGCTCTGCTCAGCCCTAATCATCCTTGTTTCCTGTACCGTTCCTGTCTTATCTCCTGCTTTGAAGGCCACAGAATCCTTTCTAAAAGCTGTCAGGATTACACACGGCAAGTAGAGCTTGCATCCAGAGCCGCTGATGAGCTTGTCGAGCTCTGGATGCCAACTGGGAATGTCTGGTTTAACCCTCAGCCGTGAATTCAGCTGTAAATCAGCACAATATTCATTCCAAATCAGGGGCAGGGCTGGAGATGTTCCTTCTCTCCATGCTGGGAAGAGTGGGGAGTGTGACAGCAGCTGTGAGCCAGCAGGAAAACCCAGCCCCAACGATGTGGGGAAACCAATCCATGGATAAATCACACCCTGGAGCACTCCTTCCCTTGACCACCTCCAAATCCTGCACTTTGGACGGGATTTGGGATAGAGTTTCTGCCCTTCTCCTGCTGCCTCCATCTCCGAGACTCGGACCGGACAGCAGCCGCGTCTCCCACGCCCCTCAAGCACATCCATCCTGCAAAACTCACCCCTGACACCAGCACGGCTCCAGCCTCCTCCACAGGATGTCCCTCAACGGAGATTTTTCACCCAGAGCTGGAGACTCTTTCCTTTGACCCTCCTAAAGGCCACCAAAGGCACCGTGTGATCCCCGGGACCCCCAGTCCAAGTCCCGGACCCCAAACCCCTCGCGGCTCCTTCCACTCCCCTGCCCACAGCGGGCACCTCACAGCCCCGGTGACGTCACCGGCGCGCCGCCGGCTGGGATTGGTCGCTTCTGTCCCCGCGCCTGCGCACTGCCGCGGCTGAAGCAGCGCTGCTTCCGGGTTGCTGAAGGTCGTCACCGCCGCTGCCGGTGCCTGCGGTGTTCCCGCTGTTCCCGCTGCTCCCGGTGTTCCCGGTGCCCCCGGTCGGGCAGCGCAGCCCCTCTGCCGCCCGCGCTGTGTCTGAGGCGGCCCGGGCGGGACGGGAGGGGCGGGAGGTGGACACGGGCGCGGGCGCTGCGCGTGCGTGATGCGCGCGGGCCCTGGCGCCCCCTGGCGGCCGCGGTCGGTGTCGGTCAGGCGCGGGGCGGGAGCGGCGCCGGAACCCTGCGGCCCCGCACATCCCGTGAGGGATCCCTGAGGCTGGGAAAGCGCGCCGGGGTCAGCGGGTCCAGCCTGTGAGCCATCCCCACCTTGGCTCCAGCCCAGAGCACTGCGTGTCATGTCCAGGCCTTCCTTGGATACCTCCAGGGATGGGGACTCCAACCCCTTCCGGTGCCTGACCCCCATTCCATGAGGAAATAACTGCTGGTGTCCAAGCCGAGCCTCCCCTGGCCCAGCCTGAGGCCATTCCCTCTCCTCCTGTTCCCTGCGAGCACAGCCCGACCCCCCCGGCTGTCCCCTCCTGTCAGGAGCCGTGCAGAGCCACAAGGTCCCCCTGAGCCTCCTTTTCTCCAGGCTGAGCCCTTCCCCAGCTCCCTCAGCCGCTCCTGGGGCTCAGACTCTCCCCAGCTCTGTTTCCTTCCCCGGACACGCCCCAGCCCCTCAATGTCTTGCCACGAGGGTCCCAGAGCTGCCCCAAGATTTGAGGTGCCCCAGCAGTGGCAGCACAGGGGACAGTCACTGCCCTGCTCCTGCTGCCACCCCAGGCTGGCACAGCCCAGGTGCCCTTGGCTTTGCCCACCTGAGCACACCTGGATCAATGCCAGCCAATGTCACCAGCACCGCCACGGCCTTTCCCTGTNCCAGCTCCCTCAGCCGCTCCTGGGGCTCAGACTCTCCCCAGCTCTGTTTCCTTCCCCGGACACGCCCCAGCCCCTCAATGTCTTGCCACGAGGGTCCCAGAGCTGCCCCAAGATTTGAGGTGCCCCAGCAGTGGCAGCACAGGGGACAGTCACTGCCCTGCTCCTGCTGCCACCCCAGGCTGGCACAGCCCAGGTGCCCTTGGCTTTGCCCACCTGAGCACACCTGGATCAATGCCAGCCAATGTCACCAGCACCGCCACGGCCTTTCCCTGTTTTCCAGCCCCTCTTCCCCCAGCCTGGAGCGTTCCATGGTGACCCAAGGGTAGGACCCGGCCCTTCGCCTTGTTGCTCCTCATATTGCTGCTCTCATCCCATGGATCCAGCCTGTCCTGATCCCTCTGCAGAGCCTTTCTACCCTCCAGCAGATCCACATCTCACCCAACTTGGTGCCACGTGGGAATTTACTGAGAGTGCCCTGGAGCCCCTAATCCAGATCATCAATAAAGATATTAAACAGGACTGGGCCCAGTGTTGATCCCTGGGGGACACCAGGCGTGTCCCAGCTGGATATGGCACCATTCCCACCATTCCCACCACTCCCTGGGCTGGCCATCAGCCAGTTTTTAACCCTTCCCAAGTGCCCTTGTCCATGGGCTGCAGCTTTTCCAGCAGGTCCAGCACAGCAGCACCCTGGGAGTGCTGAAATGGGCCACGGAGGCAAATCCCATCCCAAAGAATAGCCTGGAAAAAGGAAAAGCATTGGGAAAAGCCACAGAGGATGCTGACAAGAAACAACCCAACCCTTTGGGCCTGGCCCAGGGACAGGGAAATGTGTAATTCCAGCCCAGAGAACACGTGCTTTAATTACCATCTCTAATTACCAAGCTGATGGAAAAGCAGAAGGGAGGGCAGGGTGAGGTTAAAAAACACCACCAACATGGAACAAAATTCTACAAATAAGGAGCCCTGAAGGGAAGCAAGGGAAGGAGGCTTCAGTGAGACAGAGATGTGGCTCTGAGCAGGATGGAGTGGCTCCAGCTGTCCCAGGGAAGGTGTGGCAGTGTGCTCACCTGACAGGATATCAAGCCTCAACACAGGTTTTGCAGGAAATCCCCTGGGAAGGACAACTGGGAGAGAAACTGTCTGAGCCAGCTGTAGAATGGGGTTAATTTGGGTTGGTTTGTTTGGGGCAAGGTCCAGAAAGAAGCAATGAAGAGAGGAATCTGAAAGGAGCAGGGTGGAAGCACAAGGATGGGAAGTGCTGTCCCTCTTGCAGGCAGGGAGAGTGGGAGGAACTGTGGGACAGGTGTGCCACAACACCTCTGGAGGTAGCTGAAGTCAAATGGCAAATTTGGGAATAAACCAAGGGAGAAGAAGCCAGACCTGGAGCACCTCCACTTCCCAAGGAGGCAGTCGTGGGTCTCCTTCGGAGGATAAATCCTTCCCCTGCGTACCTCCAGTGGTTACAGACCGTCAGCACCTCAGGAGAAAATGAGAAAAATCAGAATGAAAAATTAGACTTAGAGAAATAATTCCCTGCCCCTGTAGAATAGAATATTTGGGAGAGGTAAGAAAGCTCACACAAATCCCTCACGTGTACAAATGCTGTCCCCTGGAGCAGGCTGTATCTCCCACATGTGGCTTTCAGCACTGGGATCAGCACTTGGATCCATCCATCCATCCATCCCTCCATCATCCCTCCATCATCCATCCATCCCTCATCCATCCATCCATCATCCATCATCCATCATCCATCCATCCATCCATCCATCCCTCATCCATCATCCATCATCCATCATCCATCCATCCATCCCTCCATCCATCCATCCATCCATCCATCCATCCATCCATCCATCCATCCATC
>VZRL01000240.1:347582-366283 GCA_013397895.1 Origma solitaria | reverse complement strand
CATATAATATGTAATATGTAATATATAACATGTAATATGTTCTATAGTATATATTTTATTAGTATTATACTATATTATAATATTATAATAGTTATTATACACTCGGGAAAAATGGGAAAAAAAGGGTATAAGCTGAGATCTCGGGATCAGGACATCCACGTTCCAATCCCAAACCGGACACAGGTTTTACCCCATTCTTAGCGGGGAAAAAAAGACCTGGAGGAGTGGGAAACCTTCCCAAACTTCTCAGGGTTTTAGTGCCACTCGCAGCTCCTGTACCCAGCAGCCACAAATTGTCACCAATTGTCCCAGAAATGGAGCTCCGAAAAACAACAGGCATGAGCAGCTGCCTGAAACTGGAGAGAGACAAACCCTCAGACAGGGCCTGGGAGATCAAAGGACAAACTGAGGAGGGAACAGCATCTCCAGGGCCTTGTCCTGATTTTATTGCTGCCATCCCGAGCCCCAAAATTCCACGGAAAGCTGAGTTTTGTTTTCTCTGGAGTGAGGTTTGTCAGGCACAGAGCTGAGCTGGCTCCGAGCTCTGCAAAATCCCATTTATTTTCCTGCAGGGGATCCATGGCAGCAGACAGGGACAAAAGAAGGAGTGTCATCCCAAATAACCAAAATTGTTAATCCAAAATCCGTTCAGGTCTCGGGGCTGGAAGGAGAAGCAGAGGTTTGTTAGTGAGTTTATTTTCCATCCCCAGCCCAGCAGATTTCCTGCTGCGCTGCTTCCCTAATGGGGCTGGGATGAAATGCAGTTTCCTCACTAAATGAGGCTCCAGGATAAGGCTGTGGAGCTCGGGAAGAGGGAGCTGCAATTAAAAAGGAGCTGTTCCTTAAGCCCTTCGCTGCCCCTGGAGAATTCAGAGCCAGAGGCAAAGGAGAGGGAACAGAGCAAATCCCTGGAGGGGATTTGGAAGGCTGGATGTGTTGGGAAATACATCAGTTTCAAAATTTTGTATGACTTCAGTCAAAGGATTTGTTTGTCTGTACCCCGGGAAGAGGAATTTTAAGTTTCTTTTCAGGACATTGTTCTGCCAGGTGAGGTCTGATGAATTCAACTTATCTACAGACTGAGAGCAGCCCAAAGATACCAAAAAAAGATAAAGGCCATCAGTGGAACATGAATAGAACATCGGTGGCCAGCTCCAAACATGACCCCAGAGCACCTCTGACAGAGCTGGAGACATCTCCCCAGAAAGGACTGATAAGAAAATTGAACAATGAAGATCTAATTAACATCGGAGGTGAGGGGATTCGGATCCAATGGGAAACTGAACACACTGGGGGTTGCTCAGCTCTGGATCAATGAACTTTGAAACAATGCATCTCTGTGGGTTTGACTGTATAAAATTTGAACGAAAATCCTGTAAAATGAGGTGTCATGGAATTGTTGGAAAATATAGCAGTTTAAAACTTTTGTATAACTTTAGTCAAAGGCTTTGTTTGTCTGTACCCCGGGAAAAGGAATTTTAAGTTTCTTTTCAGGGCATTGTTCTGCCAGGTGAGGTCTGATGAACTCAACACAGCAACAGATCAGGAGTAGCCCAAAGATGCCCAGAGAGATAAAAATCATCCACGGAACATTAATGGAACATCGGTGGCCATCTCCAAACATCCACCCCAGAGCACCTCTGACAGAGCCGAAGACATCTCGGAAAGGACTGATAAGAAAATTGAAAAATGAAGATCT
Source organism: Origma solitaria (assembly GCA_013397895.1). Lineage (NCBI taxonomy): Eukaryota > Metazoa > Chordata > Aves > Passeriformes > Acanthizidae > Origma > Origma solitaria. The sequence continues at coordinate 364,584 of VZRL01000240.1, read as the reverse complement.
AATTTACCTCGGAGGTGAGGGGATTCAGATCCAATGGGAAACTGAACACTGGGGGTTGCTCAGCTCTGGACCAATGAACTTTGAAACAATGCATCTCTATGGGTTTTGACTGTAACAATTTGAATGAAAATCCTGTAAAATTGGTGCATCATGGAATGATTCTCTCTGCACACCCGGGCTGTGTGTGGATGAGATGATTTCTGTGGCACACCCTGGCCAGAACAACATCCTGGCCAGAAAATAAAGTAATGCCTTGACTCTCTAACATTAAAAATGTTGTTAATTTTGTTTTTCCCACACTTTTGGTGACAGATGGACAAAGCTGAGGTTGAGGAGCAGAACAGCTCCTGGAACAAATGCCCTGAACCCCTTCCTGCTGCCCCCACCCACCCCTGCCAGGCTTTCCCAGCTCTCACCATTCCCAAGATTTCATTTGCTCCCACAGACACTCAGCTCTTCCCTCTTCCATTGCCTCTCCAAACCTCAGCTCCTTCTCCCTGCCCCTCCTTGCTGCTCTGCAGCTTTCCCCTCCCTGCTCTGAAATATTTTTTCCATTTCGATCCTAATTAAAACAAGCTGAGCACAAAAATTGTAAGAACTGATCACGATCACTAACTTCAAATAACAAAATGGGAAATATACTTACCCAAAAGATTTCCATTGATTCACTTTTAATATTACTCCTTTTTTTCCCCTGAATGAATAATGAAAAGCCAACTTTTTTTTCCCCCCAAATAATTAATCTTCTATTCATAAAATTGAAAAAATTCAGATATTTTATCATCTCCATTTATTATTGCACTGGAAAATAAGTTTCAGAACATGACACTTAGTTTATAGTTAGATCAATTACTGCATTACTTCAGTTTTCCCTTCAAGATTTGCCAAAATCTGTCCAGAGAAGCCTTGGAAACTCAATTTCTGTCTTGGGAATCCTCGAATGTGCCTCAGTTTCTCTGCTGGCAGTGCCAAACCTCAGACCCCCACTTAGTCCCTGACACCATCATTTCCATCAATTAAAAAATGATTCCACAAAATTACGGAGTGATTTTGTAAGCCCCTAACTCCTGACTGTTACCTGCAGGAATTTTATGAATACTAGGGATAAAATATTAAGTTTTAAAGCAAACCTGTTGTGAAATCCACAGGGTGCAGCTTTTCCTATGGGGTATCACAGTTAAAGGGAATTCCTCTCCAAATTTTCCCATTTTGGCCTCATAATACTCATAAATTAAAAAAATTGTACCAGAAAATTACCAAGGGATTTCATGAACCCCTAATTCCTGACTGCTACCTGCAGGAATTTTATGAATACTAGGGATAAAATATTAAGTTTTAAAGCAAACCTGTTGTGAAATCCACAGGGTGCAGCTTTTCCTATGGGGTATCACAGTAAAATGGAATTCCTCTCCAAATTTTCCCATTTTGGCCTCATAATACTCATCAATTTAAAAAAAATTATACCAGAAAATTATTCAGGGATTTCATGAACTCCTAATTCCTGACTGTTACCTGCAAGAATTTTATGGATAATCGGGATGAAATATTAAGTGTTAAGGCAAACCTGCTGTGAAATCCACAGGGTGCAACTTTTCCTATGTGGTGTCACAGTAAAATGGAATTCCTCTCCAAATTTTCCTATTTTGGCCTCATAATACCCATCAATTAAAAGAAGTTATAGCACAAAATTATTGAGGGATTTCATGAAGTCCTAACTCCTGACTGTTACCTGCAGGAATTTTATGGATAATAAGGATGAAATATTAAATTTTGAAGCAAACCTGTTGTGAAATGCAGATTTTCCTATGGGGTGTCACAGTTAAAGGGAATTTCTTTCCAAATTCTCCCATTTTGGCCTCAAGTTGCGCCAGGGGAGGTTTGGATTAGACATTAGGAATTTTCTTTTCATGGGAAGGGTTGGAAAGCATCGGAACAGACTGGAGTGGTGGAGTCCCAATCCCTGGGAGTGTTCAAAACCCCACAGATGTGGCCCTTGGGGACATGGGTCAGTGGTGACCATGGTGGTGCTGATTGAGGGTCGAACTTGACAATCCTAAAGGGCTTTTCTGACCTTAAAAATTCTGGGATTCTGTGATTTTTCCTTCTTACCTGTACCTGGTGCTGCTTGGGCCAACATCCCAGCTGGATTTCCCAAAGGGGAAAATCAGATTTCTCCTCTGCAGGTCCAGGGATTGTCCCACACTCTCCCAACAGCTGCTGCAGGAAAAGCACTTCCCATCAATATGTTGGAATACTGGAAAATATTTGGCTTGATTAGTGCTGGGATTAGCAAAGAATAACTCAGGTTTTGAGTTATTTTATCCATGGAAATCACGGCTTCACCATCCTCCTGTCTGTGCCCTGATCATATCCCTCACCCTACAAACATTCCGTGTGGCTGGGCGTCGAGACACGAAATCATCAATTAAAGAATTAATTAAATAACTGAAGCTGCTGTCACCGAGCCCTCTGTGCTCTTTGCTGAGTGTAGGATTTGCCATCTGTGAGATTTGGTGGTTTGTTTCAGACGGTCAGGACGGAGATGAGAGATCTCTGGAGTTTGGTCTTAGAGCATGAGGTTTATTGTGAAAGGTGTGGGTGTAGGAGAGCTGCTGGGAGCTGCCAGACACAGCTCAGAGCAGGGAGAGAGGGGAGAGAGAGAGAGAGAAGAAAGAAAATCAAATACTAATAGAATGCCGTGGTTGCCGTTTACAATACAATAAATCATCTTCTGTGCTGAATATTCTAATTTTCACTAACCAATCTAGAACAAGCTACAAATCCTACAACATTTACACACAGCCTAGGAGAGTCACTGCATTACCATACGGCGTTATATTTTAAACTCTAAAAACTGCTTTTTGGACCCTCTGCCAAGTTGGCAGGGTCTGCTCTGCCCCTTGGAGCTGTCTGCAAGCAGAGGGGATTGTTTAATCCAAAGGGGATTCCCTTCAGTGGCCACACCATTGTTTTCCAGTTGTTCAGTACCTGGGGTTTGGGATCTCAAAGCTTGTCTTCATTTCAATCTCGCTTACAGTTTCCATATTCTCAGCATCTTTTGCCAGGTAATCATATTGATAAGCCTTTCCTATTTCATCTTCCCCAACAGCAGAGCCCCTCCCTGCAGGCACAAATTCCTTCCTCTGCTCATCCTTTTCTCGGGGCTGCACTTTGGGGCAGCACCGACCTTGGGGATAGTCAGGGAATGAAAAGGATTCTTCCCTTCCCCTCCGCTTCCCCATCTTCCTGTGGCCAGGGACATGTCACACCCCAAATTCAGCAGCTTTTGTCCCCTGCTGATGCTCAGATGTGTTTCTAGTCCCTGTCAGGTGGCTCTCTAATTCCATCCCTGTGACAAAAGGAGCATTTTAAACCCAATATTCCTATTTTGGGCAGGGCTGAGGGGATTTTTGGTGCGTTTGAAGCTCCTGGGAGACGTTTGTGCTTTGCTTTCAGAGATCCTGGATCCTGCCCCAGATCCAGGGAAAGGTGGAAGGAAAGAAGCAGATTAAGATCCCAATCTTGATTCCATCACGGATTTTTGTCATCAGTCCTGGTGAATCACTTTCATTTTTATTATTCCTCCAGCCTGTTCTCCATCTGGGAGATAAGAAATCTTTTTCCCAGGGCTGTTTTTTTTATTTGAGGTAGATTGCAATGCCACCTTCTGAGGGAGGATGGATTGACAATGGAATGGATTTTCTCAGAGGAAACAGCTTTAAAAAGGCAGAAAAAAAATGTCTTTATGGCCCCATGAAAAACAAAGTTTCCTTGAGCTGAAAACCTAACAAGGCCTTAGGCTGCTCTGTAAAGTCCTGAATTAATGAGAGTTTCAAATTCCAGTCCCAATTTTCAAAGCTTTGGATTTTAAAGACAAACTCCATATTAATGTTTTGTTCTTGCCGTTACCTGGCCCTGAAATTTGGGACCTCAGCTGTGCTGCTCCCTAATCCCAGGGATTATCCAGCCCTTCCTTCCCTTGAATCCTAAATAAAACATAACAAAAGGGCTGAAAGACCCATTTCAATTTTATCTGCAGTGTTTTTCTCTCAAAACTTCCTCAAATCTTTCTCCGTTCCCCTTCGAATCCTGTGGCGAGGGAAGCAGCTCCTTCGAAGCTGTGATTTTCCCAGATTTCCCAGGTTTCCCAGGAAGGGGAGGAACTCAAGGTCACTTCCTTCAGTCAGGAATTTTGCTGTGGGAATTGGAGCTGCTTTCCCTGCAGTTCTTCTGTCAAACCATTAATCTGCTCTGAAAAGCTGATTAATCCATGTAGGGACTGTGGGGAGAAGGATCCAAAGGAACTTATCCATTATTTTGAGGCTTGGGGCAGGTGTGAATAATCAGAAAATTCCAGGAATGCTGAAGATCAACCAAATCTGTCTTCAGAGCACTTTAAAGCACAGGGAAGGATGAGATTTACGCAGAGCCAGCAGCACAAACAGGAGCAGCTCTGGAAATTCCTTTCCCCTTGGGAAGTGTCACAACAGCTCCAGAGTGGAGTAGGAGCCTTAAAAATGATGCTCGCAATTATTTTTCCAGGTCCTGACATCAGAAGGATGTGGAGCTGCTGGAGAGAGTCCTGAGGAATCCACGGAGCTGCTCCAGGGCTTGGAGCCCCTCTGCTCTAGAGCCAGGCTGGGAGAGCTGGGGGTGCTCACCTGGAGAGGAGAAGGCTCCAGGGAGAGCTCAGAGCCCCTGGCAGGGCCTGAAGGGCTCCAGGAGAGCTGCAGAGGGACTGGGGACAAGGGATGGAGGGACAGGACACAGGGAATGGCTTCCCTGTGACAGATGGGATATTGGGAAGGAATTCTCCCCTGTGAGGGTGGGCAGGCCCTGGCACAGGTGCCCAGAGCAGCTGTGGCTGCCCCTGGATCCCTGGCAGTGTCCAAGGCCAGGCTGGACAGGGCTTGGAGCAGCCTGGGACAGTGGAAGGTGTCCCTGCCCATGGCAGGGGTGGGATGGGATGGGATTTAATGTCCTTCCCACCCAAACCATTCTGGGATTGTGGGACTGAAGCTCCCCTGGATGAGCTGTGTCCCACATGGAGCAGGATCCCTGTCCCTCCCTGGCATGGCTGGGGCTGGAAATTGGGCTCAGCCCTCTCTGCCTGGCCCTGGAGCAGCTCTGCTGTGCAGTCCCGGCCCAGGGAACAAATCCAACACCACCATTCCCATGGAGGGAAATCCTGAGTGGAAATTCTGTTTGCGCTCCGCCTGTGCCAGACCCTCAGTAAACATGCAGGAGGTCAGATCAGCTGAAGCTGATTTAAAATGTGTTTTCCCTCTCCTTTCCCCACTCCAGGTGTGGATCTGCCTTTTCCTGGCACCTTTCCTTGTGTCCTGAGCATGTCAGGAATTCTGTCCCTCTGGTCCCTGCTCTCTGCCCAGCTCTGCTGTGGCAGCCCAGCAGAAATGCCTCCGGCCTCAGGTACCTCGGAAAGCAAGGAAGACAGAATTCCAGGAACTCAAGGCTGGAAGTGCATGGCATCCTCTTAGAACAGCTCCCAGAACACACCAATCCATGAAATGTGCAGACCCTGTCGTGTGGTCTTCATTCAGTGTAGCACCAACCACGGGAGGAGAATTCCCTGCTCCTTAGGGAGGCTGGAAAGCTGAGTTACAAGTTTCCAGTCTTCGAAAAAGAAGGAAAACCCCCACAAAAGTCATGGAAAAATGAAAATACACACAGAGTTTTCTTGTTGGAACACACAGAGTTTTCATGCTGTGCTGGAAGCTTGTGGAATATCCCTGTAAATTCCCTGACAGCATTCCACCCTGGATAAAAACATGCTCTTTTCTCAAAATTCAGGGAACACAGCTGTTTTCCATGAGTGTCTGAGCTGGGAAAGGCCTGAGGATGATAAAGCAGAGGAGCAGCTTCACATCTCCTTGGCTGAGAGCTCTAGGCTTCATTATGGCCTGAATACAAATCAGTCCCGAGCAGGATTTAAATACAAATCAGTCCCACGCAGGATTTCAAAGGGTCTCTTTAGGATGTCACATCCCTCCTTTATCAGATCCCTGCTGGATTCGGGGCCTGCCTGGTCACAGGCGCTTTGATAAGGGCTGGGCTGAAATCCCAAATCCGAGAGCAGACGTGAAAGTTCCCTGGATTTGTGAGGGTTGCAGAACTTGAGCTCAGTTTGCTGAAGAGCATCTCAGGTGGGCTCTCAGGCTGGGAAATGAGGATCAGGGAGAGCAGAGGAGGAGCCAGCAGGCTCAGGCTCCTGGTGCCATCCTGTGATCCGTGGTATCCACGGCCTCTGGCAGGCTGCTCCAGCCAGGCAGGGAATTCTTGACGTGCACCACAATTCATCATTTCCCGTGGCTTAGACAGCTACCAAGCACTGATGGACTGATTGAGATGAAAATCTTTGAGATATCTCCAAATTCCCTGCAGCCTGTTCCCTTCCTGATCCGTGTTTTTAAGCAGCAAGGGTAGGATTCCTTCAGTGCTCGCTCTTTCCCTCCTGTTTTCCATGAAAGAAGAAACAGCAGCCACGTGAACAGGACTGAAAGCCCCAAACCCACACAAAAACACATCCTCAGCGTCACTAATCCCTGCCAAATTGCCAGAAACCTTCCAGAAGGAGCCCAGACTACATCCAAGCTTGGAAGCAGGGATGCAATTGTTTGTTTAACCAGCTATTGATCCCGTCTCTTTAAGCTAATTAAACCATTCACTAGTTAAACTAATTAAACTGTTCCTCCTGAGGCAAAGGAGAAATCATGTCTGGATTAAATGGGGATGGTAAATGTGCCCATCCCGGATCTTAGGAGAGGCTGGAATTGTGTCCCTGTCTCTCTACTCTCCCTTCCTTTATTCCAGGAGTGATTCTGTCAGGAAAAATGAATCCACAAACACCAGAGGTTTATGTCCAAAAAGGAGACAGAGGAGTCCTGTAACTTTATTCATGAATAAAGGCAGAGCTCATGGGCATTTCCCATGGGGTCTCTCAGATTGCTAGAGGACACAGCCTCTTTTTATCCTAATTTCCCTCCCGCAGGTTCCCTCTCTCTTTCCCCATTGGCTGAGGTACTCAAGAGGTACAGACTTTCCGAATCACCTAATACAGACACAGTAATATACATCCTCCTAATGCAGACACCCTCAATATAAACCCCCCCTTTTCTTCTTTTTCTTATGTCTCTGTTCCTGTAGTTTATTACCACAGTCTTGGGCAAGTCAGTCACTGGAATTCCTATGGAAATCATTCCCATTTTTTCTTCTGTCTCTCAGTATCAGCCTTACGTTACCAGCAGTTTCTTTGTAAAGACACTCTCTTATTCCTTTCAATTCCCACGTGGATTCCTCAGCTCTCTGAGCAGCCTCCAGGGGAGCATTTATCCCTTTGGAGCCAACCCTGTTTGTTGCATCCTTTGTGCCTCAAACATCCCTAAAAGCAGGGAGGTGCTGATGGGAACCTCAAACATCGCTGAAAGCAGGGACGTGCTTGTAGGATTGCCGTCTGAGGTGTTAGTGCGGTTTGTTTCAGACAGTCGGGACAGAGACGAGAGATCTCTGGAGTTTGGTCTTAGAGCATGAGGTTTATTGTGAAAGGTGTGGGTGTAGGGGAGCTGCTGGGAGCTGCCAGACACAGCTCAGAGCAGGGAGAGAGGGGAGAGAGAGAGAGAGAAGTACAGAATACAGAATACAGAATGCCGTGGTTGCCGTTTACAATACAATAAATCATCTTCTGTGCTGAATATTCTAATTTTCACTAACCAATCTAGAACAAGCTACAAATCCTACAACATTTACACACAGCCTAGGAGAGTCATTGCATTACCATACGGCGTTATATTTTAAACTCTAAAAACTGCTTTTTGGACCCTCTGCCGAGCTGGCAGGGTCTGCTCTGACCCTCGGACCTGTCTGCAAGCAGAGGGGATTGTTTAATCCAAAGGGGATTCCCTTCAGTGGCCACACCATTGTTTTCCAGTTGTTCAGTACCTGGGGTTTGGTATCTCAAAGCTTGTCTTCATTTCAATCTCGCTTACAGTTTCCATATTCTCAGCATCTTTTGCCAGGTAATCATATTGATAAGCCTTTCCTATTTCATCCTCCCCAACGGGTGCTGATGGGAGCCTCAAACCTCCCTAAAAGCAGGGAGGTGCAGATGGGAAGCACAGCTGTGCTGGGCTCCACCCGGGAATGTTTTAGTGGAGCAGGACAGCGAGGCAGGGAAGGAATTTGGGAAAGCTTCACCCACTGCAGGTTATTGCTGAATCAAAGGGGAGGCAGCAGGTGTGGGGGATCTGGAGGACGTGGGACAAACCCAGCCTGGAATTTCTGCTCGAATTCTCTCGGCTGAGCCCTGCTGATGATCCAGCAGAGACTCCAGGATGAGCTGCAGGAACAGGGAATAGGATCCCAGAATTGTCCAGGTTGAAGAAGAGCTCTGAGATCCTCAAATCCAACCAGCAGCACCACGGTGTTTACCGCTGACCGTGTCCTCAAGTGCCACATCCACACATCTTTGGGGCATTTCCGTGGATGGGGACTCCACCCCTGCCCTGGGCAGCTGTGCCAGGGCTGGACAACCTTTGCCACGAGGAAATTTTTCCCAATGTCCAATCTAAACTCCCCTGGCCCAGCCTGAGGCCGTTCCCTCTCCTCCTGTTCCCTGGGAGCACAGCCCGACCCCCCCGGCTGTCCCCTCCTGTCAGGAGCTGTGCAGAGCCACAAGGTCCCCCTGAGCCTCCTTTTCTCCAGGCTGAGCCCTTTCCCAGCTCCCTCAGGATTCTCCAGCCCTTCCCAGCTCCATTCCCTTCCCTGATTCAATCCCAGAGCTCCTGAACACAAACCCCTGCAGTGTCCCCACTCTGCTCACACGAAGCTTTTGGGGCACTCCCAGCCTTTCAGGAAAAGAAAGCCCCACGGAAACCTTCCCACTCACCTGCTTTGGAATGCTGTGGATGGAACAACATTTGTCCTGGAATTACCTCCTTTTCCCCCAAAACCAGATTGTCCCAAGACTGAATGGGATTGGAGGAACCGAGCCAGGGAAATCCTGCAGCTCAAAGAGAGCTCTCCAGGTGGAAATGTGGAAATTTGGGAACCTCACCTGCCTGGGGACTGTCACACACAGCTCCCTGCAGCCACCCCTCGGCCTGAGGGGAGCAATTCCTGCTGGAGGACAATTCCAGCTGGAAAACAATTCCTGCTAGAGGACAATTCCAGCTCGAAAACAATTCCTGCTAGAGGACAATTCCTGCTGGAAAACAATTCCTGCTGGAAAATGGTTCCTGCTGGAGGACAATTCCTGCTGGAGGAAAATAATTCCTGCTGGAGGACAATTCCTGCTGGAAAACAGTACCTGCTGGAGGATAATTCCTGCTGGAAAACAATTCCAGCTGGGAACAATTGCTGCTGGACACAGATTGGCTCCACTGCTCCCTTTTGAATGCCCCCCTCAGGTGAACTCGTAGCTCAGGTGAGGGTCCAGCCCAGGAGATGATTTCAGAGCAGGGACCTTGATCATCCCATCCCAGAACTCTGATCCACTGAAAGACTCAGCTCCTATTTTCAGATTCCTTGGTTGCTTCCACTTGGCCCTTAGCATGACCTCAGAGGTGATGAATTATTGTCACAAATGTGTCCCTTGGTGTCCGAATCAATCAAGCGCTGGTGTGAAACAGAAGCCAGCTGTGCCTGAAGTGCTGAAATCCAAATTACAGGTGAGTATTATTGTGTTTGGAGTTTGTGAATGCAGTTTTGAGCCTTATCTAAAGAAGAAATAATGAAACATTTCCTATTTTGGCATATTTGTGAGCACCTCTAACTGCTCTCAGGGACCTCAAACAACAGAGAATTCTCTAATTCCAGCTCTGTTCCAGCCTGGCCACCTCGGAAAATCCAGGTGGAAGAGAGAACAGTGCTCACCCAGACACGCAGACAGCTGCCAATTTTAGTCCATAAAAATAATTTTTTCCTGGAAAGGTTGGCTTCAAGCAGGCAGTTAACCTTGGCAGCGCTCTGGGATGTTCTGTTTGAAAATCTGAAAACACGAGAGCAGCACAACTCAATCCTTTTCCAGCCACAGCACCCGAAGCATTTCACAGCTGTTTTAGCACCAGCACTGTTTTTTCAGAAGAGAAAATTGGATGTAGGGAGAAAAGATTCTTAATTAATTCCTGTGTCAGAGCTGAAGGTGAGCCAGCAGGGCCTCACTGCACATTCTCTGAGGGTGCCAGGGCTGCCCCTAAAAATGCTTTAGGAGCAGCAAGAAGTCAGGTTTCCAAAAAAAGTGATCCCCGAAAAATTGAACTGTTCCAAGTCCTTCCAGAAATGCCCTCAGCGCTGGGAACAGACTCACTCTGCCCCCTCTCCTGGTGTTTATTTTCCCCCTGAGCCCTGTGCCTCCTCCCCAGCTCCTCCACCACATCCAGGGGCGTGGATCCATCCCTCTGTCGCTGCCCAGCTCCAGGATCTCCAGGGGCTGGAGCCTTCCCTCAGTGCATCCCAGTGTCACCGAAAATCAGGAAAAATAAAATAAAAACCCTCGAGCACTATATTTGAAGTGATAGAGAATCAGGCATTACTTTTCTGGCCAGGATGTACCAAGGAAAGTATTCCAAAAATACATACTTTTGCAGGATTTCCCCCCAGTTTTTATACAGTTAAAACCCACAGAGATGCACTGTTTCAAAGTTCATTGGTCCAGAGCTGAGCAACCCCCAGTGTTCAGTTTCCCATTGGATCCGAATCCCCTCACCTCCGAGGTAAATTAGATCTTCATTTTTCAATTTTCGTATCAGTCCTTTCTGAGATGTCTTCAGCTCTGTCCGAGGTGCTCTGGGGTGGATGTTTGGAGTTGGTCACCGATGTTCCGTCAATGTTCCATTGGTGGCCTTTATCTTTTTTTGGTACCTTTGGGCTGCTCTCAGTCTGTAGATGTGTTGAGTTCATCAGACCTCACCTGGCAGAACAATGCCCTGAAAAGAAACTTAAAATTCCTTTTCCCGGGGTACAGACAAACAAAGCCTTTGACAAAAGTTATAGAAATGTTTTAAATTGGTATATTTTCCAACACTGGGGCATGGATAAGCCACAGGAGAGAGCAGCTCCAGCCTCAGCACCAATGCCCGGCAGGGATTCCTCCCCAGCCCTGTGGGAAAATGGCCTGGGTGCCCCAGCAGAGGCAAATGAGGTAAGGAGGGAGTGATTCAGGCCAGGAGGAATAACAAGGCCTGGAAACGGCTGCCTGCTCCCAGAGGAATGCGGTGTTGGGGGAATTCATGCAGGGACACAAGGAGCTGATGGCACAGGGGCGTGAGGAGCTACTGGGCAGAGCTGACACAGCTCCGAGTGTCCGTCCCAGTCTGGGAGTTCTGAATTTAATTTTTAATCTGTTTTAAAGATGAACCCTCCCAGCACTCTGATCTGGGCTCAGCTTTTTGTTTCACCAGAGGTGAGGGGTGAGAATTTTTGGACTGAGCCTACCCCAACCTTCGCCTGTGGTGTTTGGTCTGACAAAATTCACCTGCTCTGCCGTGTGAGAAATTATTCACTGCAGGCTGAGGTCAGATTCCATCCTCTGACCAGAAAAGTCATTTATTCTGAGAACAGCTTCTCTAAGCAGCAAATCAAAAGGAGCAGTCTGACATCAGATTCCCATTTTCCTTGTTAGGGCACTTTTGGGAGACCTCTCTTCATCAGCACTCATCCCTCACAGGTCAAGCACAGGAGAGGGAGGAGAAATCATCTTTCAAGGCCACACAGCAGCTCAGAAATGTCTCTGGGATGCAGCCATGAGCTTTCCTGGCTGCCAGGCTGCAATTCCATCAGCCGAGGGAAGGAAGGCAGCAGGGATGTTTCACTGGGGTGAGGTAAATGAACCTCACCCAGCTCAGGCTCTTCAGTGTCAGTCTGTGACATGGAGCACACCCCGAAATAACCCCCATCCATCCCAAAATAACCCCCATCCATCCCAAAATAACCCCCATCCATCCCAAAATAACCCCCATCCATCCCAAAACCAACCCCATCCCTTCCCAAAACATACCCCATCCTTCCCAAAATAGCCCCCATCCCATCCCATCCCATCCCAAAATCACTCCCATCCCTTCCCAAAATATACTCCATCCGTTCCAAAATAATCCCCATCCTTCCCAAAACCAACCCCATCCATCCCAAAATAATTTCCATCCCTTCCCAAAATAACCCCCATCCCTTCCTGAAATAACCCCATCCATCCCAAATTAACGCCCATCCCTTCCCAAAACCAACCCCATCCTTCCCTAAATAATCCCCATCCTTCCCAAAATAATCCCCATTCTTCCCAAAACCAACCCCATCCATCCCAAAAAACCTCCCATCCATCCCAAAATAACCCCCATCCCTGCCCCATCAGGGCACTGCAGTAAGGGTGGAGTCACAGACTCACAGAATTCTGGTGGGAAGGACCTTAAAGCTCATCAGTGCCACCCCTGCCATGGCAGGGACACATTCCACTGTCCCAGGCTGCTCCAAGCCCTGTCCAGCCTGGCCTGGGACACTGCCAGGGATCCAGGGGCAGCCACAGCTGCTCTGGGATTTCTATCCCAGGGCCTGCCCACCCTCCCAGCCAGGAATTCCCAATTCCCAATATCCCATCTGTCACAAGGAAGCCATTCCCTGTGTCCTGTCCCTCCATCCCTTGTCCCCAGTCCCTCTCCAGCTCTCCTGGAGCCCTTCAGGCCCTGCCAGGAGCTCTGAGCTCTCCCTGGAGCCTTCTCCTCTCCAGGTGAGCACCCCCAGCTCCCCCAGCCTGGCTCCAGAGGGGCTCCAGCCCTGGAGCAGCTCTGTGGATTCCTCAGGACTCTCTCCAGCAGCTCCATGGAATTTTTCTGTTGTGTCCCAGACTGGTTTGGGTGGGAAGGGACCCATCCAGGGGCAGGGACAGTGCCCCTGACCAGGCTGCTCCAAAGGCACCGCTCTGGGCCTCCATGGGCAGCCGTGGTGAGGAGCAAAGTCTGGCTTGGGGGGCTGGGGTTGTTGGGGTTCACTCTCCATCTCTTGGGGCTGCTGAGGCCACCCCACAGCTCTGGGGACACGGGGACAGGGATGGGGACAGCACTGGGCCCTGTGTGACCCCAAGGCCATGGCTCCCCTGCGTTATCCTGGTGCCGATCCCCAGGCACAGTTATTTATCCCTTCACTCCGGTTTCCATGGAAACAAGGGATGCTATTCCCGCTGCACCGGGAGCTCGGGGAGCCCCCTAAACCTGGAGAAGTGTCATTTCCCTGCCAAGAGCTGGGAAATCAATGGCAGGAGAGTTGAAAAGCACCAAATGTGAGAGGCCTGACCTTAATTCCACTTCAATTATTTAAGGAGATTGTCTTGTCTCCGGTTTGGGATGAGCCTGATCCAACCTCAGCGCTGAGGGAGATGGGATCCCTGCGTCCCCTGCCCACCTTGGGATTGCTTTTCCTCAGCCTTCCCAGGAAAGATGAACCGGGAGAGGAAAAAAAAATCCAGATGCTCAGAGCTGAGCTGGAGCTTACAGAAATCAGGGCCTGGGGAGCCCAGACTTGTGTCTAAACAAATAAACCCCGGGAGCAGGAACGGCTCAGAAATCCAGGTGTTTATTCCATGGGAGCTGGGGATGGTCATTGAGTCATTTAATTTAGAAAAAACATCAAAGATCACCAAGCCCAGGGACGAACCCAGCACCACCTCCATGCCCAGGACCATTGCACCCTCCCAGGCTGCTTAAATGTTCCAATTGGGAAAATGGGAAATGTCTTCCCTTATTAATGTATTAATCCCCTCATTAATTCCCTGAATCATCACAGAATGACAGAACGGTTGGGTTGGAAGGGATCTCTGGAGATCAAGCAGGAATCCTCTCTGTAAGGAGGAGAAATATTAAATTCAAACTCATCTTTCAGGGCTTGGTGGGAGACACTGCTGTGTCCCTCCTCCCATATTTCATCTTTCCCTTACCGGATGTCCATCATTCCCTCCCCAGGAGCGGATTGGGAATATCCCAGTACATCTTGTCTTTATTCCCACCTGATTCACCTCCCTAGGAACCCCAACCACAGCAATCCCAAATCCCTGAGCTCCATTCCTCGGCACAGAGTGGAGAGAGCATCTCAGACCTAGCCCAGCTTCCCGAGGAGAGCTCTCCAGCAGGGACAGCACACAGCAGCCTGTCCCTATTCCCAGGAATCCCAGAATTTGTTGGTTTGAATCTCGTAATATTCATGGCTGCAGGCAAAGGAAGCTGGCAAGGAAGCAGGCAGAGATCCCAAGATGGCGAAAGAGAGAGTTTTATTTACAGAAACTTCTTTATATATCCATTAATAATCTAGCAACCATTGGTCAGTAAAAAATCTACCTCCCAAAGCCATTGGTCACAGCTATACAGCACCTAATACCAAACACAGAGATTAAGAAAGTACAAAAAGTGCAGTTTATCTCTATTCTCCATGAGAAAGAAGAGAAGGATTTCTAAAACAGTGCAACTACACAGAATTCATGGACAGCAAGGACTTTCTGAGGCATTTCATGCCACCCGTAACAAAGAGCACAAACCATGTCTTGGATACAATGCTTCCCCTGAGCTGCAGCACAGACTGTTTGAATGGGGACAGGAGCTTAGCTAAATCTCTGCCTTTGCCCAGGCCTTTGGCAGCAGGCAGGAGCTCTTTTTGGGGTGGCCAGCACCCCAAGACCCGGTCTTGTTCACAAGTTCTTTAATAATGGCCAATTAGGTCTAACATGACATAAATTATCATTTATCAGACACAGTAAATAACAGACATAAGACTTGGGACAAAATTACATAGTACACAGAACAAATGCAAAGCTACGAATAGCTAAAAATGCCGTGAGTGAAAAGGTACTTATTATTATTGCTAGCAAAGAAAATACAATTTAGGAAACCAACGTATCTTACCAAACTCCAATTTGGTGCCATTAGAATCCTCACTCAATCCTCAGGAAGTTACCACAGAGCTGCGTCCAGACCCTGGGGAGAAGCTTTTTCATACTCCAGAAACTCTGGGGAGAAGCTTTTTCACTCTCCGGTGTCCATGTAGAAAAGCTTCTACCTCTGTGATATTTTGTGTGTCTTTTATAGTGTAAAAGTGTGTCTTTGGATCACGTACTCATTTCTTTCATCTCTCTCCACATCCTCTCTCCATGCCAAGATGTGGATTCAAGGTTGGGGATCTCAGAATTTCGGGCACCAAGAGATAACTTCTTGCTGGGCTTTTGACTCAATCTGAGTTATCTCTGCATCAGCCATGGAGAGAGAGGTGTGGGGGGGGATGTCCTGCCACACAGACCAAGGGCAGCCCAGCAAAAAAATGGTTTTAAGGAATAACTGCAGTGCCTAGACAGGTTTGCTTTCATTTCTTTCCATTTTTCTTCACCTGGCATGGTTAGAAATGAAAATTCCACTTCCAGTCTTGGTTTGTGCTGGAGAGCAGAGAGGTTTTGCTCCCTGGGCTCAGACTCCGTGGGGTCACTCATCTCTGCTTGGTAAAGTCACCACGTTCAGCTTTGGAGATTTTGGGAGAAGAACAAAAACCAATTGATGGGAAAATTCATTCACGAAATAAACACCTTCCTGTGGTGGGGATTTGTTCCCTTTTTTGCTCAGCCAGGCCATTCCCTCTGCAGCAGAGTGGCTCCCACCAGTGCCCAGCAAACACCCAAATTCCCTGTGATGGGAAATGCTTCCTGATCTCACAGCAGCCCCAAAGCTCTGAATCTTTAATGCCCAAGCCTTTAAGGAAGCAGATATTATCCCTGAGTGTTGAAGTGCTGAGTTATTCAAGGTTTTCAGCTGCTCCAAAGTCAGCCTTGGTCCCAAAAGCTCACGGAAGGTGCCCGAGAGCCTTCCTGGAGCTGCCTGGGAGCCATGGATTTTGAGGGTTTTATTTCATTTGCAACAGCGTGTAAAAAATAACTTCATAAAATCCCAGAATCCCAGACCAGTTTGGGTTGGAAGGACCTTAAAGCCCATCCAGTGCCACCCCTGCCATGGCAGGGACACCTTCCACTGTCCCAGGCTGCTCCAAGCCCTGTCCAGCCTGGCCTGGGACACTGCCAGGGATCCAGGGGCAGCCACAGCTGCTCTGGAAATTCCATTCCAGCCCCTCCCCACCCTCCCAGGGCAGAATTCCATCCCAGTATCCCATCTAATCCTGCCCTCCTTCAGCTTCGGGTCGTTCCCCTTGTCCTATCCCTGCACTATTTTATTTCCTTGGATTTCATGTCAGATTTGTAGGATTCCCGGGTGCTTCGGTGCACAGTTCCTTTTGTTTCCTTGTTTTCTGGCCCAAACCCAAGAGGTGCCACTGCTGGGAATGTCCTGGACACGAGGAATTGCAAAGGGACTGTGACTCACAAAGGGTTCGGGGCAGGTTGTGCCTCAGTTTCCCCAGAAGAGGCTGCAGCAAGGACATTCCATCGTGTGGATGGGATTAAATGGGTGCTCCAAGGACATCATCCCGGTGGGAAAATCCTGTGGAACTGAGACAGGAGTACAGACCTCCCAGCCAGCCCAGAGAGTGCTCCCATGCCGGGGAGATTTCCTGCGGCTCTGCCCTCAGCCAGTGCGGCTGGCACGGGAAATGTCCAAAGGCAGCACATCCACATCGCCCTAGAGGAAGAAAATCCCCAGTAATTAGTGGCTTAATGAGTCTGAGGCTTGATTGAGCACCACCCACCCAGCACAGGCAGCAGAGGAATGAAGATACAGAGCCAATGCGTGGCTGGGGATTGATCAGAGTTTGGATCAGATCCCCCATCCGTCATGTCCGTGTGTCCAAGTGGCAGCTCCTGTGTCCTGAGAGCCCAGAGTATTGGGGAGGATGAAATAGGAAAGCCTTATCAATATGATTACCTGGCAAAAGATGCTGAGAATATGGAAACTGTAAGCGAGATTGAAATGAAGACAAGCTTGGAGATCCCAAACCCCAGGTACTGAACAACTGGAAAACAATGGTGTGGCCACTGAAGGGAATCCCCTTTGGATTAAACAATCCCCTCTGCTTGCAG
>VZRL01000240.1:330010-343541 GCA_013397895.1 Origma solitaria | reverse complement strand
GGATGTTTTCATTTAGGGCTGGAAAATAAGGATGTTTTCATTTAGGGCTGGAAAATAAGGATGTTTTAATTCAGGAACAACGACATGGAATTCATATCAGTGCCACACAGGCCGAAATAATTCTGGGATGCTGAAGGAGCACTTCTGCGTGCTGAGATTTCTGTGCAAATAGTGGGGATAAAATATGCTAAAACCAGCAGGAATTTGAAATCCATGGGATTGTGTGCTCACAGTTCAGCCTGTCCCCTTTTTGCCCCTCCCCACACTCACAGGGACACGATTTAGGGGCAGCAGGGCAGGGATTTTCAGGAGATTCATCCTTGTGCACCTCCACCCCATCCATCACCTCCTTTGGAGTCCTTTAAAGGGATTTTACATGTTCTGAATGTATCCAAGAGGAATAATTCTGCATTCTTAAACTTCCTCTTGTTGAGATTTCTGTGCAAATATTGGGGATAAAATACAGCTTTAAATGGCAGGAAAAGGATATTCCATTGATTGTGTGCTCACACTTCAGCGTGTCCCCTTTTCTCTCCTCCCCACACTCACAGGGACACAATTTAGGGGCAGTCCCAAGACAGGGATTTTTGGGGGATTCATCCATGTGCACCTCCACCCCATCCATCACCTGCTTTGCAATCCATTAAAAGGATTTTAAATGTTCTAAACGTATCGACTTCTGCTTACTGAGATTTCTGTGCAAATATTGGGGATAAAATACAGCTTTAAATGGCAGGAAAAGGATATTCCATTGATTGTGTGCTCACAGTTCAGCGTGTCCCCTTATCTCCCTTCCAACAGGGACACGATTTAGGGGCAGCAGGACAGGAATTCATGGGCACCTTCATGACCCCCTTTCCCTGCTCCCTTGGGATTCGGGATTTGGGATTCTGGATTCCCCAGCCCCTTCCCCAGCCCCCTTCCCTGCCCTGGACTCAGTTCCAGAGCTCCTGAAACACCTGTGGCTCTGTGATCCCATGAAAAGCGCCATCAGGGAATGCAGGAGTCAGTCCGGGGTTTCTCAGGATTTACAGCATTTTTATGGAGATATCCTTGCCTCCCTTCCTGCTCCTGCTTTCATTAAGGAATTGCAGTAACTTGACTTAGAGTGAAGCTCCTTCTATGCACCAAATTAACCAAGCACTTCATTAATTCCCCGTCATCTTTTTGGGAAATGGAGGGAGGGGAGGCATTCGTGGCCATTTATTTCACTATTAAATCCTTTTTTTTTTTTTAGGGCAGCATTGATCCTTTGCTGTCTAATCGCAGGGCAGAGATCTGGAGCTCTGACAAAATAATAAAAAAAATTCTCTTGAAGGGTTTGATGAACTCCTGGCTGTGAATCTGACTGAATTTAATTAAAGGATCACATTTCATCCTGGCGTAGGGATTTCCAAAGTTTGTTAGAGCTGCTCCAGCTTTCACCATGTGGAAATTCTGTCTGGAAGTTGGGAATGCCCAGCACAGAAGGATCCCAGAATCAATTCCCTCTTTCTGTGGCCATCACAAACGATCACGGGATCATCAGCCTTGGGAAACATCTCTGAGATCACCAAGTGCGACCCTCAGTCACCACAAATCCATGTCCTCAAGGGCCACACCCACAAGGATTTTGGACACTTCCAGAGATGGTGAACACACCACTGCCCATGGCAGCTGTGCCAGGGCTGGACAAACCTGTCCATGAAGAAATTTTTCCCTGATATCCAATCTCTCTTTCCCTCAAATCCAACCAGCAGCACCACGGTGTTCACCACTGACCATGTCCTCAAGTGCCACATCCACATATTTTTGGGGCATTTCCATGGACGGGAACTCCACCCCTGCCCTGGGCAGCTGTGCCAGGGCTGGACAACCTTTGCCACGAGGAAATTTTTCCCGATGTCCACCTGAGCCTCCCCTGGCCCAGCCTGAGGCCGTTCCCTCTCCTCCTGTCCCTCTTCCCTGGGAGCACAGCCCGACCCCCCCGGCTGTCCCCTCCTGTCAGGAGCTGTGCAGAGCCACAAGGTTCCCCTGAGCCTCCTTTTCTCTAGGTTGAGCCCTTTCCCAGCTCCCTCAGCCGCTCCTGGGGCTCAGACTCGCCCCAGCTCTGTTTCCTTCCCTGGGCACCTCCAGTCCCAAGATGTCCTTCTCGCCACGAAGGGCCCAAAGTTTGCACAGCAAATTTCCTTCCTCTGAGCCAAACTCATGACCTGAGGTGACCAATATCCCTGAGCTCACCTTCACAGCCCAGCCCTGCCAGGAAAGAGCAGAAATTCCTGCCTCTCCCGCTGGAATTCTGTGGGATATAGGTTATTTCCATAGGTTATTTCTCCCTGCAGCCTCCCTGGGGAAGAGCAATTGGGAAGGAGCTGCCACTCGGGTTCTGTGCTCTGTAAAAAGTCAATCCATGCTCCAGAAAGCTGAAAACAACCTCCAGCCTCGGGACAGCAGTGCGATGTGGAATTAGGGAGGGGATCAGAATGCAGATGGGCGAGGGGCAATTAAATCCCCAACATCAGCCCCCGTTCCACTGCTGTCTGATTGAGGGCTGCTCCATTTGCAGCCTTTCTCATATCAGTTTAATGGGAATTTCTGTGCTTTGAAGAGGTTTTTATCAGCTGGGGTTTGTCTCTGCCTAGACGGAGGCATGGCACAATGAGTCTCCTCTGCCTCCTGAAGCCATGGCATTATCCCAGCATCTTCAATTAAAAACCAGGGCTCCTGGTTTTAAAAAACAATTAAAAAACAGCAGCCCTCTCTGCTCTGAAAAGTGTGAGGGCAGTGGTGGAGTCCCCACCCCAGGCAGTGCTCACAAAATACATGGATATGGCCCTTGAGTGTTCACAAAATACACGCATAAAATGTATAAAATACACAGATAAATATATGGCACACGTATACTATATGGATAAAAACAAAATGTTACATATATGGACAAAAATCATATCATAAAATACATGGATATGGCCCTTGAGTGTTCACAAAATACACGCATAAAATGTATAAAATACACAGATAAATATATGGCACTCATCTAGTATATGGATAAAAACAAAATACTAAATATATGGGCAAAAATCATATCATAAAGTACATGGATAAAATTTATAAAACACATGGATAAATATATGGCACTCATATAGTATATGGATAACACCAAAATATTAAATATACGGGCAAAAATCATATCATAAAATGCGTGGATAAAATGCATAAAATACACAGATAAATATATGGCACTCATCTAGTATATGGATAAAAACAAAATATTAAATATATGGGCAAAAATCATATCATAAAATACATGGATATGGCCCTTGAGTTTTCATAAAATACATGGACAAATATATGGCACTCGTATACTATATAGATAAAACCAAAATATAAAATATATAGGCAAAAATCATGCCATAAAATATATAGATAAAATGTATAAAATACATGGATACATATATGGCACTCATCTNTACCCGGATAAAATACATAAAATACATGGCTAAATATATGGCACTCGTATACTATATGGATAAAAACAAAATATTAAATATATGGGCAAAAATCATATAAAATACGTGGATAAAATGTATCAAATACACAGATAAATATATGGCACTTGTATACTATATGGATAAAACCAAAATATTAAATATATGAATTAAAACCATATCATAAAATATATGGATAAAATATATGGATAAATATAAAATGTATGGGTAAATATATGCACTTGAGGACACGGGTTCATAAAATATATGGATAAATAAATAAAATATATGGATAAATATATGGCTAAATATATGGCACTTGAGGACACGAATTCATAAAATATATGGATTTAAAAAATAAAATATATGGATAAATATATGGCTAAATATATGGCACTCAAGGACATGGATTAACATGACCACTTGATGATCTGAAAGCTCTTTTCCAGCCTTAAAAGCCCTGTGATTTCAGGATTTTCTGCCTTTTTCTCCTGCAGAGAAACTCCTTGACCAGAGCAGCACCGGGGAGCAGAGAGGGCCAGGCTGCAGTCAGAGCTCTGCAGGGATTTCGAATCCATCTCCCTCTCATCAGGCACTTCATGTTTATGGAATATGGCCCAGGAAATCTCTCAAAGCCAAAGCTCTCCCCAGCTCTGCGTGTCCAGGCCAAACCAGAGGTGAATGATCCCCTCCGAGCTCCTTCCAGAGCCATTCCGGCAGCAATCAGAGGAAGCAGTTCCTAGGGAAACAGTTCCTATCAAATTTAGAAGCCTCCCCTTGGGGAGGAAACATCCATTTCCCCTTCTACCTGTCATTCTTCTTCATTTATGGACTCAATAAGGCATGAAATCTGGCAGGCTTGAGGTAAAAAATGAGCTGTTCATAGCAAAGAGAGCCTCGGTGGATAAAAAAAAACCCCAAACTGTGTGAATCAAGATGCAGTTAATAGGAGCACAAATAAATAGAAACAGACTCTAAATGTAAATGAACATTACATCACCGCTGGCATTTCAGCTCATTTTCAAATCTAGAAAGAGAAGCACATTGAACTCGCAGAAAGTTGTTCACACAGCCAGGGCTGCTCTGGGGGCACAGCCCTGAACCCTCCCCCCACAAAAACCCCACAGCTGGGCAGACCACAAAGGAGCAAGAGGGATCAGGCAGGGGGGAAAATCCCAAATTTCTGGTCAAAAGAGGTTAAGAGAAATGCAATTCCCTCCCTTCACCCTCTGGAGGTGGGATCTGTTGCATTTGCCAGCTCCAGTGGAATTCACCTCGAGCAAATTGGAGGTGAAAGCAAATAATTCAATTCCAGCCCAGGAGAAGCTTGGGCCCTTAATTAAGTGAGAAAGATCACAGAAAAAAGGAAATAACCTCGGGTGTAATTTTAGCAGCAGATTTCTTTCCCAGCTGTCATCTCAAATCCTCGAGATCTGTGTTGGCCACACGAATTCCAGGCACAATTCACAGGCTGGAAATAAACTCTGAGCGCTCTTGGGATGAGGCCTTTAAGCTGAAGTACCTGGACCTGCTTCCCTTCCCCCCAAATATTGCCAATCCCACCCCAACTGGGGGCAGAGCCTCCCTGGGCAGGGCTGGGGGGGTGAAACCTCTCCAAATTCCCAATCCCAAGGCATCCTTCCCATTAGTGGATTTCTCTGGTTTAAACATCCTGAGGACTGGTGGGATATAAATCCTAAAAAGCACAACTCTGATAATATTATTGAGCAATTCCACTACTCTCAAGTGACTGTTTTGCCCAGCAGAACCCAGGTCTCCAGGGAAACTGGAGGTTAAAACATTATTAATATAATTGGATGACAGCAGGCTTTTAGAGATGTTTTGTCCACCCATTTTCTCCTCCTTTTCAGAATCCTACATCCTTCCATTTGGGGATAATTTAATTTGCAGCACAGGGATATTAATACGAAATTATTGAATCCCTGAGGATCTTAAAGAAAAAGTTATTCCCCAATCCTTACTGTGGAGAGAGGAATAAGTCAACTCATTTCACGAGATCTCCTGCCCATGGCAGGGGGTGGAACAAGATGGTTTTTGAGGTCTCTCCCAACCCAAACCATTCTGGGCTCCTAAGACAGATTCCTGACTGATGAAGAAAGGCAAATTCATTCAAAATGGACTTCTGGGGGAAAAAGAAAAAATTAGAAAGCCAAAAATCGATGAAGAAAATTCAGAGCAACTAAATTTGGATTCATAAGCAGAAAACAACACTGCGATTTCTGACAAACAACTGTGTCCTTTGAGACATCCTGCTGTCGCTGCCTCGCTCGGATCTCTTGGAGCAGAGCTTTTCCGAGCAGGAATTCTCTGGAAAGGTCAGGTGGGTGCTGCTTTCAGCCTGAAATCATCTCTGCGAAGGAGCTGAGACCTCAGCGGAGAGGAGAGGAGAGGAGAGGAGAGGAGAGGAGAGGAGAGGAGAGGAGAGGCTGTTCCTCCCTCGCACCCATCACGCTCACCCCCGCGGAGCTCAGCAGGGTGGGCTCCTCTCAGCTGCCAGCACCCTGCCTGCCCTGCCATTTGTCCCCGGGAATTGTCATTCCCTGGGAGAGGGGGACAGCTCTGCAGAGGGAAGGACATGGAGGGAGGCAGAGCTGCTGGGGGTGAGCGCAGCACAGGGAGAGGGATGGGAGGGGATGGAAAGCTCTGCTCCTGAGGCTTGGGGAGGGTTTTAGGATCACTGAGCACACAGCCAGGAGTGGGAGCGGTGTTCCCACAGGGGTTTGGGTGGGCTGAGAAAGGCAGGCTGGGCTGGATAGCGGGAGCAGGTGAAAGCTCTGGGACCTCCCCAAACACAGGGTGGAATTTCACAGACACTGAGGAGAGGCTTTGGCAGCTCCTGCAGACACTGAACCTTGGGCTTTGTCCCCTTTGGGGCCCGGGGCAGCACCAGGGATGGCACTGCTGGGACACCTCCAGACCTGGGGACAGCTCGGGGACCCTCATGGAACATAGACCTGGAGGGGCTGGAGGTGTCCAGGGAAGGGAACAGAGCTGGGAAGGGCTGAGCCCCAGGAGAGGCTGAGGGAGCTGGGAAAGGGCTCAGCCTGGAGAAAAGGAGGCTCAGGGGGACCTTGTGGCTCTGCACAGCTCCTGACAGGAGGGGACAGCCGGGGGGGGCGGGCTGTGCTCCCAGGGAACAGCGACAGGAGGAGAGGGAACAGCCTCAGGCTGGGCCAGGGGAGGCTCGGCTTGGACACCAGGAGGAATTTCCTCATGAAAATGGTGGCCAGGGATTGGAAAGGGCTGCAAGGCTCCTGACGTGCTCAGGTCCTGGAAAAGTCAAGGGAAAACAGAGGGAATTATGCAGCCTTTAAGAGGGTGCCTCATCCTCCAGGCATTCTGAGTCATTTCAGGGAATGAAGAGTTAAAGGTCAGTAAACAAAGGCAGCTAAAGAAGATTTGAGATGATTTTCCCTTATTCTTACACACCTCAGACACTCAATTTTGTATAAGCTGGCATCTTGAATTTAAAACCAAATTCCTCCCCGTGGGAAGACGGAGACGGATCCCAGCCTCCCATGTGCCAAAGCAAGAGTGACAGAGGGAAGGATGTTAATTTAGGAAGGATGGCACACTGACATTTAATCATGTCTGATATGGCAGAGGGATTTCATTTTTTTTTTTTTTTTTAACAGGAAAAGCTTAAATATTTCACAAAATATGTGTTCGCTGTGATTATTTGTAAAGCATCATGGATGGGCTTGGCACCTCTCTGACAGAAACACTGGCAGGTCTCTGCCTGGAGGGATCTATAATTGGAGCAGAGCAAGGGAAGGTGATGGGAAGAGTGGAGGGGAGGACAGGGATACAGCACAGGGAGATCAGGAGGAGAATTAGGTATTCTTTTATTCTTTTCTAGATTTTTTAGGCTCTTTTGATGTGATATATTTTAAATCCAGGCTTAAGATCTGATTCAACTGCGGATGTTTTTGCTGCCCAAACTTTCCTCTGTCCCCGACTGCAGCAGAAAACCAAAATTTGGAAATTCCTCATGAAATAAATAGAAGGGCGATGTGGGAACAGGCTCACTTTGGCAGGTGGAAGCATTTCCCTGGAATGTTATCATCCTGGGAACAATTCTGGCCCAAAGAAGGGAAAGCACAGAGTGGCACTGCAAAAGGGAGCCTTGGACGTCTCCAGGTTTGTTTGTGGAAGGTTTTGGGGCAGTTCCTGGCAGGTGGTTTGGGGTGGCTGAAGGATTTCTGACAGGAAAGAGCTTTAGGGGAAATCCTTCAGCCAAACCCAATGAGGAATGAGGAAGAGTGAGGAGAACAATCACAGGGGAAGGGCTGGGCATGGGATGGGGTATGGGAAAGAGGGAAAATGAGGGAACAAGGATGGCTCCAGAGAAACAGCCCTGGGGGAGGCCAGGGGAGCCAGGAGAGCTCTGCTTTTCCTCAGTATTTGAAGAAAAATCATAAGTGAAGTAATTTCCTAAGGAGAGGAGAGGTGAGGATGGTGTGGGGGCTGTGAGACCCCAAGGGTCCCTTAGAGAACAGAGCCCCAAAAACCCTCTGGGTACAAGGGCTGGGCACTCTCGGGAAGCCCAGACACACAACAGGGGCTTGGTGTTTCACTGACCCCTTTCAGATCTCCAGGGAGCAGAAATTCCCTGTTTTCAGGGCTGAAACTCCCTGTTTTCAGGGCTGAAACGCCCTGATTTCAGGGCTGAAATTCCCCTAGATTCTGCCTTTGGGGGGACACAGCTCACCCCTGCCGAGAAGAATCTGCCCCAAAGCTCTGTGAGTGCTGAAATTCAGGGGTTGCACACAGAATTCTTCAATCTAATTTTCCTTTAAACTCTGATTCTGGTTTTTAAAGCCAGCTGTGGATTTCTGGAAATGCTCCTCAAAGGAGCTGCTTGTCCCTGCGAATCCCAAGTGTTGGGCACATGGAATTCCCTCTGAGCTGCCACATCCAGTGACATCCACAACCTTCTGCAGCCAGGCCTGAAAGGGGATTGACTAATGGGCAGGGAGCCTATTTTTATGAGATTCTGGCCTTTCCCCATCCCCAAGGAGCAGAGCTGGATGAGCCCTGGGAGCTGAGCAGGCAGCAGGGATGGAGCTCCTGGGGGATCCTACAGACTCTGATCGATCCTGATTCCCATCAGGGTGGGGGAAACCGAGCAGGGAACACATTTCCAGCTCATTTCGAGTCTGTTAAGGCAATCCTGAGGAGCAGAGCTTTCCCTCAGCCCCACCATGGAGGTTTGGCTGTGTCTTGCACGTCACTGAGTCACTCTGGATTTGCTTTCTGCCTCGGGAACAGTCTGACAGTGCGGGAGGGAGAAAGGCAAAACAATAGGAAAAAAACCATGGGTTAAGGATTTGATTTGCCCGCAGGAATCAGCCTGGGGTGGTGCAAAGTCACTGCTGGGAAGGGGAGATGGCCCTGAGGCTCACAGACACAGCAGGGACACCAGGACATGCCACAGGGGAGTGAAACCCTTCCTCCAGGGGTGAAAGAATTCTGTTCCTTGGAGAATAAACACACAGTGGCTGTGAGATGTTACAGCTGCAAATGTGAGAAATGATTTGATAAAATCCATGGAGAACGCTGACGGAAGGGTGTGGAGAAGGGGAAGGAGTTGGAGCAATCCTGACAAACACGGTTTTTGTAGAGCTGTGCTCACTCCCTTTGCTCAGTGCTACAGGAAATACTTGATTTCAGTAATGTTTTAGGAAGAAACTGTTCCCTGTGAGGGTGGGGAGGCCCTGGCACAGATTCCCAAAGCAGCTGTGGCTGCCCCTGGATCCCTGGCAGTGTCCAAGGCCAGGCTGGAGCTCCCTGGGACAGTGGAAGGTGTTCCTGTCACTGCAGGGCTGGAGCGGGATGGATTTAAGGTCCCTCCCAACCCAAACCATGATTCCACAAACCAGGACAAAGCAGCCGACACTCCTTCGGCACCAGAGCCCCTTTCCTAGCCTCAGGAACACCACGGAGCCCTGGGAACCTGCGAGGGGACACCGAGTGACTCCAGCAGGTGAACTGTGGAGAAGAGTCATGTTCTGTCCCATTCCTGCACAAATAGCGCTGGGGCACGGGGGCTGCTTCCCTCGGAGCTGGAATTAATGGGATCGGGGGGCTGCTTCCCTCTGAAAGGGTCACGAGGGAGATGTCTGTGCAGACAAACTGAGGCCTGCTGGTAGGTAAGGCCAGACACTGATGATAGGGGAAAGAAGCAATGGGAGGAAGCATAAATTCCATAGGAATTCCATTAATTGACACAGACTGTCACTCACCCAAGGTGTGTTAAATCCCTGGACTTGGAGAAAAAGAACAGAGACACAAAGAAAACAAAAGATGGAGGAATGTCCATTAGAAGGGGCTCTGTATTAGGTGATTTGGAAAGTCTGTACCTCTCGAGTACCTCAGCCTTTGGGGAAAGAGAGAGGGAACCTGTGGCCGAGAAATTAGGATAAAAAGAGGCTGCGTCCTCTAGCAATGTGAGAGACCCCATGGGAAATGCCCATGAGCTCTCCCTTTATTCATGAATAAAGTTACAGGACTCCTCTGTCTCCTTTTCGGTCATAAACCTCTGGTGTTTGTGGATTCATTTTTCCGGACACCTCAGAGCTGGAATTATCAGGATTGGAGCCATGGGAAGGGCCCCAGCAGGGCCAGGGCCCCCTCCCCTCCAGACATCGGAGCTGTTCCCACAGAGCAGGGAACAGCAAAGCTCCGAGGAAGAGGAGGCCAGGGAACGTGAGGAGCATCACAGCTGCCCTGTGACCCCCAGCCCTGCTCCCCCCGGCCATTCCTGCCGCAGGGCTCCCTCTCTCTCTCTGCTGGGAGCCCCCAGGAATGTGCTGGATGCTCCTCAGGCCACCAGGGAAACTCCATCAGGACCACAACTCCCCCAGGGCGGCGACGTTCCCAGCAGGACTTCTCCTCAGGCTGGGGCTGTGCCTCTGCTGCTCTTCCAGCTGCACAGTGTCCGGAAAATGAATCCACAAACACCAGAGGTTTATGACCGAAAAGGAGACAGAGGAGTCCTGTAACTTCATTCATGAATAAAGGGAGAGGTCGTGGGCATTTCCCATGGGGTCTCTCACATTGTTAGAGGACACAGCCTCTTTTTATCCTAATTTCTCAGCCACAAATTCCCTCTCTCTTTCCCCATTGGCTAAGGTACAGACTTTCCAAATCGCCTAATACAGAGCCCCTTCTAATGGACATTCCTCCATCTTTTGTTTTCTTTGTGTCTCTGTTCTTTTTCTCTAAGTCCAAGGATTTAACACACCTTCGGTGAGTGACAGTCTGTGTCAATTAATGGAATTCCTATGGAATTGATGCTTCCTCCCATTGCTTCTTTCCCTTATCAGTATCTGGCCTTACCTGCCAGCAGTCCCCACAGTTTGTTTGTACAGACATCTCCCTCGTGATCCTTTCAACAAGAACCTGTGGGGCATTGGGCACTTCCAGAATTCCCCTCTCCCCTGCCCCAAACACCCAGGGCAGCCTTTCCTGCCCCGCAGGGAGCAAATCTGGGATCCTGCCCCTTTGCAAGGAGACTCCTTGGGATTATTTGCTTTTCTCAGGGCCTTTCACGAGCCTGAACTTCACTTCCACTTCCCTCTCAGAAAGAACTTTCTCATGCACGACTCAAGGAAAAGGCTTTTTGTATGGGATCAGATTTCCTGGAGGAAAAAATGCTGGATTTTGTGAGCTGGCAGTGTTCAGAATTTCTTCCAATGATCCCAAGCAGAGCTCAGAACCTCCTGAGAGGCTCCAAGATTCATCAGCAAGAGCAAAACCCTTTACAAAAAGGAGAATATTGTGCTCAGCTATCCTGAGCGCAAGGGATGGAAGGCACGAGTTCTTCGAATTCCATGCCTGGATCTTCAGTCAAAGTGACCCATTCCAGCCCATTTTTGGGCTCTGCCCCTTCCCTCAGGCCTTGAGTCACGCCTTGCTGAGCTCTGGCCTAAGCTCCAAATCAATAAAGCTGCTGCTGCTGTTTCTCTAGGAAAGCTCAGGTAGAGCAAAACAAAGTCAGGTTCCTAAAATTGTTATTTTCTTCTGTTTCAAGAAAAGAAAAACCTATTTAAAATGTCTGATTTCCCTTTCTTTGTATCTGGCAGGACCTATAATGTGAGAAAACACCAAGTGAGCTTCCCATCCTCTTCCTTCCACGTTATTTCCATTAATCAGCAGTGGAAAATGGAAATATTGGTTTAGCTACAGTTCCTACACTTTGCTGCAGACTCCTGTGGGTTTTCCAGAGTGCAAGCCGGGCATCAGCTCACCTGACCTGCTTGTCCTGGGTGTGATCCCAACCCTTCCCAGAGCTCTGGAGTATTCCCAGTGAGCAATGAAAATACTTTCCAAGGAGAAAAGGACAGCAGGAATGTTCTCTTTCCTACAGACATCCCCACACTGCTGGGAAAAGGGGTCACTGCAAAGGCAAATTCCCACATATCAATCAGAAATCCACTGGGAGAGCCACACATCCACACTCAGAGAATTCCACCAAAGAGGCAGGAAAAGCCTGGTTTTCCTCTAGTTTTAGCTGTGGGAATGAGGAGAAATTGTGGGATATTCACTGTTGTAACAACCTTGCAGCAGGAGAATGAATCCCGAAATTCCAGACTGGTTTGGGGTGGAAGGGACCTGAAATCCTGTCCAGTGCCACCCCTGCCATGGCACGGACACCTCCCACTGTCCCAGGCTGCTCCAAGCCCTGTCCAGCCTGGCCTGGGACACTGCCAGGGATCCAGGGGCAGCCACAGCTGCTCTGGGCACCTGTGCCAGGGCCTGCCCACCCTCCTAGGGAAGGATTTTTCCCAATACCCCATCCATCCCTGCCCTCTGGCAGGGTGAAGCCATTCCTCCTTGTCCTGGCCCTCCATCCCTCGAAGCCATGGAATTTCTCTTTCCACATTTGCTGTCTTGAAGCAATTCCCAGCAGGCAGCACGTGGCTGCTCCCCAGGCCTGGATGTGGGAAGGGCAGTGGAGAAGCTTTGGGATGCTGGGATGGGAGAAGTTTTCCAGCTCCTCCTGAGCCACAGGAATGGGTTGAGAGACACCCCAAACACCAGGGGCACTGGGAACGGGCTGAGTGACCTGACACAAAAATCCCCAAATAATCAGGAATCAATCTCCCTATGGACCCCCATTCCCAGCTCTCTCCCAGGATGCTCCTGCAGCGCAGTCTGTAAGGAGTTAATGGAATATCTGCTTTTTCCTTCATGGATGACATGGCACAAAACACTTTCCTGGCCCTGCAGGAACCCCCAGCACTAAAAATCCCAAGCAACACCTCGGAGCTGCCACAGGCACGCAGACAGAAGGAGATGGTGCGTGTTTCCTCAGCTCCTGGCTGCCAGATGGGGGAATATTTTGGGATTTTGGGAAAAAACGTTGGGTTTCCACCTCTTTCCCGCCTGTGAGGAAGTGTCTGCCGCTGAGGAACGCGGCTCCATCGAGCTGGGAGCAACAGGTCCCAGTGTTCCTGGAGAGAAATCTTTAGGATGAGATGGGGAATTACACCACCTGCTCCATTTCCCTGCGCTGGGATGCACCAGGGCACAGGGGAGGGAAGATGGAGACTCAAATCCCACTGGAACTGATGCCTTAAATGGGCTGGTAAAAATATGAAGCAGACACAGCAGTACAGGGAAAAGGGAATTTACCTCGGTTTAATAGGATCCGAGGTGCCCAGATTCATCAAAGGTGGAAAACAAACCAAGGAGCGAGCAACAAGCCGGGAACCCCCGTACAACACGTACCCGATTTTTATGGACTTCACAAAATTAGCATATCTACTTAAAATCCCCCAATAAGAAACTTAATGAATGAATAATTGCCCCCTATTCTAATGAAACACCCCCCAAATGAGACTACAGCTTAGTTTACAAAAACATGTTCAAGAGAGAAGGCTCCGTCCAAGGTTGGAGCCCCTAGTTCTGAGATAGTTTGAATGTTTGGTCTTCCTTGCTTTGCAGGACCCCAAACGAAGCTAAATATCAGACACGAGGGTTGTAAACATGTAGGGCTAAAGTACAAGGAGTGTTTGTGTAGGGTACAAGGAGTGTGT
>VZRL01000240.1:312989-329463 GCA_013397895.1 Origma solitaria | reverse complement strand
TATTCTATTCTATTCTATTCTGTATTCTGTACTTCTCTCTCTCCCCTCTCTCCCTGCTCTGAGCTGTGTCTGGCAGCTCCCAGCAGCTCCCCTACACCCACACCTTTCACAATAAACCTCATGCTCTGAGACCAAACTCCAGAGATCTCTCGTCTCCGTCCCGACCGTCCGAGAACAAAACCATGGACCACAATTCCTACAATTTCCCATTCCATTGGGTCCAATTCCAGGCAGGATGAGCACAGGGAGGACAAAGCAAGGAGCAGCCTAATGCTGGGTGACAAAAACCCTGAAAACCACATTTCAGGAAGTGGCTGGGTGGGAAGGGTGATCCGAGGGAGGTGCTAATTGGATCACTGGGGAAGGTGGTAATTAGATCACTGGGGGAAGGTGGTAATGAGCTCTGCTGCTGCTCGCCATGGCTCAGCCCTCAGCTGTCACTCACCCACTCCTGGAGCCTGTGGAAGACATTCCTGGCTCCTGGAGAGAGCATCGGCCCTCAGAATGTGCAAATGGCCATCTGCGAGGGAAAGTCTCCTGCAAAGGCAGAGGAATCCTTGTCCCTGGATGACCAGCCAGGGCAGGGGTGGAGTCCCCATCACTGGGAGTGTTCAAAAAACGTGGATGTGGCACTCCAGGACATGAGTTGGTGGTGACCGCGCTGGTGGTGCTGCTTGGGGTTGGGCTGGACAGTCCTAAAGACCTTTCCCAGATCCTCTCATGCCAAGGGAATATTTCTAGGATATAACACAAACTTTCAGAGCTCATTAAACAGTGAAGTTTCAGTCCAAACTCTGCAAATAATCTCTTTCTGAGGTGCAAAGAGGAGTCCCTGGTTTTAATGCCACCTTCCCTCTGCAGCAGTGATCCCAACAGGGATCTCCAGTCCCCTTTTGTATTTTCCCATTTCCAGGCACAGCACATCTCACGGCTAAAGAGCTTTTGTGGACTCAATCAAACCTGGGCCAAGTCTAAAGTGAACTCGAGCGCAATATTTAGGTTCCATGGATGCTGTTGGGATGGTGCCAGAGTCTGGTAGCTCTCATCCCAGATGTCACATCCTACAAGCTTCAGCTCCCTGAATTAGAAAGGAACTGTAATGGTTGTGAAAGAAATCCCCGAAACACGAACTGAGAAGGAGTTAATGGCTTGGAAATCACCCAAAAGGTAAAAACGTGGGTTTGGAAGTCAAATGAATTTGGAGTTGGCCAAGGATGGCACAAGGAGGGGAAGTGGAGGTTGCAGAGACTGCGTCGGTTCCTCTCCAAAGGAAAGGTGATGGCCTTCCCAGCTCATGTGAAATGCATGGAAAAGAAATCCAAAATTCAGTGGTGGATCAGGAGAGCCAACAGCTGCCTGGGAACACTAGAGGGAGCAGAGACAAGGAGGGAAGGCAGGGAAGGAAAAGCCACTCCAGCTCCTGAGATGGCGTCTGGGAGGGAAGGGAAGGTTCGGGAAGGTTCGGGAAGGTTCGGGAAGGGAAGGGAAGGGAAGGGAAGGGAAGGGAAGGGAAGGGTTTGTGTTCCTTATGAAAGGATCACGAGGGAGATGTCTGTACAAACAAACTGTGGGGACTGCTGGCAGGTAAGGCCAGATACTGATAGGAGAAAGAAGCAATGGGAGGAACCATAAATTCCATAGGAATTCCATTAATTGACACAGACTGTCACTCACCCAAGGACGTGTTAAATCCCTGGACTTGGAGAAAAAGAACAGAGACACAAAGAAAACAAAAGGTGGGGGAATGTCCATTAGAAGGGGCTCTGTATTAGGTGATTTGGAAAGTCTGTAGCTCTTGAATACCTCAGCCTTTGGGGAAAGAGAGAGGGAACCTGTGGCCGAGAAATTAGGATAAAAAGAGGCTGTGTCCTCTAACAATCTGAGAGACCCCATGGGAAATGCCCATGAGCTCTCCCTTTATTCATGAATAAAGTTACAGGACTCCTCTGTCTCCTTTTTGGACATAAACCTCTGGTGTTTGTGGATTCATTTTTCCTCAAACTCAGCTCAGCTCCCTGCCCTGGCGCTGCTCCTTTCCTCCCAGGAAAAGCAGGAATGAGTTTTGCTGCCAGGCAGACCCAACTGAGCCCCAGGAGAGACAGACCCACCCCACCTGGTCCTGTCTCAGGTTTGGACTGAACTTCCTTCAACTTCCCAAGCCAGTTCCAGCCTTTCCCACCATTTTCCTCTGTGAAATCCAAACAGCAACACCTCCTGCTCTTTAAATAATCAGGATATGGTTGCTGCTCTCTCCACAGTTTAATTCTCTCCTTTCAAAGGCATTAGGAGTTGTTTGCACTTCAGTTTTTTCCAGCTTTGTGCTTTGATCCTCCATTTCCCGAGCCTGCTCTCCCGGAGCTGCTCCCTGACTCGGTTAAGGGTTCATTTGTTTGGAGCTCCAGGCACTGGGGAAATGCCAATTAGTGTCACTGCCGTTCATTTGGAGAGGGGCAGGAGGCAGCAGAACTTTTAAACTGTGTGTGGAGTGGCATTTTGACAGGAGTTTTTTTAAAAACCATTAACTTTTGTTTGCTGGAGCTTTCCCTGCATCCCCGACACGGCGCACATTTGGAAAAAAATTCTCAGGGAATTTGGAATCTCATTCCAAAAATACTCTGGAAAAGGAGATTTGTCTTCTCTAGGTGCATTCTGGCCTTCAACAGAGAAAGCTTTTGGAAAAGATTTATTCCAGTCTTATATCAATGTATATTTTAATTATTATTATCAGTAGCAGTCGTAATTAGTAATAAAGCAATATTTCATGGAGGTGACACCAGGCCTTTCCTGGGAATCTCAGCTGTCCAAAGGCTCCTTTAGCTGGCACTAATCCCACCTTTAGCAGAACTGTGCAGCTCAGCGATATTAAAGTCAGCAAAACTCTCAAGTATAAACTCATTTTCCAGCTTTTTCACGGGGGAATGTTCCCGAGGTCAGCCCTGCACCATTTGCTGAGGCAGGATTTCAGCCTCCCTTGCTGGCACAGAGCTCCGCGGGGAAGGAAAGTGCCCCAGGAAAGCTGTGCTTTGGACAAATCGAATCAAGCTGTGCCGGGGGAAAGCAAACACCACAAAAATTGGGATTTGCTGACACAGGGGCTCTGGCTTCACACACCTTCTCCTGATCTTGGGTAGCGGAGTTATCAGGGATCTCCTGATAGCTACACCGGGAAAAATAGGGCTTTTCCCAGCCCTGATGGAACTGCAGAGGAGTTTTGAGGTGGAAAATGAAAAGAATTTAAAAATCCCACCTTGGAGTGGGACGGTGCCAAGTCCTGCACGTGGATCACACCGAGGCCCTGCAGCAGAAGAGGGGCTGGAAAAATGGGAAAGGCCCTGGGGGGCTGGGGACAGCGGCTGGACATGATCCAGGAGGGTAAAGCCAAGGGCACCTGGGCTGTGCCAGCCTGGGGTGGGCAGGGATTGTCCCCTGGGCTGGCACTGCTGAGGGACCTCAAATCCTGGGGCAGTTCTGGGAGCCTCATGGCAAGACCTTGAGGGGCTGGAGGTGTCCAGGGAAGGGAACAGAGCTGGGAAGGGCTGAGCCCCAGGAGTGGCTGAGGGAGCTGGGAAAGGGCTCAGCCTGGAGAAAAGGAGGCTCAGGGGGACCTTGTGGCTCTGCACAGCTCCTGACAGGAAGGGACAGCCGGGGGGGTCGGGCTGTGCTCGCAGGGAACAGGGACAGGAGGAGAGGGAACGGCCTCAGGCTGGGCCAGGGGAGGCTCAGGCAGGATATTGGGAAAATTCCTGCCTGGAAAGGGCTGTCCAGCCCTGGCACAGCTGCCCGGGGCAGGGGTGGATCCCCATCCCTGGAGGAGTCCAAAAACAGTGTGGATGTGGCACTGGGGACACGGTCAGTGGTGACCATGGGGGAGGTGCTGCTTGGACTCAGTGACCTCAGAGCTCTTCCCAGCCTTGGTTCCAAGGTTCCCAAATCTGAGTCCCCAAATCCCAGTTCCCAAATCCCAGTTCCCAAATCCCAGTCCCCAAACCCCAGCTCCCAAATCTCAGTTCCCAAATCCCAGTCCCCAAATCCCAATTCCCAAATCCCAGTTCCCAAATCCCAGTTCCCAAATCTCAGTTCCCAAATCCCAGTTCCCAAACCCCAGTTCCCAAATCTCAGTTCCCAAATCCCAGTCCCCAAACCCCAGTTCCCAAATCTCAGTTCCCAAATCCCAGTCCCCAAACCCCAGTTCCCAAATCCCAGTCCCCAAATCCCAATTCCCAAATCCCAGTTCCCAAATCCCAGTCCCCAAATCCCAATTCCCAAATCCCAGTTCCCAAATCCCAGCTCCCAGGCATGGATCAGCAGCACCACCAGGCTGGGAGGGGAGAGTTCCCCGAACACAGTCTGGGGTGTGGAGCAGCAGGAACAAAGCTCTGCAGGATGAAAGTGCCGAGGGGAGAAATGTGGCAAAGGAACAACTGAGAGAGGCACAAATGAGCCAAGAACTTGTCACAAGTGCCACCAGCACAGGTGGGAAGGGACTTTTCCCCCAGAACTGTGAATCTGCAGCCCGAGACGTGCACACACACAGGAGCTCCAAGGCTTCAGCAGAGAAAAAGTGTATTTTTATTCCCAGCAAGCACTCGGGAACAAAACCCCTCAGCGTTAAAGCTTGATACCTAAACAGCAACACAAAAGTTATAAAACAACCGTCAGGAGAAACAAAACGGAACAAAAGGAAAGTGGAAAGGGAACACAAACGTGTCACACTTTCTGTGTTTCTGAGGATGGCAGGGAGTGCTGTGCAGGGAAAGCTGGGAATGCAGCACACAGCACATGATGAGGAGCTGAACTCAAAAATCCTACTGGAGCTGTGTCCATGGGTCCCACAGCAGGAAGGACATGGAGATTCCCAGTGGGAATCACACGGGCATGCAGGACTCGGGTGTCCTCCCTCAGGAATAGCCCATTTTGTGTTTGCAGCTCTGTTCCCTTAGCTCTGCCCAGAGAGGTGGGGCTTGCCCCATCCCTGGAATATTCCAGGCCAGGCTGGACAGGGCTTGGAGCAGCCTGGGACAGTGGAAGGTGTCCCTGCCCATGGCAGGGTGGCACTGGATGGGCTTTAAGGTCCTTCCAAACCAAACCATTCTGTAATCTCATGATCTTGAAATTGCCATTACAAAGGTGGCACTGGATCATCTTTAAGGTCCCTTCCAAAGAAACCCCGTTCCATGACTCTGTAACTCAGTCAGTCGAAACCGAATTTCAGAAAAGTTCTGAGGAAATCGTGTTTGGGGAAGAAAAGAGTGGGGAGAACAAAGGAACAGTCTCCTCAAGCAACCCCTTGTGACTAAGAGACGGAGATCAGCGAGATCAGCATGGCTCACTGCAGAGCACCTGGTGACTCACAGTGCGGGATGGAAATGGACCCCTGTCCTAAAAAAACCCTCCCCAGGAGCATGGGTGGCACTGCGGGGTGGCTGGGTGACCTCGGGCACGGCTCAGCCCCACCAGCAGAGCAGTGGGATCTCAGCTTGTCCCTCGGTCTGCTCCCAACATCCCATCAGCAGCAGAGCCGGTGCCTCTCCCACAGGGCTGAAATTCAACATTAATCCTACTGTGTGCCTGGGAAGGAGCCAAACCAGGGAAAATATTGGGAGGAAGCACTGTGCTGGAACGCTGCTGGCAGAACCTGGCCTGTGCTGCTCCGTCAGAGCCTTTCCTGATCGCTTCCAGATCCCTGGGGGAGTTCACTGCAAATCCCACTGGAGGGGCAGCCCTTCCCGAGAACAGCTCTTTCTTTGGGATATTTGTGCCCACAGGTCATCCCTGCACTCTGTACTTCCCAAAGCTCCTCTCTCTGGCTGTGTTTCTCATTCCTGGCTCGGGGTATGAGGCAGCCCCGAGGCTGCTGCAGCAATTGGGGATTGATTTCCCAGATCTCTGTTCCAGAGGCAAGAACAGGGACAGGAGCCATCCCTGCTGCTCCCAGAACTCCCTGAAAGGGAATGTCTGGGGTATTCGTTACGGGTCAGGGAGCAGAGCTCCCTCAGCTCTCACCCCATTCCAGTAAAAGCTGTTTCAGTGGTGTCACCATCACCCAAAGCTGCTTGTGCTTCCAGGATGTTCTATAGGGAATCCCAGGATGTTTTATATGGAATCCCAGGATGGTTTGGGTGGGAAGGGACCTTAGAGCTCATCCAGTGCCACCTCCTGCCATGGGCAGGGACACCTTCCACTGTCCCAGGCTGCTCCAAGCCCTGTCCAGCCTGGCCTGGGACACTGCCAGGGATCCAGGGGCAGCCACAGCTGCTCTGGGCACCTGTGCCAGGGCCTGCCCACCCTCCTAGGGAACAATTCCTTCCCAATATCCCATTTGTCCCTGCCCTCTGGCACTGGGAAGCCATTCCCTGTGTCCTGTCCCTCCATCCCTTGTCCCCAGTCCCTCTCCAGCTCTCCCGGAGCCCTTCAGGCCCTGGAAGGTTTTATCAGAGATGATGAAACCCTGCCAGAGGAGGACAAACCTTCCACCGCAGAGCTTTAGCCAGCCAGTGCTGGGTCCTGCTCTGATCGATTGTATTCCACTGCCAGCAGTGACCCCGGAGAAGCTCTCTGACCACTGATTCCTCATTATTAAATGAGAGATTAATTAAAACCCCTAAAGCATTAGCCATTGATTTTCAGGCCTTGCTGCAGGGTTAGATCTCGTGGTCTTCCTTGGGGAGTTAAACCTGCTGCTCTTGCTTTTGTGTCAAGATCAGGAGATGAAGGGAAAGAATCACTTCTCATTTATACTCTGAATAAACACAACAGAACGGCTCCAAGATTAGAATTTCCTTAACTAAGGAGATGGATTAAAACCTCATTTGTTCCGAAATAATGAAACCCTATGGGTTCCTATTTACCAGCCCTGTTCCCTGCAGGCCAGCATGCCCCTGCCCATGTTAATGATGAGCCCCCAATAGTGGGGTTTGCCTCCATCCAGCCCCACCAGGGTCAGGGGGGAACTGGGCTCGGGCCTGGCCCAAACACGGGAAGCAGAGCCCAGTTCACCCCTTTCTGCTCCCCAGTTCTGCTCCCCAGTTCACCCCATTCTGCTCCCCAGTTCACCCAGTTTGCTCCCCAGTTCACCTAGTTTGCCCCCCAGTTCACCTCGTTCTGCTTCCCAGTTCTGTTCCCCAGTTCTGCTCCCCAGTTCACCCAGTTCTGCTTCCCAGTTCGGCTCCCCAGTTCACCCATTTCGCTTCCCAGCTCACCCAGTTCTGCTCCCCAGTTCAACCCATTCTCACAAGTTCATCCAATTCTCACAAGTTCACCCAGTTCTCACCAGTTCACCCAGTTTGCTCCCCAGTTGTCGTGGGTTTGACCCTGGCTAAAACCACCACACCAGTTCACCCCATTCTGCTCCCCAGGTCATCCCATTCTGCTCCCCAGTTCACCCAGTTTGCTGCCCAGTTCACTCTGTTCTCACCAGTTCACCCCATTCTGCTCCCCAGGTCATCCCATTCTGCTCCCCAGTTCACCCAGTTTGCTGCCCAGTTCACTCTGTTCTCACCAGTTCACCCCATTCTGCTCCCCAGTTCTGCTCCCCAGTTCACCCTGTTTGTTCCCCAGTTCACCCAGTTCTGCTCCCCACTTCACNCCCAGTTTGCTCCCCAGTTCTGCTCCCCACTTCATCCCGTTCTGCTCTCCAGTTCACTCAGTTTGCTCCCCAGTTCACCCAGTTTGCTCCCCAGTTCCCCCAGTTTGCTCCCCAGTTCTGCTCCCCTGTTCACCCAGTTTGCTCCCCAGTTCCCCCATTCTGCTCCCCAGTTCTGCTCCCCAGTTCACCCAGTTCTCCCCAGTTCACTCCATTCTGCTCGCCAGCCCCACCCTGGGCTCGGAGCTGCCGACTGAAGCCCCAAATGTGTATTTCGGGATGAGGAGCCCCGGAGCCAGCACGGAGTCAGTGCAGGATCAGTGACAGAGCAGAGCCACCGAACACCTCCCAGCAAATGTTTACACTTTGCTCCAGAAAATAGAGTGGGGAGAGCAGTGGGAGGAGTGGAGCAGGCCCGAAAAGCTGCGTTTGTGTCAATCGCTGCCTCCAACCCCGCAGTTCCTAACCCTGCAGCATTTCAAAGTCCATCCCTTGTTTTAGCACACCAGCTGCTCCTCCCTCGGAGCCGTGACAGCAGGAGTGTGAAAGCGGCACCGCTTGGAGCCCACCCAGCTCCGCTTCAAAACAACATCGCTGCCTTACACACAATATTCAACTTCGGAGAGCCTCACCAAAACGCTCGGGCAAATGTTCCGCAGGGCAGAAATTCCAGGGTCGAGGTGTGATCCGAGCTGGGATCTCCTGAGCCACCTCCACTCACTGCTGTTTTTCCTGCAGGACCCTCGCCTGGCTCAGTGGGGAGGGTGGAGGATTCTAAATTAATGATCAGCTCTTCCATCTCTGTTTTCTCGTGTTGTTGTTCGGTGTGCAGCCCATTCCTGGTGCCTTCCCTCCTCGGGGGTTTCTCAGAAACAGCTGAACAATTCCCTGATTGAATGTTTTATTGCACAACAAGATCATTTCGTCTCTGCTTAGTTTAACCCACTTTATTTCACCAAACTCAGGTTCTACTCCGAGCACATATTGTTAATTTAGTCCTGGTTTTTCCAAGGTTCGCATTACAAATACATTTTTTATTCACTTCTTGTCCCAATTTTATCTCGACTGACTGGTGGGAAAATTATTAGGAAGCTGCTGTGCTGTAAAAGCGTTCATTAATTTGGGATATCCAATTAAGGAAATGAGATCATGCTTTTTATTGAGTGCTTGGAGTTACGAGGGGCTTTAAACGCTGCAGCCTCAGGTGCAGCACAGCTCTGAGCACAGGGTGCTCCTGCAGATCAGTCCCTCCTCAACCTGAGCACCCCGAAAATGAGGAGCATTCCTTAAAAAAACTGGAAAAGGCTTCGTTTGCAGCAGCTCGACCTCAGAACGCCAATGGTGAAGGCAGAGATCCAGTCGAGTTTCCAAGGCTGCTGTGTGAGCCCAGGGGTGTGGATGTCACCAGATAAATGCCCAGGGGCTCAAGGAGCCCAAAAACAGCAGGAGGAGAGGGAGAAGCCCCTCCAAGCACCAGGAGAAGGAGCTGAGTGCTCTCCTTCCACCCAGAGCAACATCCCACTGTTGGAAAATATACCAGTTTAAAAATTTTTTATAACTTTTAACTTTTTATTTTTGTCTCTCTAGTTAGGCTTGACTTGACTTTGCTTTGGGGAAGGGAATTTTCTTTAGTTTATTTAAGAGGCACAGCGTCACTCTGAGGAGATGGGCTCAGCACAGGGACAGAGTGGAGCAGCCCAAAGATCCCCAGAGAGATAAAATCCATCAACATTAATGGAACATCGGTGGCCATCTCCAAACATCCACCCCAGAGCACCTCTGACAGAGCTGAAGACATCTCAGAAAGGACTGATACGAAAATTGAAAAATGAAGATCTAATTTACATCGGAGGTGAGGGGATTCAGATCCAATGGGAAACTGAACACTGAGGGTTGCTCAGCTCTGGATCAATGAACTTTGAAACAATGCATCTCTATGGGTTTTGACTGTATAAAAATCGGGGGGAAAATCCTGTAAAAGCATGTGGTTTTGGAATACTTTCATTGGCACATCGTGGCCAGAAAATACAGTAATGCCTGATTCTCTATCACTTCAAATATAGTGCTAGAGGGTTTTTTTATTTTTCCCGATTTTCGGTGACACCACTGCTCCTGGGCCTCAGCTGAGAGCAGCTCCTTCCATCCTGCACTTTAAATCCATTTAGCTCTGTATTCCCAAACTTCTGATGCCTCTGGAGCTGGGTGGGAGAGTCAGCCTTGGGCAGCAAAGCCTCCAGGCTGATCCCTGGGCTGGTGAATTTTGTGTGGGCAGTGCAGGAAGGGATTCCCTGTGGGAACTGTGCCCACTGGGATGTAGGGAGGGGCAGGGGGTCCCTGTTCCCCCGGGGCTGTGCCGGGAGGTGTTCAGAGTCCAGTTCCTGTTTCCTTCAGGCCCCACCACTGCCCAGCTGCTCCAGTCCTGCTTCACTTCTGGTTCTTCATCCCATTTTCCCTCCCGTTGTCCTCACCAGATCAGCTCCTCCCCCTCCTGGAGAAGCACATTCCCTAATTAATGTCCCTAAATAACCCCTCAGGTAAAGAACACCTTTTTCATTCTTCCCATCTACACCGACTCCACCGCTTTACAAAATCCTTAAGGAATTTCCCTCCCTTGCTACCCTCGCCCCACCTCCCGTACACCTCAGCCTGCCAAAATCCCAATTTCCCATTCCCTTGCCCTGCTCTGTGCCGATGGAAGCTGCAGGTGCTCGGGATTTGGGATACGCTGTCCACAGGACTGCCACGGTGCCCTAGCAAACCTGGGCTCCTGAGCTTCCAGAGAGAAGATTCCTCCATTTCTTCACTGGAATTCTCCCTCCAGGTGCCCTCCGGAGATTCCATCTGCCTTGACTTGCAGGAGTTTATTCCCACAGGCTTCCCTTAAGTTTCCTGAGCAATTGCCAAACTGTCCTGCACTGATGACTTGGCCAAACTTAGGGAAATTTTAATAAAGACGGAAAAAACTTCATGACGGTGACAAATTCTGTCACTCCTGACGCTTTCAGTGCCACCCTTCAGGTCGAGAAGGAAGGCCTGAAAACCCCTGATCCAACCACAGATCTGCAGGGCTGGGAAATGTCCACAGAGTGACCAAGGGACAGGGAAAAGGTGAGGGACCCTAGGGAACAGAAGAGCTGGGAATAAAGCCAAGGGACACGAGGTCTGGCACTGGGGTGGTGATGCTTCTCTGTCCCTACAGCTGCCTCCAGCCCAGAGGGACAGAGCCACGTGGCCTCAGCAGGAGCAGGAACAGGAGGGGACAGAGTTGGGGGACAGGAGAAGGGACACTGACAGTGGGAATGAGAGATGAGGGAGCAGAGCAGAGAGCAGAGCAGATCTTTTGGGACGAGAGAGCAGAGATGGATGCACAGGAAAGTGGGAAGCACAGGGGCACAGACTGTCACAGGATCCCAGAGGGGTTTGGGTTGGGAGGGACCTTAAAGCTCATCCCATTCCACCCCTGCCATGGCAGGGACACCTTCCACTGTCCCAGGCTGCTCCAAGCCCTGTCCAGCCTGGCCTTGGGCACTGCCAGGGATCCAGGGGCAGCCACAGCTCTATCCACAAAACTGCTGCTCTCAGTCTGGACAGGGTCCTGTGTTCCCAAAGCATTTCCATGCTCAAAGGCAATGGGAGAAGGGAAGAAGGAGCCCCAGGAGGGGTGTGGAGCTCCTGGAGTCCCCTGGGAGAGCACACAGCCATTGCAGGGCTGGAGACACTGCCAGAGACAGGCCTGGGGCTCAGACTGAAGCAGTGCTCCGGTGGGATGAGAGGGAACAGAGGGGAATTCCAGGAATGGCAGGGCTGGTGCTGCAGGGATCTGTTTTGGGATTCCTCGGGGTCATTTCAAAGGACACCTCAGCTTCTTGAGCTGACATTGGCAATCCAGCACTGCAAAACAAGCCCTTTCTGCCCTACCTGCACTGTATCCCACACCTCCAGAATGTTCATCTTTCCATCCAAGCTTTTTCCAGGAGAGTTTTCATCTGCCAAAAGAAAAACCTCAGCTCTCCAGTCACCAGGACTAGGAATTTCTGTAGATGTGCACAGAAGGAGCTGACCTCAGGGGAAAATCCAGATTTCTATTGCTGGTGTTGGAGCTGAATTGATTTCTCACCCAGCACATGCGAGAGCAGAAGCGTTTCACGGCAAGAAAACAAAATTCTCCGGTCAGGATCAAACATTGTTTGTGCAGCCCCAGCCGCTGACACTGGGCACTCCCAGCTGCTTTTGGAACTGCTTTCACACACAGAGAGAAAAAGGAATCCAGGACATCTGCCCCAGAAGGGAATTTCCTCTTTCCGTGTGTCTGACAGCCCCAGGGCACGATCAAAACCTCTGCTGGCAGTTCTGGATGCTCTCATTCCCACAAGGACACCGCGCCTTCCCAGAAATCCTTCAAGGCTTTCAGACCTCAGTGCACACCTGCAGCGCTGAATTCCACAGGGAATCCTGTGCTCTGTGCAGCAGCAGCTCTGTCCATTAATATTATCTGTAACATCTCTCAGTTCCGCTGGATTTCTCCTTACTCTCCAGAAATGGCAGATTAATTAGGAATTTGTGCCTTCCCTCCTCAGGGTTATGTGTTTGATGTACTCCTGCCTGCCTTCTTCCTGGAATGAAGAATTCAGGAAGTGTCAGTCTTCTTCGGGAGCCATCTCAGAGACAGGGGAGCAGTCTGATAATTCCAACAATGCCTCGGAAATCTCAGACCTCATTCCCCATTTCATGATCAGGCTGAATGCAATTAAAATTCGTCAGCCTGATAGATCAGCAGTGCTGGGTAAGCCACTTTTATATTATCAACTCACCCGGGGATAGACTCTTAACTGATTTTTTTTATTAAGTACATTTTATCTCTCCTAATAAAACCAAATCCTCCGCTCAGGATGGAAGGGAAGAACAACCCCACACAAACTTTCTGCATGATGAGCTTTCATTTCACTCTGTTTGCCTCTAAATTTTGCTCTTCCCCTGCAGTCAATATTTATAACTTCATCCAATGAGGAGGAATTTGATGGCCTGGCATTGATGGGAAAATTTGCTTTTAATAATTCTGGTTTTAGTGCCTCCCTGCTCAGTTCTGATTAAAGAAAAGCTGCATTCCTCATTCTCTGCTCCAAGGTGATCCATGAAAGGTGATGAACCTGCTCCAATCTCTGCCTGAGAAGAGCACCTTGACCACAGCAGACATGGAAAAAAACATTTCCCTGGGAATGATCTCCTTGTATCACCCACCTGCATCCCATTCCACTCCCAGGGACACCTTCCACTGTCCCAGGCTGCTCCAAGCCCTGTCCAGCCTGGCCTTGGACACTGCCAGGGATCCAGGGGCAGCCACAGCTTCTCCAGCTTCCAGATTATCCTTTCTCTCACAAATTTAAACTACAAACAGTGATGGATTAAAGTGGGAAAAATTACTAATTATGACTATAATTTAAACTAGAAGCAGTGATGGAAATACCAGCAATGTGACTGGGACAGCAGGGAATTCCCCAGGAGGAATAAGGAATGTCTCAGTGCAGGCTGGGAGAGAAGCTTTGGGCTGTTTTTTGAAGCTTGAAGCAA
Organism: Origma solitaria; assembly: GCA_013397895.1. Taxonomy (NCBI): domain Eukaryota; kingdom Metazoa; phylum Chordata; class Aves; order Passeriformes; family Acanthizidae; genus Origma; species Origma solitaria. The sequence continues at coordinate 316,313 of VZRL01000240.1, read as the reverse complement.
TTCCAAGGAGTTACAGAATCACAGAATTACAGAATAACCAGGTTGGAAGAGACCTTCAAGATCATCGAGTCCAACCCATGTCCCAACCCTCCACTAAACTAAACCATGGCACCGAGTGCGACATCCAATCTCCTTTTAAACACGTCCAGGGATGGTGATTCCACCACCTCCCCGGGTAGACCATTCCAATATTTTATCACTCTTTCTGTAAAAAACTTTTTTCGAATATCCAACTTATCTTTTCCTTGGCGCAACTTAAGACTGTGTCCTCTTGTTCTGTCAGTTGTTGCCTGGATAAAGAGACCAACCCCCACCTCACTACAACCACCTTTCAAGAAGTTGTAGAGAGTGATAAGGTCACCTCTGAGTCTCCTTTTCTCCAGGCTAAACAACCCCAGTTCCCTCAGACGTTCCTCATAGGGCTTGTGTTCCAAGTTACAGGTGTTCATTTTTCTTCTAGGCCTTGAGTAAGTGCCAGAACATTCCGTGGTCTTTCTCATGGTGCCCACAGACTTGGAGCAGCATTCCCTGTCCAGAGATGCTTTGGTCTGAATTGTAGAATCCCGGAATGGTTTGGGTTGGCAGGACCTTAAAGCCCAACCAGTGCCACCATGGGCAGGGACACCTCCCTGTGTCACACAGCCCCAATGTCCAGCCTGGCCTTGGACACTCCCAGGGATCCAGGGGCAGCCACAGCTTCTCTGGGAATTCTATTCCAGTTCCTCCCCACCCTCACAGCCAGGAATTCCTTCCTAAATTCTTACTGAAATCAGGTATTTCCTGAAGCACTGATTTTCTCGGAATTTTTCCTGGAGGGGACAGAGCTGTGCCATAGCAACACTGTCCCTGTCCCTGACCAACAGCTCCCTGAGAGCCACAATCTTCCAATTATTGGTACAATTCCCGACCTGTTGCACGCCTTAAAATAGAGGAGAGTCAGGAAGTGGCAAATCTGATAGTGTGAGGAATTGCAGTGTATTAGTCATAGTGGATTAAGAACAAGCACTGGAAGAAAAGATTAAATGTAGCATAAAAATATATTAGAATCTTTGCAGCCGTTCCTTATGGGCTTAGTGCATCGGCAAAATGTTGGGGCGAGTGAAATGTAATAAAACCAGCGGAAAAGCTCCTCTCACACCAATGCAAATGGGAGGAATTTGTATTGCCAGGTCTCTGCATATGTAGATGTGTGCATTTATATAAATATGCATTTAGACACACACATTATATATAGCTTTTTCAGTTGACATCAGACACTTCAGCAAGAAACAGTGTACAAAAATATGAAAGTTTTATGAAATGCAGGAGACAGAAAACTTCAGTCAGCAAGGGGAAAAGGACTTGGGAACAAAATGTAAATAAGGGGCAGCCAGGGCTGTAAAAGCCTTTGTCAGGTTTGTTCCTACCTGGCAATACAGAGAGATTGTCAAAAATTAACCCCACTATCTGGAGCTGCCTGTGCAGAGGGATGGAGCCTTTCTGTGCTGAAATCCAGGCCTCTGCACACTCCAAATGGAAGTTCCACACCAAGCTCAGTCTCCAGGTAACAAACCGCAGCTTTTCCTCCCACCCAGCTGGGAGAAATCCCATTTTCCCTGTGTCCAGCACAGGGAAAAGTCCCATTTTCCCTGTGTTTCCAGCGTGTAGTAAAGACGCCAAGTGCTTTTTCTGCACTCATTCCTCCTACGAAGGAACCAATGGTGGCTGCAGTCCTCCCTCCAGCAGCAGCAGCTGCATTCCCTGATCCCTCCGGGGGAAACAGGAGCCTGGGGCAGGCCCAGGTTCCCCCTTTGGTGGGAAAATCGCGGAATGGGAAGTTCTGCTCCAGCCAGGACTGCTCTGCCACCGAGGGATCAGCTTTGCCTGGCGGTGCACACTGATGGGAAGGCTGTTTTCCTGGTGTGATATCCTCATTTCCACTGGTGTGATATCCTCATTTCCATCAGCTCTGATCCAGAGGCTTCATTAAGAAGTTGCCAAGAATCAACATTTTGACTGCTGCAGCCTTTAGGTGCCAAAGCTGGGTGATTTTCTGCACGCTGGAGGAAGGGAAGTCCCTCTGTAGGCAGCTGCCACTTGTTCATGGCTGCTTGAGCCGATTTTGGCTGCAGTAGCCCCCCGCCCTCCCCTGGGTTTTATCCCCCCTGGACACGTCAGGCCTTTGCCTTCCTGTGGCAATGCTCTCGTTCCCAATCCCTTCCCTCGGGTATCCTGCTTTAGGATGGGGCTCTTTGGGGCAGGAGGGAGTTTCCTTCGGGCAGAAGGCTCCTGGCAGCAGAGGAAGGAGCTAGCCTACTTTCCAAAGCTAATTTCTTTCTCGGCGTGTGGACATGAGGAAGGTGGCAGAGGGTGGGATGTGACTTCAACGCAGATGGAAATGCAGAAGAACAGTTGCTTAGCACCTATAAAAGTCAGGCCCACTCCTTCACAAGATATGTGTGTATTTAGGGATCCACACTTCGGAATCCACACTTGAATTTTGGCCTCTGAATAACCTAAACCCTTCGCAGCTTTTTTGGAATGTGTGTTGATTAAATAAACAGTAATATTAAAAGTCACACGGATCCTGCTGCGGTCCCGGCAGCAAGCAGGGGACAGTTTTTGTGTTACCTGTGCTTTGCCAGCCATTAATGGATGAGAAAGAGCAGGAAAAGGTGCTGTAGAAACTCAATTCCACAATGATTCCTCAGCCAGTGGGACAATAGGGATCAGCCAGCAGCCTCCAGCCTTTGTCTGAGCAGGAGAGATGCAAATGAAAGATTGGAGACAAATATTCAACCTGGGCTATTGGAGGTGGATGCTTTGGAACGAGTCTGTAGCATCCATTTCTCTGGGGCTGAATCAATACAGCACAGCAGGACAGAGACAGAAATGGAAAAAGAAAAGGCTGTAGAAATGCTCGACAGGCAGGATGAATGTGCTCAAAAGCACCTGGAAGCTGAAAACATTTCTCTCGCATTGCACTCTATTTCTTACTTGATTAGGCAAACTCACCCGATGAAAGGAGCTCGAAATTACCCTGCTTAATGGCACAGATAAGGGAAGAGAACAGAAGCGCTGAATTCCCATCAGCATCTCCTGCCTTTGTCCCCGGCTGTTCTCTCCGCCCGGCTTATGCTCACACTATCGCCGCTGTGGCCGTGACTAACTCCGGGTTTATGTTAGTGACCTGATTCCGCACCGCCACGCTCCTCCCCGTTCGGTGGAGCTCCCCATGTGATCCATTCTTCCCCCTAAATAAAGTTGACAAATTTGGCTGGGCTCAGATAGTGCTGCCGAGGGGGTGCGGAGCTGTTCCGCCCTCGCTGCAGCTGCGGCACCAAC
>VZRL01000240.1:210691-312163 GCA_013397895.1 Origma solitaria | reverse complement strand
GGGACCGGCGGGCAGGGCTGGCACGGCATGGCACAGCACGGTGCCCGAGTACAGGACTGAAATGGCACGGCACGGTACCAGTGTAGAGGGTGACACGGCACAGCACAGCACGGCACGGCACGGCACGGCACGGCTGGCATGGGCGTGCAGGGCTTGCACGGCACGGCACGGCACGGTACCAGCGTACAGGGCTGGCACCAGGCAGTGTGGTACCAATGTGCGGGCTGAATGGCACGGCACAGCATGGCACGGAACGGCACCAGCCCGTGGGACTAGCACTGCACAGCACGGTAGCAGGGCCGGCTGGCACGGCACAGCACGGTATCAGAGTGCAGGCTGGCATGGCACGGCACCGGGATAGCTGGCACGTGAGGCTGGCACAGCACAGCACCAGCGTTCAGGCTGGCACGGCACGGTGACACCCGGTGTGTGAGGCTGGCACAGCGCCGTGCCAGGCAGCGCGGTACCGGCGTGCAGGCTGGCATGGAACGGCACAGCACAGAACAGTACGGTACAGGCGTGCCAGGCTGGCACAGCACAGCACGGTACCAGCGTGCCAGGCTGGCACAGCATAGCACAGTACCAGTGCGCACAACTGGCATGGCACAGCATGGTACCAGCGTGCCGGACCGGCACGGCACGGCACAGCACGGTACCAGCGTGCCAGCCTGGCACGGCACAGCACGGTACAGGCTTGCCAGGCTGGCACAATCCCCGCAGGCTCCAGCGCTGCCGTGCCCACCCCGCTGCCCCCAGCCCGGCCCGAGGCCACTCGTGTCCCCACTGGGGTCCCGCTCTTGTGCCAGGGGTGCCCCTCCTGCCCGGTGCCAGCGCTGCCCAAGGAGCTGCACCCCTGGTCCCGGACAGGGCTGTGCTGGCACCCCTGGGCACACAGCCCCCCCTCCTCTCCCATCCTCTCCATCCCGGGGCTCCAGGGACCCCTCACCCTTCCCATCCCTCACACCCCTGTGCCCAAACCCTGGCCCGCTGCTGCAGCTGAACCCCTGGGGGTGCCCCCATCCCCTGGCACCCCAGTAGGGCTGCCTTGGCCATCTCTGACACATCACCGATCCCAAAGGCATTGCACACACTTTTCCCGTTCGGAATGTGGCTGGAACCTGACAAGAAATCAGTGCTGTAAGCACCGAATGCTTCGAGTCTCCATTCCCTCCTCGCCTGCTCCTTCAGCCTCCGTGCTGGGATCAGTTCAGCACACACCAGTTCAGCTCCCCGGGCTTCACATGAGGAGAGCAGGGCAGTGAGGAGGAGGGAAGGGTGCTCCTGCTCACCTACAACTCCCAAATCCCACAAAAACTATTCCCAGGTTTTGCTGAGGGAAAAGCGATGTGATTTTATTCCAGAAATGTACAGACAAAGTAGCTGCCTCTAAACTGACACTCATCACTCCCCCTCCCAGCCCCTGCTCCCTCCCACCCTTTAACTTCTTCTTTTCCTGCACAATTTTAAAGGTGAAATTCCCTGAGCGGTGAATATATTGCAGTCCTAGATTGGGCCTGCTCATCAGAGCAGAGTTTTCTTTTGAAAGGAGATGGATGAAAACTGGAATGTTCAAACAATCTTTTGCTCTTTGCAATATTTAATAAAAAAAAAAATTATCCCTGCAGGAGTTTCAATCTTGGCATATTTCAGATGCAAGAGAAAGGCTGCAGAGTGTCCCAACTGTAATGGCTTTCCTTGCTGGTGGTAGGGCAGGAGAAAATGGGAGAGGAGAGATTAAATAGGGAGGGGAACACAAAACCTGATCTAATTGTTCATCCCTTCACAATTAGCCCAGAATTAGAACCCTCCTTCACCTGCACAGAAAATGAGAATTTAACAAAAGGGCCATTGATTGGCTTAAGATTATATTTTATGAGGGTTCTGAGGTTTGGGGCTTTCATTTGAATTCAGCTCTAAACAGTTTTCAGTTTTCATTTATCCTCTAAGTCAACAATTTATCATCCACCTGTACCTGCACTGGTGCTTGTCCTGGCTCCAAAAATCCTTTAACTTTGGGGAAAATTGAGCCTAAAAACAGCAAATGGGAAAATATCACAGAGCAATTTAAGCTCACTGTAGATTTGGGAACTGCTCACTCCAGGGTTTGTGTTTTCACAGAATAACATCCAAAAATATGGACCAAGGGAAAATTCCCAGGCTGCCTCTGTAATCCCAGGACGGAACTGGCCCTGATTTTGGAAGGGAAGAACAGCATAAAAAATGAGTATGAACTAATTCAGCAATAAGTGTATCACAAAACATAATTTCAAAGGGACAAGGAACCCACAGGGTGATGATGCTGGAAGCCTGTTCCTTTAGCAGGAATGGCTTCTCAGGAAAATCCACCCTCCAAAAAGAGGAACAGTGGTGCTGCTTTGAGAAAAACAATCTCAGAAGAGTTTTTGAAAGGCAGTGAAGCCTGTTTGGAAAGGAACACCAGCAAGGAACATGCTCAGAGAGCAGCTCCTTGATACAGCAGTGTTTTCCAAGCTTAAAAAGGAAAAAACCCAATCCCTTTCCTAGATAGAAGCCTGGGGAAGGAACAAGCCGCAGTGTCTCCTACTCACATGTTTGTGGCAGCTTGGCCAAGCCTCAGTCCTCACACCTCTGGGGAGCACTGAATGGAGTTTTAAAGCTACCCTAAAAATGTCATGCAAGGGTTCCCTTGGTCAGGATAATAAGCTTTCCTCACATCACTCATCCAAGGATTCCCTTGGTCAGGATAATAAGCTTTCCTCACATTTCCTAGACAAGGAGGCTAAAATATCTCTCCCAGGTACCTTTTAGTGTCTGGTTTAGGGAGGGAATCCATCAGGTGTTCAGTCTATCCATGACCTAGGTGCTGTTTGTTAAGAATTTGGGCTCTGCACAGACCAAAGCTCAAATTTGTCAAAACATGCAGTGACAGGAGGCTGTGATCACACCTAAAAGCTGCTGCTATTTATCAAATCACACTTAGGCTAAATGAACACCTTATGCTACCAGAAGTCACCAATAAAACCAGTGGGATGAAAATCAGCTTCAGAGAGAGCCTAAAGCCACACACGGCTGTGGCTTCGATGAATCTGCACTTCAGGGATTACTCAATTCAAATGAAAGCCTTAAAACCAGAATTAGCTCCACGTGGGTCCTGTGTAAACTGAAAGCCCAGGAAAGCAGCAGCCAACATTTATGGCCATGCTGAGCACAGCCCCTGCGCCCACACCAGCTCCTCTGGATCCCAAAAACGCCTGAGCAGTGTCACAGCCTGCAATTCCCACCTCAGTCATGGAAGTTTAGCTCAGGATCTTCCAAGGCAGAGGGAAGATGGGATCAGGTTCTTCTCTAAAATTTCCAGGTTTTGTCACACACAGACAGTCCCTCACAGTCATCTGAGCCCAGTGCAGTTTCTAGGAGAATCAGGATCCCACCCTATGCTGTTCCTTTTATAGGAACACAACAGAACTTTCCATTGGCTCATGGATCTGCCCAGTGCTGCAAATGAGTGAATCCAAAACTTGCAGCCTTTTTCTCTTCTTGCATACAAAAATTTCAAGAATAACGAAGACAGAACACACTGAACAATGACAGAGAGCAGAGATTTCTTGTTCACTGGAATAAAACCAGGGCTGGAGTTTTGTACACTTAATTAAAAGATTAATTGACTTGCTCAAACCTTTCTCCAAGGTGCCTGTTATAGCACTGGATGGAATCACAAGGGGTTTGTGCAAATTCTGTTTCTAAGGGTGACCACATGTAAAAAGCTCATAGAGATCATTTTTCCTCTGTGGAGATGAACAATACAGAAGGAAAAGGCATAAGAAGGGTTTGATTTGAGGACTTTGCAGATAAATCTGCAGTGTTTAACACCTACAAACCTGGTGACACTAGAAATAAAGTGTAAGGGAACAACCCACACCCCAAAGGATAAAGAACCTCCCAGGAATTAAACTGATCAGCACTTTGGGGACGTGAAACCTGTAGATTTCCAAAAGTACTTCCAGCATCCAAAACTAAATGCAGATATATTTCTGTACCTATTTTAAATACTTTTACAACCTGGTCCTTTGTTCCTACCTGAGAGTTTACAGAAGATGCAGCAGGGCTGAAACATCTCCCTGCGTGTTTTTTGAAGCATTTCTGTCTTCTCTCCTTCTCCCATTCCTTCCTCCTCTCCCTTCCTCCTCCTTGTCCCCCCTTGCACTGCTCCCACTCCCACTGTGCCTTTCATCTGCAGCACAAGGGTTGGAGTTGATGTTTTGCTCCCCAGCTCTGGAGGAGGAGAAAGAGCCAATTCCATATCAGGTTTCAGCATGAGGGACACCTTTCAAACCAATGTTTTCACATCAAAAAGATGCAAATTTAGAGAGAGGAGCTACATTCTTCTCTAATGCAATTAAAATGGAAGAGGCAATTGGAAAGGCAGCAGGAAGATTTACAAGAGAGCTGAAGGCAAAAGGAAAGCAAGCCTGAAACGATATTTAAAAATCAATATATATGTAGGGTTACATAAATGCTAGGAGGAATTCAGCAGTGGAAAATGCACAGGGATGAGGACAAGAGAGACACACACAGAGACGGAACCCAGGATTCTCCTGCTATCAAAGAGATTTTTATATCAACTCACGAGGGCAAGGTTTGGAGTTTCAGGGCAGCCACCTTTCCTTTGGAAAGATGTTGTTGTGTTCCTTTGAGAGCAGTGTTGTTCCTTTTTCTCATTGCTGCTGGCTTTATGTCCTTATCAGCCATTCTTAATCAATGCCATCAGGAAATAGGAGTTGTCCCCAGGGTCAGGGATGTGCCATCAGCCTCCCATTGAAAGCAGGAAACTGCAGCAGCTCTCGTGTGATTCCTGCTCTTCATCCTTCCAAAAAAGCTGGAGATTTCCAGACATTCACTGAACTTCCTTCGACTGAAATAAAAAAACAGAGTTATCCTAACAATAGAAAAGCTCCAAACCATATCCAATAAAAACTGAAGTCTGATCTCCCACATGGTATTTTGACTTTTTTATTTATTTTTTTAGGCATACAATGCAAGTCATCATTTCTGTCTTGAAAATAACCCTGATAACATCATTATTACCAAGTCAGGCAAACAGAGGCAAGGTTTGCCCTTATAAAAGGGAGGAATCTCAGGGAAATAAAAAAGCTGTTGATGAACATTCTTATCTCTTTTCAGCAATTCAGTATTTGACAGATGCCAATAACCTGAATTAATCTTGAGACACTGCTTGGGTTTTTTTACTGTCATTTGCTTTGTTCCTCTCATATAAATTGCATCCAACCCACTCTCACTTTCCACCCTCAAAAACTGTAAAAAACCCCTCAAAAAATCTATTTCTCTTTGAGGTACTCAGAGGTCAAACTTGGAGAACAAAAGGGAAGACAACGCCTGTCCTGAGGATATTACAAATCAAGGAGCAGATTTTGTTCTCCCCATCTTGTACTCAGTTGCACTTTACTTTATAACTTGCTAAAAAAGACAAGGGAACATGAGCCACGGTAGGAAAGACCATCCCAAGGCAAGGGCAAGTGCTACACCAAGAGCCTGAGCTTATATAAGTATCAAAGTAACATTATTATTTCATTAAAAGCTTAAAAATTAATTCAACTTACAGATACTTTAATGTGCTTGCACAAAAAGTTTATTCTATCAAAACTCCAGACAAAAAAAATCACATTATTTTTGTCAATACCTGAATCTTTCTCATGTATTTGAATGGGAATTAAATGTGCCCAGAGCTGAGATCCTGATTGGAATGTTTGCACTGCTCAGGCCAAAGCCACTGAAGACTTGTGACTCACACAAAGCCAATCAAACCATATCAGAATTATTGACTCTCTGCTGGTGGAATTCAATCAGAGCACGGGCAAGGAAGATGTTTTGGGGGATTTGAATGGAAACTTTCCTCCTGAGGATGAGATTTCAGTGGATGGGGTGTGAGCTGGGTGTGATCATTCCAAGGCCTGAACCTCCCCAGGTTCCTCTCCCCTTCTCCAGCCTGGAGAGGCCCCTCTGGCAGCACAGCCACCCCTGCTGTCCCTGCCTGATTCCTTTCCACGCTGGAATGGTGTCAGGAGCACCTCCTTCACCCCAGCAGCCCTTCTGCCACACTGCTTCCCTCGACACCCACCCACAGCTTCCCAGGAAAGAGCTTCTCCCTGACACCTTCCCCGGCACTGCTCCTGTCTGACAGACTTGAGGTGGGGCCTCCAGCCACGACTGGCACTTTTTGAGGTTTCTCTCCCCCTTTGCTCTCCATCTGGCTCCCCAATCCATCCTTTGCCCTCAGGAGGCAGGGGAAGTGGGAAGTGGGCATGGGCACGCCGTGGTTCGGTCACAGTCACTCAAGAGTTCACAGCAGAGCCACCAAGAGAACCCTCAGAGCTTGTTCTGAAGGTATTTGGCCATGAAAGCAGTTTCCTTCCCCAAAATGCAGCTGAAGTGCAAGCAGTGCTTTGCAGATTTAAGATTTTAAAGCATTCCTGTTTTGGTTTTGAACATGCACCTCCCTGAAGTGATGGGGGAGCTCCAACCACCATCCCTGCACCTTCCTGGAGCAGCGCAGCACAGCTGCATTCTGACTTCATCTCCTCTGTTTTCTTCTCCCCACAGGAGCCTGACAGCTGTGGGTGCAGATGAGATGAGATCCAGGCTAAGGCAAGTACAACAAGATCAGATTTCTCTCGGTTCTGAGACATTCCCCCTCCTGCACTTCCATGGGGGAGGAGGACACTTGGCTGCTCCATAAACCAGAGGGGCATTTCTCAGCTTCTCAGTGCTTTTCTGGCAGTTTCTTTCTTTAGGCTGCTTGAGCAAGATGCTGAATACATGGCCAAGGAGCACTAAAATATTCTCTTGTCATCCCCTCCTGACCCATGATTTGCCAGCAGTGCTACTTGTAGACATTGATCAAAGATGGGCCACATTGCACTTGGTCCCTTATGAGAAATGAGCTTTCCATCAGCTCTCCCTCAACGACAGCAAAAGCTGAGTTCTAAACTTGAAAATCCGCATTTTTTTCTGACTCTAGGAACATATTGTTCCAAACTGGCAAGAATGTTATTTACATCTTTTAGCATCAACAGAATGCTGCTCTATATAAACCGTGGTTATTACTAATCAGAACGTGCTGTTAATTAGCAAAGGAGACCCTCGTTTCTCTGCAAGCCTGAGTGGGATGAACCCCACATTTCTATAAAGAGGATGAACTGCATCCTATCAAACAGAGCATCTCCAAACAATGATGCTCCAAGATCTCTGAAACCTAATTTTGGCCTCCAAGCATTTGGGAGGAGGGTGGAGGGGGGTTGGAGCAAGCTGTTATTTGAAATAAATAGCCCTGAACGTATTTACAGCTCCTCAAAGGGAAATAGCCCAGGGCCAAATCCTCCTGTCCCGGCTGGAAGCAGGAATGAAGAGCAGAGCAGCCTTGTTCCTCAGGTTTAACTCCAAAATGGGATTTGGATCAGGGAGGGAAGGGGGACGGCAGAGCAGCTTTGGACTTCAGAACTGCTCAGATGAGTAAAATTTTTAGGATTTGTCACACACAGTACATATCAAAGCCAAAAGACCAAGACAAATTCCATCAGAATTGTGAAAGGGTGGGGGGTTAAATTCCAGTTTACAGCTCAGAGCCTGTAGGGGAGCTCACCTCTTCAATAATCTGGGCTGTTTTTTCATCCAAGTCCCTTTTCCACATCCCAGATTTGCCATCAGTGAGGAAACCTCAATTCCCAGGCCCTTTCTCCAGACTCCAGATTTGCAATCAGTGAGGAACCTCCTCAATTCCCAGGTCCTTTTTCCAGCCCCCAGATTTGCAATCAGTGAGAAACCTCCTCAATCCCAGCACAGTGAGGACCAAAACCCCAAATTCAAACCCTCTCCAGACAAGCCCAGCCCAAGAGAAAAGAAGAGGGGAATTAACCCCCTTCATTAGGGTGAGAGCTCCTATTTACAGCTGATTTTGTTCCTGTGGGTGATGTCACCAAAACCAAGCCTGCCCAAGGTCACAGAACAGGCCTTTGATTTCACTCTCTCCTGGGAATATTTGGGGAAAGAAAAAAAAACCTCTGACTGAAACAATTCCTAAGATAGAAAGTTACGCTTGTTGCAGTGCGTGTTTTGCTTTAAACCCCAGGACAAGCTCTGCCACCACAGTGTTATTGGAAAACTGATTGGATTTTCTCCAATTATCTCTTGCAGAAAACAAGGAATCCCAAAGTGGCAGCTGGCTGAGCCTTCCCTGCCCCTTGATGAAAAAGGCAACACATTCCTGACCTCTCCCCTCGGGATAAAGGTGACCTGTGCTGGGAACTTTGTGCCCCAGGCTGCTGTTCCTGCACTCCCCAGCTTCAGACCCCACTCCTGAGCCTCACCTATGCCGGCAGAAGCCAAAGGGAAAAGTGGCTCCTGGATGAGCCAGGTGACAAGGGAGTCCTAGCTCTGCTCCTTCAGGAATTTTGAGAACAGCTCCCGAGTCCCAATGAGGCCCAAGTTCAAGGAGGCTCCTGGAGCTGCACTTTTGGCCTCGGCAGACTATGAGGACTTTGCCAATGTGAACTCAACCAGAGACACTGAGAGTGAGCAGCTGGAGGGGTCCCTCTCGTCCACCATCGCCCTCATCATCGTGCTGGTCCTCATTTTCTCCTTGATAATGACATCCTTAATCACCTACTGCTTTCACAAGTGGAAACTCAGAGGGAAAAGACTGCAGAAAGCACAAGAGGAGTATCAGCGAGACCAAGAAAAGAGCACTTGCCAAAGCACACCTGGACTTGTTTCATAAAAGAGAAAGAAAACCAGGATCCACCATGAAGTACTCTTGAATTACCTGAAAATGAAAATCATGAAAGAACTGCAACTATGAAATTTCCAAGCAAATACATCCTTGTTTTATCTCATTTCTAAGAGTTGTTAGCAGTTTGGAGATTTCCTACAGCTTTATTATACATATATATATATATTTATACATATAGTCTCATTTGTGCAAAGTAAAATCAATGCAATGATGTATTTTTAATCTCTTCTGTCATTTTAATCCTCTCTGGGCAAACTGTGGCAGTGCCTCTTCCCTGTGAGGGAGCTCAGGCCCTGGCACAGGTGCCCAGAGAAGCTGTGGCTGCCCCTGGATCCCTGGCAGTGTCCCAGGCCAGGCTGGAGCACCCTGGGACAGTGGAAGGTGTCCCTGCCCATGGCAGGGGTGGAACAGGATGAGCTTTAAGGTCCATTCCAATCCAAACCACAATTTTATATATTACTAAACCACTACATTTAAATCTGTTGCTTTCACTGTTTCAAAAATCCACTGGAAAGTAAAAAGTCTGATTTTGGTTGACACAAAGCAGCTCAGCTGATCCCAACCAGGGGAGTTGTGCTGCTCTGATCTAATCATGGGCTGAAGGTGTTGAAATGCACTCGGGCTCAGGAGTAAATCAGCTCCCAGATGGCCCTGCCAGGCTGATCCTGAAGAACTGCTCACGCCTTCAGCAACAGCTCCATGTGGGAAATTTCACTCAATATTTCCTTCACACGAGGGTTGGTGCTGGGGGGTGCTCGTGACCTTCCCACAAATGAATTAAGGACACCCAACACCAGTGGGACTCAGCTTCCCAAGGGAAAAGACAGTCTAAAACCCTTTTGTAAATCAGGCATCTAATTATTTTTAAACCACCCATACCACGGTGTGTTTCTATTTTCATAGCCTGTACTATGATGTCACAGAGAAATGACAGATTTATTGTGAGTAGCATATCTAAGTAATCTTTTCTAACCAAGTGATGGATGTAATATTAATAAATGTCATTGTTTTATAAAGTAGAAACCCTGTGAAGTTGCCACCAAGCCCCCTGCTCAAGTATATAGCTTGCTTGCAATTAGCAGTACTGCTGTGTGTATTTTTAAACAAGCTATAATACTGTGATGATGCTGTAAACTTACCTCTGTAGGCAAAAAATGTTCTATTTCAAAATGTCAGGATGAAGGATGTAAATGTTCTGAAAGTGCTATCAACAAAAAAAAAAAAAAAGAATTTTCACAGAATATTCTAAAGGGTTCTGTCACATGCTACAAATCTATTTTACAAAGGTATTTATGGATCATACAGCCTAGTCTGTGAGAACAGTACTATTTTATTACAGAATAAATAAATGAATAAATAAGCAGTGAATATCCATGCCCAGAAACTGGAAAATGGTTTTTTTTACAGTATCCTGATCAATTCTTTAGGTAATCTGGAAGATGGAGGACCCCGACAGAAGGAATCCACTCCCCCTCAGCTCCCATCCACATCCTGCTGCTGTCAGTGCAGCCAAAAATCTTCAAAATCACTTGTGGGGAAAAAAAAAAGAACAGTTAGTTGCACAAAAACAACGCAAATGTAGTGTTTAACAGATTAGTATCTGTTTTGCCATCGTTTACTAGTGGGTTCAGAACAGCAGCCCTGGTGCAGGCAGGGCTGATCTGCACACACCCTGTGGCTTCCTCAGGGCCACAATCAAAAATCACTCTGAAAATCACATCCAAGGGTAATAAAATTACAGCTTGAGGAATGCAAGGAGGTTTGAAAATGCTTGAAAAATACAGAGCTGGGAGCGGTGCAGCTCTGCAGGAGGATATATGGATGATTTGAGGGAACTGCACTCAATTTGGGGTTTTACTGAGGAAAGGCTGGGTGCTGTGTCAGCTCCAGTTCCACAAGGGAGCACGAGCCCTTCCAGCAGCAAAACCTTGTCCTCGGTGTGACCAGCTGAAAATTTTTGTGAAGTTCCCAATATGAGCAAATGGGTTCAGCTCCTCTTCTTGGAACTTCACCCAAATGGCACTGGTGAAAAACAAAACTAAATAAACACCTATCTCTCACCACACACCAACCCATGAGGGGAATTTCTGAAGGGGCAGTGAGGGACCCCAGGGGAGCCTGAAGCGTTTCAGATTTTAGTGTAACTTCAGAGAAAAGCTTCAAGAGTAATGTAAGGAGGCCACAAAGATGCTCTGAGGGCTGGAGCACCTCGTCCACGAGGGAAAACTCAGAGCGTTGGGATTGTTCAGCGTGGAGAAGAGGGAAACATTTCTGAATTTGAAGGGGGCCTACAAGAAAGGTGAAGCAAAGCTGTCAGCAGGCCCTGTGCCCTCAGGACAAGGGATAATGGTTTGAACTGCAGGAGGGCTAACTTAGATCAGATATAAGAAGGTTTTTACACTGAGGGTGGGCAGGCCCTGGCACAGGTGCCCAGAGCAGCTGTGGCTGCCCCTGGATCCCTGGAAGTGCCCAAGGCCAGGCTGGGCACTGAGGCTTGGAACACCCTCAGATGGTGGAAGGTGTCCCTGCCATGGCAGGGGGGCTTAGGTGGCCTTTAGAAGGTCTCTTCCAACTCAGACTCTTCTATGATCCTACACTGGACCAGTGGGACCACACCAGATTTCCTCAGTAGCTGGAAATCCTAATTCAAATATCCCAGAATCATGGAATGGTTTGGGTTGGAAGGGACCTTAAAGCTCATCCAGTGCCACCCCCTTGGCATGGGCACGGACACCTTCCAGCAGAGCAGTTCATTTTTGAACATTTCTCTTTGTTCCCAGGTCATATCCAGGGATGTTAATTCCACTAAAACTGCATTCCCACTCAGTGCTGTGCTAGCAGCCTATTGGGATGGAGATGGAAGTTTATCCCAGAGATCCAAAGTCCCACAGCCCAAGAGATGGATAGAGAGGAGACTAAGGAATGAGCAAGACTGGAATGCAAGTTATTTTTTATAGAGAAAGCTAGAGCAAACAAAATTGAAAACTGCAGTGCTGCAGTCCACAGGAAACTGATTTTCAGGATGATTTGAGGAATATAAGTTTATTCAAAGGATCAGTTATAAAATCTAACACCACGAATGTGGTTAACAACATATAGAGCATAAAACAAAAGATAGGAGAACCCTTCTCTATGAGCAGAGTGCAGAGCAATGCGCTCCACACAGCAGCAATCACTCAGAAGATTAAATCATGCAACTCTGTGTGCCATGGAAGCCACAAAGCCAAAGCTCCAGAGCACTTTGAAGAGGCAGATTGATTTGTTTCACAGCCACAGCTGCTTTTCCATAAGAATCCCTCTTGAGCCACCATGTTGCTCCCTTTATGCCCCAGCAAGCACAAACCAGGCAGCAGATGAATCAATTCCTTGATCAGAGTTTTGGAGTTTCTTTGGATCAAAAGAAAAATCTGCTGCTGGAGGGAGGAGCTCCTGGAAGGGGAAAAAGGAAGAGACATATCTACCCTCTTTCCAACATCCTCCCTGTCAGAGTTTTGGATCTTGAGCCTCAAAAACTGCAGGATTAGAAAATAAATTATTTAGGGACTCGGATCATTCATTCCATTTTACATGTCTAAGAGCTGCTAAAGAAAAACACTCAGATCTCACAGTCATTGCTGATAAAAGAATGAAACAACGGTAGTGAGCAGCAGGAAAACGCATCCAACAGCCATCAGCAAAATCTGCTTTGATTTTCCTGAGGAGTTACCTGAGTTCTCTTTGTAACATTTCTGCAAACAAACAAGAGCTGTGCAGTCACTGTGTGTGAGCAGGATGCTGTTCTACAGACAAATCTTGTCAGACACATAACCCAAATAACTCGCAGTTCAGGATTTACATAAAGGCTTGACAGGAGCTGCAAGGAAATGTTTCAGTATCTCTCAAAAGCTTCTCTGTTCTGAAAACAAAAATATCAACATGTACAGATTACTTTTTAAGGAGAATCCTGGAAGTCACTTTTGTGGGTTTGTAAGGGCTGAAATCTATGCTATGAAATGACATTTTCAAAGGATTCAGATCCTGATCACCTCTTGTACACCTGACAGCCCTTCCAAGGCTCCACATGGAATTCTGGGTGCCTTTCCCAGTGTTTGCAGATTGTAGAGACTTCCAAAGGCTCCGAGCACCAAGCAGTGCAGACCAAAACAAGCAAGGAACAGAGGTGGAGTATCTCCAAAGATTGGGAGGCAGGAGATTAAGGGATTTAAGCATTTCCAAGGATTGCAGAGTAACAGGAAGGAACAAGCAGAGTTTATTCATTATCCAGGTGATCTGCAGTGACAATTCCAAAGGGAATGTTTTTAGGGGAATATTTTTGAGGGGCTATTAAAGCTGTTTGCAAGAAACCAGAATGAGCAGCAAGCACAACAAACACTGAGTAACTCAGGGCTGGGCTGTGCTTCCACCTAGGGCTCGACCTACTCAGGATCAGCTCATCAGCTCCCAGGGAAATTGTTCACAGGAGATTTTTAAGCACCAAAAAGCAGAACTTTGCTAACACTCCTGTTTATATCCCAGCATTTCCCTTCAGGTTTTCCAGTGGTTTGTGGGAAGTGAGAACAAGAGGTAAACAGCCCTCGAAGACTCTTATAAACAATACAGAGCACATGGAGTGAACAACCTCATGGATATGAAATACAAACCCCACCTCAGCAGTGAGTATTGTCCCAAAATGGGAGAATGAAATGCAACAGTGAGATTTAATCCTCTCTGCTTTGTAACAAAAATTCACTTTGTAACAAAAATTCAGTGTGAGCTCATAGATAGGGATATTCCTCCAAGATTTCCAGACATCTGAATGCCCATGGAGAGACTGAGGAGAGTCCCTTCCTGAATCAGCCAAGGCCACAAGGCCATGGCAGGAGCAATGGGCTGAGCCCCTGCTGTCAGCTCTGATCACCAAGGGGGCTGCAGAGGTGCCCACTGAGCAGCACACGGCTTTGGAGGCCCCAGTGAGGATGATTTCATTGTCTAACCCAGAGATTCCCAGCATAATTCCATTTTATTTAGATGTGTACCGAACCCCAGATCCAGTCTTTGAACAACAGTGAGTTTGTCAACTTGGAAAAAGTACTGAAAATTACAACAAATTCCGAAGTATTTCCCTAACATTCTTATTCCAGTTTTAATCTCTGTTGTTTTTTTCTCCTAGGCACCAATCCTATATAAATTCCATGATTAATTTATTATCCTTTCTCGTCCTGTTGGCATTCCCAGTCCTGCTGATTAATTTCTGTTATAGCCTCATTATTTCCATTCTATAAGTACTGCATTTCATTTTACTGCTTTCTATAGTTAACTTTGCTTTTTGTTCTCCACCTGGGGCTCTCACTTTCAATTTACCATGAGACACTGGGCAAAGACTGAGCTGAAATGCAGTAATTACACCTCCCTGCCCTGGAAAACGGAATCATTTATTTTCCTTATGGATGGAAGCAGCTGTGAGCTGCTCTGCAATCCCACAGCAATCCCACAAAAAACCATACTTATGGCTTGCCAGATTAATAATAGAAACTGTTGGCTCCTGGAATTTGAAAAACTTATGGAGACGGATTACAATATATTGCAACATTTGCATTGAGGAAGGAGAAAGTTGACTCACACCCCAGACAAGCAGCTCTGGTTCCACCTGCAGGGATATTATACCAGCAGCCAATCCATCACTGCCAGAGCTGCTCAGATCCATAATCACTGGAATTCTGGAGCCCACTGAAGGCTCTCCCAGTTCTTTAGCCACTGGAGTTATGTTTACTTTCAGGCTTTACATTTCCTGACCCTTCAGCCTTTGCCATGAGTCCCTGGGATCCTCTGAAGGTTTGGGAAAGCTTCGGAATGTTTCAGGCTTTCTATTTCCTGACCTTTCAGCCTTTGCCATGAGTCCCTGGGATCCTCTGAAGGTTTGGGAAAGCTTCGGAATGTTTCAGGCTTTCTATTTCCTGACCTTTCAGCCTTTGCCATGAGTCCCTGGGATCCTCTGAAGGTTTGGGAAAGCTTCTGAGTGCTTCTCCTAGAAGAGTAAGCATGTCCTGAAACAGAAAGGAAACATGGAATTAGTTGGGTTTGTACTCCTGTCATTTCTCATGGCCTGCATCACACATGCAGTCCCTCAAACCCAGCCAGGTGGGCAGCACTCATCCACGCAATTTGGTGGATTTTAAAGGATCCTGTTTAAAAACTCTGTCCAACAGCATGGCCAGTGATCTGCCCCATAAAGCAGGATTCTTCCCGAAGGAGAGACAGGGAAAAACAGCTGAGAAGCAGAGGGAAAAACAAAGTGAAGCCTCACTTGAGACTGAAGTTCTCAAATCTTAGGTGTGAAGTGAGTGAGGGTCAAAACTCTGGAGACTGGAATTATTAGGGAAAAGAGGAATGTGTGGTACAGCACAAACTCCCACCCTGCTCATGGCAAGAGATGCTGGAGCTTCAGGAAGGCACCTGCCTTCAGTCTGGAAGGAGAGGTCACCCTGAGGAACAGCCACAGAAGATCCAAGGAATTCTGTCATTTCATTGCCTACCCAGCTGCTCCAGAGGCACTTCTAATGACAAAGCTTCAATCTTTGGGACACTGGCACAGACAGGGACAGGAATTCCAAGAAGAAATCTCATTGTATCCAGAAGGCCTCAGCCTTCCTTGCAATGCCCTATTCCAAGATTCCCATGCCAAAGGACGAGCAAGGAAGCCCAGGAGGGGCACAGTTACCTCCTATCAAATAATTTTATTTGCCATTTCATCTGGGACAGCCCAGCAGAAAACAAAGTGGGGAGAAATAATCAAAAGGGATCCAAAACCAATTCCAGGACATCCTGGGAATGACCTTCAGGTTCCATCAATCAGGCAAGCTCAAATGACTTGCTGAGAATGTTGGTCCCAAGCATTTTATTAATGCTATGGAGCCAAATTCTCTTCTGGCTTGCACTGCTCTCATAAATCAGGGGGATTCTGCCTTACAGATTCTTTAGTTACAGCACCTATAAAATTTAGCACAGATTTTTTTTAACAATATTTGCTTACTCTGGAGTAAAATTGTTCTTCCAATTTCTCTTGGATTAAAGCAGCTTTGAGTAGAGTCTTTTTTTGCCTGAGAAAGGCAATCTTGGCCAGCTCCGCTTCCTTCTGCTGGCAGTCAGGACATGCTGAAGGCTCGTGGATTTGAGTTTCTGTCACCTGGAAGAAGAGATTTTGATGCCATGAGCAATGTCTGGCCCAGCGTGGTGGCAACTTTGAGAACAATCCATAAAAATACACACAGAGGTACTGTCTAAAGACAAAAATTAGCTTTTTAGGTATCTGTAAAATAATTCAGTCGTAATTCCATCATCTATAACTGTTCCTGTGCTGACAGCGTGCAAGGCCTTAAACACCAACCAGAGAGGTTATGGTTATAAATTATATTGACAAATTTGATAAATAAATGAAGAGGTAAATAAACTCTGGAGCAATTAGTTCAAACACAGTCAGAATCCAACCCAAAGTCTTCAGTTCTGTTTGTAAAATAAACAGTGCCATTCAGTAATTCCTAGGTTTATCCACCATGAAATTTTAAGCTTATTTAACAGCATTACACAAATCCCAGTGTTGGTGCTTTTATGAAATATCAATAGTTTTATCTGATTTAATTGACATAGATTCCATCTGGCTCCATAAACAGAGTAAATTGCTACAAAGGCAGGGGAATCAAGCCTAGAAAGTCCCATCTCAAGCTTCTGTGTCTTTCCCCTGACTTCTCTATAAAAATGTTATTGTGGGGAGGTAGAGACAGAACCAAGAGCAGTTCAAGTTACTTTTCTTAGGGAATGTATTCCCACAATGTAAGACAAAAAAAGAGGAAATAGAAATTCTAAAGAAGTTGGAAGGTGGGTTAATATTAATAAAGTTTAAAAATGCAGATGGTTGAAATGTCAAAACAATTTTAAAAGACAGGAAGCCTGAAATAATCACCACACCAGAACTTTAAAGTATTACTTTAAAGAGTAGTTTTAATTTAAATTACTTTCAAGTATTACTTTTAGGTGCGGGGCTGAGGGGAGAAGGTGGGGCAGAAAGTCCCTGTGGTGGGAAAAAACCACTGGGCTGGTGACAAAAAAATGCTTTGAATTGGGTAAAGATGAAACAGATGCTTCTTAATCAGGGACTAAGGTCACCAAGATTTTATTGGAGCTGCTTTTATTAATGTTACCGAATGCCTAAGGAAGCTGGGAGCATGGGGAGGTTTTGCCTTTGGAATTCTTCTAATCCTGGGGTCACAAAGACTTCACAACAAATAATATGGAGAATAATTTGATAAATAATTGGTGCAAACACAACCAGAAAATAAAGGTTTTTCGGTGAGTTGATCCAGGGCTTCTTGTGGACTGCAACAATTGATGATCCCAGTCTTGCTCAATCACACAAATCAGTATTTTATCACCAGACAATATTTTATGACGATTATTTGCTAGCAACACTTCTACAGTGATGTCTGTGAAATGAGAAAGATAAATATTGGGTTATAATCCAGAATCTCTTTCAGAGGAGTGAGCCTGGCACCAGTAAGGTCTGCCCAATTTGATTCTGATATTCTCTTAGGCAATTTTTTTTTCTCCCGTGGTTCTCTCAGAAGAAGTCAGGGGCAATGTCCATCTGTGCCCCTGCAGTACCTGTTTAACAGTCTCCCGGGTGTTTTCCAGCAAGATCCTGTTCATCAGCCGAGCAGGAACGACACAGCTCCAATCTCCTGCCTCAGTTTCCCTCGCTGGAACTCCACACCACAGCTTCCTGGACTTCCTGCTCTCTGCCTGCTCCCGCTGCATCCTGCTGATCTTTATGGTGCAAAAAGACCTGAGAGCATCCAGTTCTCCAGGGGATAATTCAGAAATTTCTGCCAGGCATAAATCAACAGGACAAGAGCATCAATGCCTGTGTCAGGGAAAGAAGAATCTCCTGCCTCAGTTTCCCTTGCTGGGACTCCACACTGCAGCTTCCTGGATTTCCCACTCTCTGCCTGCTCCTGCTGATCTTTGTGGTGCAAAAAGACCTGAGAGCATCCAGTTCTCCAGGGGATAATTCAGAAATTTCTGCCAGGCATAAATCAACAGGACAAGAGCATCAATGCCTGTGCCAGGGAAAGAAGAATTGCTGCTCTTTATCTGCGTGACCTCATGTTATCCAAGGAAAAGCCAACCCCAGTGTAAGGCCCCGACTGCAGCAACAGCAGAATTTAAATACAACTGTGGATGGGAACTGTAGGAACTTGGACAATAAATGGCTCTAAAATAGGTTCCAAATAGGGGAGGAAATAAAAGACAAAAAGCTTAGAGTGGTTAATGGTACAGGATAAACAGATTAGAAAGCAAGCAGTTAAATACTATGACATTAAATAAACTGACTGTCGATAATA
Organism: Origma solitaria; assembly: GCA_013397895.1. Taxonomy (NCBI): domain Eukaryota; kingdom Metazoa; phylum Chordata; class Aves; order Passeriformes; family Acanthizidae; genus Origma; species Origma solitaria. Next base: position 294,007 of record VZRL01000240.1, on the reverse strand, counting down.
CAGATTTAGCATCTCCCCACCTGAAACTGCAACTTGCCAAACCGAATTAATTAATATTTCAAGAGAACTCTTCGTCAATAACTCTAAGGAGTAATTTGTAAGAAAAATTACAGGCAGTGTCCACTGAAGTCACTCTTGAAACACTTCCAATCTATTCCACAACCTACTGATAGGCAATTTTTTTGAGGAAATGCAATTACATTAGAAAATACTTTTCCTTTAAAGCTTCAACAATCATTTCCTAAATTCTTTATAAGATCTTGTTTAAAAAATACTGTTCTCTCTTTCACTTTCTCTTATCCTTCCCCGTGGCATGTAAAAATAAATAAAATAGAGATTAGACTTCAGATGGGTGGGTTAGGATAGATTTACAATTTCATTCAGGGCTTGTGGGCAGATTTTGCACAGGCTTAGAGCACAATCAATGCAGTATTTCCTGGGCATCAGCACCGAACAGAGCTCTGGGCGATGGGAGATACCACAGCCCTCAATGCTTCATCAAGGAGAGCAACTCCCTCCAGTGCCAGATTTCCCCCCTGGCAGCCCAAAGGTGATGGCTCCCGAGGTGGGGCCAGTTTAACTCCAAGGATTCACACACAAATTACTGCTGGAAAGTTGGATTATATCATTTAAACAACCCCTCCACACTGGCTATTTTTTCAGGATTAAACTCAGTTTTATTTTTTCTGGACAGGCATTGCAGGTTTCTCTTCTTTCTTCTCTGACAAGCAGTGCCTTGGCACTCCAGTCCCACCAGAACACCAATCCTTAAAATACCAAGCAATGTGAATATAAAACTTCCCCTAAATTCCCTGTGATTAGTTCAGTCCTGAGGACACGAGATACAGTTGTGGAATTCCGCAAAGAAATTGAGCATCTCTTCAGAAATGCAATGTTTATAAAGGATAAGGGGATCCATAGTTAAAAGCAGGAATTTTGTTGCCTCATGGACAACATGGAAAATGTGTTTAAGTGCAACTATTACAGTACAGAATTGAGCATCACAGAGCAATTTACTCCTCCTAAGATAATGACGTATCAAAATGATTAAAAGCAAAGACATGGTAACAATTTACAGACAGATAAATAAGAATTAGAAATATCTTAAAATGAAATTTAATGAAAAAAAAAAAATTCTGGGGGACCATCATAAATATCTGAGTGGAAACCACCATTTCAGTCATCAGGTGATTTTCCTTACAATTTCTACATAGAATTCTGTAAAAGAGTGGAAATCAGGTGCCACTACTAGCTTTAATCACACTGATTAAAATATTCCTGGCACATTCATTTATGCTGAACATAGAATGAATAAAAAGATTAAAAAGTTATCATTATGAGGGGGAAAAAATCCCAGAACAAAAGCATTTGAGTACTCAAAGGGAGAAGTAAAACACATCAGGTCTGCTGAGCATTTAGTGACAGTTTAATACCAGTCTGATTAATTCACTTAAGGTTCTTCTGACATCCACAAGTGCAATTTTATTAAGAATTGGTTTCTAATAATGCATAAAACCTGTGCTGCCACACACCCACCCATCTGCTCATCTGCACCTACAGACATCAGAAGAAACACTGGCAAAGGGAACAGCAATTTTTAAACCTCACCGCACGACTCAGTCCTGAAGTTACTTTTCCATATTAACTCATGTTTAACAGGAATCTCAGAAAGAATATAAATTAGGGATCAAGGACTAGAATTTTACTGAAACAAGAACAAAAAACTATGAGAAAAGTTTGTCTTTGAACCGAACTATTTCCAGGTTCAGATCTCCCCCCAGGTGTGGGAGGTTCACCTGGCCAGGGGATCTCAGCTCTTGCTTGGATGCTTGGGTTTATTCAATGTCTCTCACATATTCCCTCCTTTCCATGTCTGATCCAGACATGCTGGAATTCTCCTTCTCCATCTGTGGGGGCAGATTTGAAGGTCAGTGCAGAGAATCCCTGCCAGTGCCAACGACTGCTCCGGAAGAATATTTTCCTGATGTTTGGTTGTCCCAAGTCCAGTGTTCCCTCTCTTCTTTGCAGAGGAGTAAGGCAGAAGAGGTGACAAGAGCAGCCAAAGTAACACCAGCACAGGCACCAATCAGAGCCATGTCTCACACAACAGGGGGGGGCAAAAAACATGGAATATTTAGGAAGTAAAGCCCCACAAAGTGCACCAAGAAGCTGCTGTGATTCCAAAACCCAGGAGAGATAAGCTAATCCCCATGTCTACACTCCAAACCCTGCTGAGGGGGGGTGGAACTCAGTGACCTACATAAGTTCTGCTTTCTGTGTACAACTCCAGCCTTAAATGTGACATTTGAAATCCATGAGGAGGGAGGAAAAGAGGAAAGTCTTTATGAGCTTCCTTTTCCTTTGATGTCTAACATGGATTTAATAGGAAAATTGGCAAGCATTTTGTTGTTATTATACTCCACTGATACTCAATTTTAGGAAAACAAAAAGTAAAAAGAGAGAACTGTGAAAGGCAGTAATCAATAACTGCTCTTCAGAAAGATTTTACCTTGGCAGCTCCACATAACATCTTCGTAATTACCTAAACTGATTTTACAGTTCAGATGAACCTGCTGACAGCCTGACCAGCAAGAAGCGTGTGAAAGACCCCTGCAGGTAACACAGAACTGAGACCAACAGGCTGAAATATCAGGTTATTATCACAAATAGCAATTTCAAGTGAGTAAAACTCCTCCAGCACAGTGAATCATCAGAAAGTCACAGACCAACCTGGGCTGGAAGGACCTTAAAGCCCATCCAGTGCCACCCCTGCCATGGCAGGGACACCTTCCACTGTCCCAGGTTGCTCCAAGCCCTGTCCAGCCTGGCCTTGGACACTGCCAGGGATCCAGGGGCAGCCACAGCTTCTCTGGGCACCTGTGCCAGGGCCTGCCCACCCTCCTAGGGAACAATTCCTTCCCAATATCCCATCTGTCCCTGCCCTCTGGCAGTGGGAAGCCATTGCCTGTGTCCTGTCCCTCCATCCCTTGTCCCCAGTCCCTCTCCAGCTCTCCTGGAGCCCTTCAGGCCCTGCCAGGGGCTCTGAGCTCTCCCTGGAGCCTTCTCCTCTCCAGGTGAGCACCCCCAGCTCTCCCAGCCTGGCTCTAGAGCAGAGGGGCTCCAAGCCCTGGAGCAGCTCCATGGCCTCCTCTGGAGTCACTCCAGCCACTCCAGGTCCTCCCTGTGCTGGGCTCCAGGGCTGGGGCAGCTGTGCAGGTGGGGTCTCCCCTGAGTGGGGCAGAGGGACAGAATCCCCCATCCCCTGCTGCCCACACCATGGGATGACCCAGGACACGGAGGGTTTTGTGGCCAGTGCAGGATCTCCTCAGTTTGCAGCAACATCAGTGAGAAGACATCAGGAAGGTCCTTGTAGAATCCGTGCTGGTTGGAATTTTCACATCTAACCTACAAATTCTATTTTACTGCAGAATTAGAAGAGAAGTCTGGAATCTCAGGGCCTTTTTTACTTTTAGCTTGACACCACTGTCATAAAAACAATCATGATTAATTAGGGAACAGTGCCTGGACTGTACTTCAGCCACAGGCTGATGCTGCTCAGACATTTCTTTGCCTCCAAATAACACACATTAACAACTAAAGCTCTCACTTCTGACAGGAACAATGCAGTGGTAAGAGTGCAGAAAAATAAACAGGCAGAGCATTTAATGGAGACACATTACAAAGGTGAGAGGCGTCTTGTGAACACACCACCAGTCAGGGGGTTAAAAAGCCCCGCCAGAGTTTTCAGATACATCCAAGTTAAGAACTGCAGTTTCCTGAGTACATTTTTCAGATGACTAACAGGGAATAATCTCTGTGGAACGGAGAATTTATAGTCATGTTGTGATGTATTTGCCTAATAACAGCTTGTGCTACTTCACTGGGGTGGAGGGACAAAGACAACTATGACAAGCATTTCTCACTTCTCCTGAGGCCAGCATTTAGGTTTTTCTTCTTTCAGCCCACAAAGAAAACCAGGAAAAATAAAAATCACATTCCAGGGTGCTCCCATAGGCAAACCAGAACCTTTTGTTTCTCCATCACATTAGTGATTAGTAACCCTATTAGCAGTAAGGTGAGAAAGGAAGTCTTCAGGCAATTAAACAAACCCTAATTCAGACTACCCTGTGTGCTCAGTGCACACATGATTCTCTGAGTTGAGTGTTCTGAGGGGACTCTGTGCAGCAATCCAGTTCTAGGTGAGCTCATCTACTGCATTTTAAAAAAAAATTTCCAGTTTGCTAAAATAATACAAAGTTTGGGGGCTACCAAGCACTAAGTCCAAGAGAAGCATTTTTAGATATCAGTATACAAAAGCTGCTGTGCTTTTTTTTTTTTGGATAATATTCTGCAATTAAAAATGCAGTGGATGACTAATTATGATTGATTTGGGATAACTTGTCAGCCATGTGGGTACTGTGTTTGCACCAAAGATAAGCATGAACTACATTTTGTGCTCTTCATATTGGTCACGGCTGGAAGCACCAATGCACCTGCGCAGGGCTTGGCTGCCACAGTGACAAGTGACAGGACAGGCAGGAGACAACCCAGGTCTGCAAAGAGCAGCTCCAGATAATGGAACAGAACTTGCTGCTCAAGCCTCAGTGACCACTGACTCTCCCTGCCATCTACATCCATCAGCCAAAGGCAGAGCATTCCCCTGTGCACAGCTACAAAAATCTGAAAGCAATTCTATGAATAAAATCCTTCAAGTGCAACTTTCAAGGGAAAACCCTGTAGAGATGGAAAACATCCTCAACCTTCAGCTGTGGTTCATCATTCATTCAGTGACTCTGAACTCATCAGGTCCCTTTCAATTTCTCCATGAATCAGTCACAGGATTCTGATGTATTTTAGGAAGATTATCTTGGAGGAGCAGGCCAGGAGAAGCCTCCCTACTACAGATGAGCTGCCTTTCACTGACTGCAGGAACAGAGCAGTGCAGGAGATGAGTCAGGAACCCACAACATTGACTCACCACTGTGGAGAAGGAGCTTTGCAATTAAGAATAGCCTAGAAATGACCTCAAGTCCTGCTTTTCTAGGATAGATGGGTGGTTTGAGGATGCTTGCACACAACTTCCATGCCATGAAGTGCCCAGGCGGGAGGATCTCCTGGTTAATCAGTCTTACAGTGACCTACAAAACTCCAAGTTTGCTCACTTTCCATGAACATACAGATTGAGGAAGATTCCCCGTCTGCTTCCATTATTTTTTGCTCAATTACAGCTTTCTTGCTCTTTTTTCTTAATTAAAAATAGCATCTCTGACCCACTTTTTGACAGACCTTAGCAGGACTTGCATCCCACCATCTGCTCTCACAGTTCCTTGCATAACCAGAACATGGAAACGGATCCTTCCTTCCTCCTTTCCCTCTCCTCCTCCTCCCTACACTCTTTGGTTAAAGCTGCTCCATTGTTCTTGCCAAAATTGGTACCCTGCTGCCTCCCTCAGCTTGGGAAAGGAACTAAAACAGGGCAAACAAGGAACTTAAGAATCAACACAGTTGGTCAACAAGAGGGAAAAAACATTTCACACAATAAATTCTGAAGTAATACTTATATTGGAAAATCCCTGAATTTCCTAGTACCTGAACAGGTGGGGAGAAAAAAAACTCAATAGTCCAGTAAAAATGTGAGGATTACAATTACATTTAAAATGTAGGTACATGTTTTAATGTACTTTCCCAGATTTAGTGGTAATGGATCTCCAGGATAATGTCACTACATGGGGAGAATCAAAGCCATGGGTGTTACGGGAGAAAAACTGGACTCCAAGAAAGTGGAAAAGACAAACTTCGTACTTAATTACTTGGCTAATTAAGCCAGACTAATTAGCTGGCTTAACCTAATAGCCTGTGTATAAAATGTAAGTCAAGTTTACACCCCTCTCCAAAAGAAATAATTATAACCTCTGCTGAAGTTACCAAACTCACCAGCAGGAGTTTTGATGACAGATTTGTCTGGCTTAATCTCAGTTGCTTTATTTTTCAGATCAATCCATTTTCCCATGGCATCAATCCATTTTCCCATGACATCTCTTTCCACAGCTGCAGAATCCACTGCTTCAGACTCCTCCTCTGCAAGGAAAAAAGGCAACTTTGAACATACACTGTGAGGAAAGGAAAGTGAGAGGCGCATAATCCTCCACTTGAATGTGCCAGTTTTCCCTGCTGAGGAAAAGGAAACCCTGAGCCACAGGAATACACAGATGAGACCAAGGATTTCAGCTTCTGTCCCACAAAATACCTCACATTGTTCTTTTCTAATCATCCCCTGAACCACAGTGTGGGATTCCCTCAGAAAATGTGAGCTGCTGGCACATCCAATTTGATCTGTAATGCCAACTTCACCCCCTGTGCCTCCTCCCTGCTGCAGCCCCATCACTCATTTCCAGCCCTGCACAGGTTTCTCATTTGGGGCTGCTCAAGTGCTCTTGGGAGCTCTCTCAGGATATTGATCCAAGGGGAAAATAATGTGGCACAGAGGGAATAAAAATTCTATCATCTCCCTGCTCTCCAGTTTGTTCTAGACAGGCTCGATGGTCCTTGTGGGCCCCTTCCAACTCAGAATATTCTGTGGTTCTGTGAACTCCAGTTCTGCAGGGACTGGGGAAACCACAAAGATGTGAAATGACAAAAAACTTTCAGAGGCCTGAGAAGCCACTGAAAGCAAGCTGAAAATGAATGGCCCCAGTTCAAAGGAGCACCTGATTTCTCTGCTCTGTTTTAGGAGACTAACTGCAAATTCCAAGGGCTTAGAGAACGAATGAATGTGTCCCTCCAGGGACACCAGCAGGACAGGCCTTCTGGGGGTTTATTACTTCTATAGGCTGTTCTCAGTGAGATACATACCACAGAAAGCAATCCATTCCCAAAAAAAATTCTGAGTTATTTCCTAGTTCCTCATTTGCCTGGGAACATTCAGAAGACTCTGTGATTTTATGAAACATTAACCTTGCAAAGATAAAAAGTGGTAACACTTATTAAAGAAACCTCTATGCACACAGCAAGGATTCCTCCTTAGCATGGATTCCTGGATGCCAGAAATGAGAATTTCAATCATTAGACATGGAGTACCTTAAAGAATATTACTGTATCTCAAAAAAAAAAAAAAAAAAAAGAAGAATTAAAAGGCATAATTTGTAGAAATACAAAAATTTTAAGCAAAACTTAAATTTATCAGACACTGATCATGAACTGCCACCAAGACAATCATCACCTCTTCATTCAGATTTCTGAAGCACTGATACCTAACGCTGAATTCTGTGCTATGAAAAACAGGCTTTACATTAATGAATACGTGTCTGACAGCAAAGTTTGCCCTGCATGGTTGGGATTTCAGGCCTAGAGAGTATTTTAAAAGCATCCCTAATGATAATGGTGCTGGTGATTACTGCAGAGCATGAAAAAGCCAAGTAAAATGTTGGATAGATGGGGGACACGAGGAACATCTCCACTGGAGTTGTTTATAGTAGAAGAAAATGCTTCCCACTGAAACTACAGACAAGGTTAATCACATATTACTGTGATTAACATATGGCTGTGAACCTTATCAAGCTGAACTGAGTGAACTCAGATTGCAAAAGTTACAGCTACCTGCCATTAAAATATATCTTGTTAATGCTATTTTAAAATATATTTTTATTTTAAAATAAAAATATTTTAAAATTTTCTTTCATTTATTTATTTTTATGTTGCAGCTAATCTTTAAAGCTACGATGTTCATATATGCTGCAAGCTTCCAAACTAAAAAGAGATTTAAAAGTTATTAATCTCTTCAAATACTCACAATATTTATCTGACCAAACTTGGAGAAAAGAAGAACACAGAGGAATGACAGAGAACCCCACAGAGAGAAAAAAAAGGTAACAGGGCATTTAGGTGATGTCCTGCTGCTTTATCCTCCATCTGATGCAGCTATAAGCTCCTACCCAGCCCTCTTCAGTATTTCAAATCCTGGACCTATCCCTTCAAAAAATTTTATGGCCCAGCTACTTTTCATACATACACAGTCAAAGCAGCTTGCAAAATTGTCTCCTAAGATGCCAACAGAACTTCAAAATCACAAGATCACTAAGGAAGGATTTCCACAGCCAAGTGCTTCTGCATGGAGCCACTGGGAAATCCGGTGGGTGGGAAGCACGGATCTACTCTGCTCACTGAGGTCCTGCTGCTTTGCACAGCAAGGACACTGTATGCAATGTTCACCTTTATTTTTGCTAATTCAAGTCCCCACTGAACTGATTGAAGCTGTGAAATGCAGGCCTCAAGCAGGGGAAGCTCTGTGTACCTGCATGACTTTGGTCGGCTAATGATGATGTGCTTTCCAAGGCCTCTGACACAGCTGACTCCTCCACATCCTCTGTGGAACGCCAGGATCCAGGTGCTTTGCTCTCCTCCTCCTCACTGAAGGACTCAAAGGTGTCTCCTGAGTAGTCCAAAGGAGAGCTGCTGTAACTCTTGCTCAACTCCAGGCCCTTCCCATGGCTCCCAGAGCTCTCTGCCAGGGCAGCTGCCATGGGGCAGCACTGCAAATAAAAACAAAAATAAGGTCAATTCCACAGGGAGAAGGATTGGGTTATTTATAGCAGCATGGGATATATAGGGGGCTGTTACAGCTCAGATCACACCTGATTTAATCACCACAACAGGTGGGAAAAATCACAACTCAACTGTGATCAAGGCAATTCCCTTCAAAGCACTGAGGAGAGCAGTACACATTCAGATCCACAGGGTAAGTGCACAGTAACAATTAGCACTGAGCATTAGCCATGAAATATAAGCAGCATTCCTTCCCAGCCTGTAGCGGATTACAGTGATACGTGGACACAAAACCATTCACTTAAAAAAAAAAAAAAAAGAAAAAAGGCAAAGTTTTCCCTTCCAGTACCTGAAGGGAACTTACAGAAAAGATGACATGACACAAGCATGTAGTGACAGGACAAAGGGGCATGGGCTCAAAGGGAAAGAGAGTAGGTTTATATGGGATAGTGGGAAGAAACCTTCCACTGTCCCAGGATGTTCCAAGCCCCACCCAGCCTGGCCTTGGACACTGCCAGGGATCCAGGGGCAGCCACAGCTCCTCTGGGCACCTGTGCCAGGGCCTCCCCACCCTCACAGCCAGGAGTTCCTTCCCAATATCCCATCTGTCCCTGCCCTCTGGCAGTGGGAAACCATTTCCTTGTCCCCAGTCCCTCTCCAGCTTTCCTGGAGCCCTTCAGGCCCTGCCAGGGGCTCTGAGCTCTCCCTGGAGCCTTCTCCTCTCCAGGTGAGCACCCCCAGCTCTCCCAGCCTGGCTCCAGAGGGGCTCCAGCCCTGGAGCAGCTCCATGGCCTCCTCTGTCCCGGCTCCACCAGCTCCATGGCCGACAACTCCCCACACCCAGACCCGTGTCCCCCCCTCAGCTGCCGCCCCTCGGCCCCACACGGGCTCACGGAGCTGCTCTGCGCTCCCCTCCCTCTCACAGCCCTCAGGAACAGGCTCACGGAGCTGCTCTGCGCTCCCTCCCTCTCACAGCCCTCAGGGACAGGCTCCAGGATCTGCTCTGCGCTTCCCTCCCTTTCATTGCCCTCAAAGACTGGCTCAGGGAGTTGTTTTTCCCTCCTCCGGGCCCTCACGAAGCTGCTCCTTACCCCCGGCCCGCTGCCCGGGCGGGAAGGGGCGGCCTCGGCTGCTGAGGGCGGGGCGGGAAGCCCGGGCCGGCCGCGGCTGAGGCGGAAAATCCTGACTGGAAATAGTCCCGATTTTAAAGGATTTTGTTGTTGTGCCCCGCATCGAGTCGCAGTTGTAGCCCCTCGCTTTGAAAAGGACATTAAGGAGCTGGAGCGTGTCCAGCGACTCGTGGAAGGTCTGGAAAAGATGGCTGAGAAGGGCTGAGGGAGCTGCGTTTGTTTAATCCCGAGGAGGATCGGGGCAAATATATCGCAGAAACACTGGTTAAAGGGCTGGCCAGGGAGTGTTACACTGACTTGTGTTTAAAACATCGCATGCTACAGCCCAGCTTTAGCTCCCGCTTTGCCATAAGGACAGAAAAGCCAAGAGAAACACGAGGTGATTTTTAAATGGCTTTTTTTACCATGAGGACAGTGTATTACATTCAAGAAGATGAACACAGATGGCCTTGGATGTGACACTTCATGGAAATACGGTGCAAAAAGTATTCCAGGGCATGAATCTTCCCATATTTTCAGATACAATTTCCATAGGGTACATCATGATAAAAGCAGCTTCTCTGTACCCTATAATCTTGCTTTTAAATTGCTTTTTCAGGTTAGCAAATACCACTTTTTTTTTTTCTTTCAATGAAGTCTTTTTCGGCTGATTCTTCAGTCCTGGGATGCAGAGGGCGTTGTCTGTCACTGGGGGGTTTTATCCTCTTGCTGAGTTCAGAGTGCCTGGCCCAGGTCTCAGCTTGGCTGAGATCTGTAGGTCTTGTCTGCTCTCACGTTTGATGAAGTGCAGCTCCAGTGATCTTGTGTCTCTTGGAATAGAGAACTCTGTGCTGATCTATACATTTAATATAAAGAAAGATTGGCCAGCATGAGAGGGATGCAGGAGAGTAATAAATACACTGATGCAGTGGAGTGTAAAGCAGAGTGGCATAAACAGCTCTGCCTACACATTGTTCAAATTTTAACATTCAGTTGTTTGCTGAGTGGGCTGCCTGGGGCTGGCCCTTTTCTTCGAGTTTGCTGCAAGAAATTAAAATAATTTCCATGTGATAAACACTTCTGTTACCTTTTCTGTCCGTACAAATGAGAGTTGTGATCAGAGAGGTGTGTGAGTGGAAGGGGAATTATCCTGCTGCAGCAAGTGGGAGTCAGCTGAATGCCAGGAGCTCTGGCTGCCAACCCCATGGAGGCAGCAATCTGGAATTATGGAATTATGGGCACTTTAGATCAGCCAAACCTGCCTTGTGTCCTAAACCTCTCCAGCCCAGAGGTTCACCTTGCATTGACTGCTCTGTGCTGTGTTTTCCTCCTCAGGAAGATAACGTGGCAAACCATCTCTCCAGCACCCAGGCTGAGGGAGATCAGGATCTGGAAGGATCCAGAAGGTAAGCTGAGAGATTTCGTGCTCTGGGCTATAAACGAGGGGGAAACAGGGCTGGGAAAAACATTACTTTTTCTTTAAAGTTCTAATCAACATGCACAGGGAATAACACAGAGTAACTGTGAATAACACAGATCCCCACAGCTCCCACTAAATGCTTTGATTATTTATCATGGCCCATTTTTTATGGAAACAGTTGACATTAGATTATTAGTGACCTGGGTGGTATTTGATTTTTTTTCCCCCTGGAGGTTAAAGACTTCGTAGTTTCCTGTTCTAGGTCCTTTTTAAAATTCATTTTAGAGCATGAAAAATATATTGTTCCGTCAAGTTTATTTCTCTGACATTTATTCAGTGCAGAGTGTGAGCCTAATATTAAAGGTTTTTGATTTGAAGCCCAGGATACAGACAAGACTTTTCACTGGTCTTCCCTAAAACAGGACCTTTCATCACTGCTCCCCTGCTGGTGCCTGGGAAGTTAATATGTTGGAACAGCATAATTATTTGAAGGAGTATTTGTTTTTCAAGGATTTGTGGGTGATATTAGATGGCTCAGCCCAGTTGTGTCACAAGGTATTAAGGTTTCTGCCTGCTAATGTCATGGAGCTGGGCCTATATAGAGCCATAAATAATATTGTGTGAGAGCCAGTGACAGACTTTTACTCCAGCTCAACTCTTTATCATATGTTATATTAAATTTAAACACAATTGTTGAATTCCTTTGTGTGGGCAAACACTTTTTGATGTCTCCTTCTATTAAAGTTGTAATATCCCTTTTAGCCAGAGGGCTGCATGGAGCTCAAACTCGCCAGGTGTGTTTCTCAAACAATCAGCCTCTCATTAATGTTGCCAGCAGAACTAATTGGGCTGTCACCACCAGGTTTGGTATCCAGTTGGGAATTATGGGGTGAGGCCAGTGGAATTAAGCATCTTCTGATGGTGGGGAAAGTTCATGGGACTCATTCATGAGATACTCATGGGCATTATTCTGTAGGAAAAGGCAGTTTGAGGCATAAGCTTCTTTTTTAACTCTGGAAATGTGAAGAACAAATGCAAGTACTCTTAGGAAATATGAAAGCATTTGTTGACAATTTAAGATACAGTCAAGGTTTTCTTCTTTATCAGCACAGAAAGTACTGCCAAGGAGCCCCCAGACACCATAAATCATCCAGGAGAGTGGAGAGGCTGAAAAGATTACAAAGGAAATGCTCTGGGGCAGGCAGCATCCTGGGAAGTCATTGTTTAGGGCCTGCTGTATTTTAAATGGTCATTTCAGCTGCCATTAACTCCCATCTCTAATTAGAAAATTGATTGATCTTTGCCTAAAGTTGCTGGAGACTGGCAGGTGTCCCTGGCAGAGCAGAACTCTGCATACAAATGAAATGGTGAAAGTGTCCACTGAGTTTCAGACTGGAAAGAAAAATCCCTCTTTGCAGGCAGTTGTTGTTAATTCTGCTTTGGGTTTGGTGTAGGAAACCACAGCGAGCTACATTCCAGTCAGCAAGGCCATGCTCTGCCTTCCTGATTTTTCTTGTGCATTCAGCTGCATAAATCTCCTTCCTCCCCTTGTCCTAAGGAGGTGGGAAAGAGCAAATTTGTATTTTCCCCTTTTGGTGCCTTTCAGTACAAAGTGCAGATTTCCTCGTGAGTCCTCAGTCCTTACAGTAGGAAGAATTTCAATAACCTGATGGGAGCACATCTGAAAATGCAATAAAGTTCCATTAGGCAGCATTATCAAATATCCATTCACAGAGATAGATACCCATTTATATGGAAGTATCCAGATCCTCACCAGAGACTGAATCTCTAAATTACATCTTCCCTAACAGTCTGAATCCTTTGTGTCTGAATAAATCAGTGCTGCTTTACAACAGCAACCTGGAAAAATCCCCAGATCCTCCTGCTTCAAGGGACGCACAGAGGTATTGGTTTCTAACTGTTCGGTGTCTTGTGTGCAGGTTTGCATCAGTTGTTTTTCACTTTCCCCCATGCAGAGTTATTGTAGGTGCTTTAAGTAGCTGGGTATTGGAGAGCAGTGGTTTATACCTGTGTTTCCAAGGAATGATGCATTCTCTTGGATGGACAACCTGAGCATGACATGGGAAAGAGGAGAATCAGAAACCCAACCAGTAAAGGCTGGAGACTTCCTTCATTTTCTTCTCTCCCTTTATTATTTTTGTTTAATGATTTCCCTGTGGCCCATCCTGCTGAATTCCCAGTGCACTGCTGTGGGAAGAGCTCCCAAAGGGATCAGCAAAAGCATCCTATGCTTTGGGCAGATCAATACTGGACTTATTAATCCATTTGCTTTGGTAATAGGTTGACTCTTTTGGGAATCTTTCAGGATTTACTTCAGACTGATGAGTTATTTTGACAGTTCAGCAAATGCTTTAATTTAGAAATTGCAGCTTTTCATACTGACACTGAGTTTAACCCATCATGATATAAAACCACAGAATTTATTTGTTCCTCAGCAAGCTTCTGTCATCCCATTTGTTGCAGTATTGAAGTGCCCTGCACATGCTGTGGGTCATATTAGCAAGGCATTTTCTGTTTTCCTTTCCAATCCTTTGCTGGTGGAATATTATTTCTACTGGAGAAGGTGGATTGATTTTGTAGTTCAGGGGACCTTTATAATCTCTTCTGAGCTTAAACTTATTTCTGAGAAATCTCATAGTCCTGGAAGAAGGAACAGCAATGCTGCTCTGAGCATTTCCCTTCTGGGAAGGAGGTGAGTTGGTTTGGGTGATTATATTCTTGGAGAAAAACTTCCCCCTTCATTTTCTGGGACTGTTTGGTAGCTCAGAAGATGAATGTTATTTTGAAGTTTGGCAACCAGTTTGTGCCACTTTTGTGTTTAGATATTTGAGGATTTCAACGTCCTGATCTAAGGCAGATCCCCTCAGTAAATGTGGCCACTATAATGTTAGATAGTGATTTTTGCCTGTGGCCCAGACAAACCCCTTGGTGCTTTCTGGAACATTCCTCAAGTCTCTGTGCTGAGTAATGCTGCAGCTACTGAGTAAACCTGTCCTTCCCTCTGGGGTATGTTGGATATAAACAAAACACAACTGTAAAGTTGTTAACTCTCAACTCCCATTAATAGAATGGCCCTCATGTGTCAATTTTGGTCCCAAATTATTTCAGGCTTTTAAGAGTTCCTATTAGACTTATAAGCACGCATATGTCTAAAATGTCCTTAAACTCAATTAAGGGTATGTATGGGAGAACAATTTGTAATGACTCTTATAATTTTGAAGAACATTTAAAGCATTGATTACTCTCCAAAGACAGGTAAAATAAGGATTAGTGCTGGGAAATCAAAGGCATAAAGAGCAAATGACTCCTGCAAGGTCAGACAGTGACAGCCTGGATTCCTGGATTCTCATTGTGGCACTTCTTGCTGTGACAGGATGCAACTTGTTATTCATTACCTTTTTTGTTATTAACTTTTGATAATGTAAAATTGTCTAATTGCTTGTGTTATCATTTGGAGTGAATCACCTTTTCATGGCATCCTGAAGATAAGAGCTTTAGGAGTCCTGTGCTTTTTTCCCAAGTTTTCTAAGCTCAGTGATGGATATTTATGAAGTAATTGTGCTCCATTTGAGCTGCTGAACCACCCACAGGGGGAGAGGATTGACAGGAGGAAGCTGACAGTGAGTTTGGCAGGCTGGTTAAATGCTGCCATGCCCAGGAGATTCCGAGAGTCTGGGGATGGAAGAGGATTTCAGGGTGCAGAGTCTCACAAACACTGTCAAACCCAGTTAACATCTCCTTATGGGAACCTCAGAGATCCCTCCTCTCTGCTTGAGATGCCTCAGCACAGCCATGCTCATAATCCCTTCCATCTGATATCAAATTGATATTTGCAGGCAGAGCTGGGAGAGGGAGAACTCTCCAGAATGAAAAAGGAAGGGCAAGTCAAGCCCAGGTTTTTGGGGTTTGAGACATTGAGCTGAAGTCTCCTGCTCCACTTGCGGCTGTGCAGGGAGATCAGAGGCTGATTCCTCCTGACTCCATCCATAGGCATGAGCCAGATTTCCTGATTTCTGTGTTCCCAGCCTTCCTCTCTGAGAGCTGCCAGCTCTGATCCAGGTCCACAAGTGCCGCTGAACCTTCTTGAGCTCTTTTGAATTTCTGGAAGTATCAGGAAAGCATTAAACTGACAGACTTGGCTCAGCCCTGATGTGTACTCTGGAGTAAATCATCCTATCCCATGCCAGGAGACCAAGTCTCCAGCAGAAAAGGAACTTGATGATCTGATTCTAATTAGTTTCTTGATTTAATGGCAGTAATTTTACTTTCCTGATGGTTGTCATTGCCCCAGCTAGCAGGAATGATAGACTTGGTTTCCTCAAAGGCTCATTTATGAGGCAGCCTCTGTTGAATCTTAAGCAATAACAAGTAGAAACCCATAGTTACTTCAAAATTATGGGATTTAGATGGTTAAAAATGTCACATTCTCTCACCTGAGACTGTTGACTGGGAATTGCCACTGTAAGAAAATGAACAGTCATAAAATTAAAATATACTTCAAGTTGACTCCGTTTCCTTCTAAGATGATCTTTTTGTTTCCTTGCTGATTTAAACAACACCTGCAAGTTAAAGTCCTCATAAAACCAGAAATGGGCAAACAAAATTTTGAAGGAAATTAAACAGCATGGGGTGTGATGTGTTTACACCAGTATAAAACCAGAACGACTCCACAGAAGATAATTAAAACCAGGGGAAACAAATGGACTGGTCTTCTTAATGACCTAATGGGTGAAAAGTCGTTAAAGTATCATTCAGCTTTGGTTACCTGAACCAAAAATGCTTTCAAAAATTACACTTGAGCTGCAGAGCTATCAAAACTTGTAGCCTCAGTTATTTTCTTTTTAGCTTGTAAAAATTTCACTCTCCACAGCTGGATTAGAGGTGGATTAGGGATCTTCACTTTTCCCCCCCTGTGCTTTGCACAATCCATGCATGGATGGAGTCAGCTGGGGAGAGTTGTCTGAAGGTTTTGCCTCGTTTGAGCTCCTTGTCAAGCTTTCTTCCCTTCATTAAGGGTATTTCTACATCCCCCCATCTTTGTCCTGCATTAAATGCAATTTCCCATTATTATTTCTTGCACTTATTTACCTTTATAAATTCTTCAGACTGAGGAATGCTTCCAGCTCTGAGTCCTTGAGCTTTCAAATTCCTCATTCACAGAACACCTGCTGACTCCTGTGATAACTCAAAAACCTCTGCTAGATTGTTCCTGAATTTTGAAAAGCAAAATACATTTATAGTTCGCTCTTAGTTATGAATAATAATAATCCAGACTCTGATCCACTGCATACTTATTTATGTGTTAAGATGTATCCCTGTGTGTAGCGCCTTGGGAATAGTTTATTAAATAAGAGCCAAATTGGTCCAATGTTAGATTTTTTTGAGTTTTTCATTAAATATTTGAAGTAAAATACTTGGAAAGAATGGATGGAAGCTGCATTTTGAATGAAGGCTGTAATGAAAATATGTTAATGGGGAAAACACACGCTGGAATGGGCTGATTGTTTTAATTAAAAAATGAAATGTAAAGATGTATTTCTATTCTATGAGGAGCTTGTGCTCAAATGTTCTGCAAGATGCACAGATCCTGAACATGTTTCCATCATGGACAGCTGCAGATACATATAATTTAGAGAGTGAAGAGCTTTTCTGTTTGCAAATCTCTGTTACAAGCAGCCCAAGTGTCTCTAACAATGTACAGATCAGAAAAACAACAAAGAACAAATCACAGTCAGAGCAGAGCCCGAGATATTAAAACCATAATTCAGCCCCCAAGTTGACAGAGTAAGATGAGCCAGTGAAACTGTGGCACCATTAGCATGCAACAGGAGCTGTTCTGAGTGGTGAAACTGATTGTACCCCAAAAAAATTGCTTGTCCTTACGGCAGGGCCTTATCACTTTGGGCCTTGGCAGCAGCAGGGAGCATTAAACACCAGGTTGGTGACTAAGAATGAAAAAATCCAGATAAAATGACCTTGATCTGGGTTGGGAGAATCCCAAGAGTTGCAGGAGTTTTATTAAAACTTAAAAGCGAGACTTGTTGTTTAAACTTTATTCTCTTCCCTCCCCAAATCAAGGAAATATTGACAGAATCTCCTTGTCTTGGCTGGGTCAGCTGAGGGCATCTCCATGAAGTGCTGCCTTCCTGGCGTGCTGTGGATGTGTCTGAGGTGCCAATCCAGGGGGTGCTGCCCATGGAGGCACAGGATGATGCCGTTTTCCATCAGGACTGCTTCGTGGTGGTCAGCTTTGTGTCCCAACCACAGAATGATCACAGCTGGAAAAGACCTTCAGGATCATCTCATCAGTGACATTCCAGTCCTCTCCCACTGCTGCTCCAAGGCTCTTTTCCAAAGCCCTGGCAGGATGCTGAGGCAGTGGGGCTGGCACAGCTGCTGCCCACCCTGGGCTGCTTTGGAGATGATGCCTAAAGGACAGGCTGCCTGAAACAGAGGCCAAGACAAATCAGGAGTATAAAAAGCAGACAAATTTATTCAAGGCCTGCAAAGGCCTTGAAGGTATATTCGGGCAAGCAAAGTCCCCCGTCGGGGACAACACCCAAGAGGGACATCGGGTCATGAGCTCTTCACCTTTATAAGTTCTGTCCATTAGCACACTGGCCCTTAATTCCCCAATCGCACCCTCAGGTGATGATGTTCACCACCCCAGGCCTGCTCCCCACATCTCACAGTTGTTTACATATTTTCAGGCCCTAAGGCAATGAATCTGTCCATGAATCTGTGTTCAGAGAGCCTTGTTTGGCCAAAGGTGCTGGAACAGAGGATTTTAGCACTTTGTAAGAAGCACAGAACTACAGCAAGTTACAGATACATGCAGAGTAAAAAACTAGAAATAATTAAGGCATCAGAGACAAAAGCACAATTTCCTGGCTCTCTTCAGCAATGCAACAACTTTCAGCACTCATTCCACCTTCCCTTTTTGTTTTAAACCAAGGATTTTTGCCAAGTACCTGTGAATGCTTCCTACTTGGTGTGCAGATGGAGATAATTCAAGAATTTAGGATCTTCATTTATTTCAGCGCTGGGATCTTCTCCCAAAATGCCCTGGAAAGCTGCACCAGGGAAGCTTTCTTATTGCAATTCCAGATACTCCTCTGGAGTATGATGTCCAGGTCAGATAGGCTGTGTTTTCCTGTTTTTCCTGTGGATTCCCAGACTCTGTGAGCTGTTTCCACAGGCACAGCTACTGGTGCTGGCAATTGTGATCTTTGCAGCCACCCCTAAAACACTTTTCCCCTAATTCCTTCCTGACCTGGGTCACCTTATCAGTCCTGCTATCACTCCCAGGCCCCTTGCCACTGGTGCAATCATGTAGTCAGTGTTACTGGGACAAAACCTGTCAATTTAGTATCTTTTATTTATAAAGGAAAATAAAACAATAGAGTCACAACAAGTGTTGCTTGTGGACAGAGCTTCCAGTGGCTTCAGGTGCCTCTTCATTATTCATTTTTCATGTTTATTAGTGAAGAGAAAGAATTGCAGGTGTCTTGAGGACCATCTGTGTTCATTTTCTGGGATAAAAGACACTGTCCTAATAGCAAAAAAGTAATTTAAAAATTACTTACTTGGCTTTTCTGTTCTCATGGCAAAGCAGAGCTGGAGCTGAGCTGGAGCATGTGATGTTTTTAACAGAAGTTATTGAAACACTCCCTGGCCAGCCCTTTAACCAGTGTTTTTGCAAGGATTTCTGATTTTTAATATAAGTGTTGTGTAACAGGCATGGCTGGGTGTGGGAGGCCTGGCTGGGAAAACTCCTGGTGTTCCTGTTTAGAATCTGCATTGCCGTCCCCTTACCCCAGCCAAGGACAGAGCTGATGGCCTGGGCTGCACACTGGTCATGAACTCTGTCAATGAACTCATGTAAAATGTTCATTATCCTGGTTTGTATGAGGCTCGGGAGTTGTGGGGGTGCTGCTGTCAGGTGGGAGCTCAGGTGGAAACGCAGTGGACACCGAGCCAGAATTGGTGCAGGAGCAAAGATGATGTGTCAGGCTGTTCCTGACTGCCTGGGCCAGGTTGGGCTAAAAAAGGCAGCGGACTTAGGAGCATAAGGAGATTAGTGTCCAAGTGCAGGGGCTGGAATAGCAGCACATCCAAAGTGCCCTGATTTACAGAGCTGAGGGTTGTGCTCAGGAGATGAAGGGAATTTTCCCAGTTCGAGGAAAGTCAGTAATGGAATATGATTCACAGTGCTGCTCACTATGCTCCTCACCCTGTCTTCTGCTGACAGGACATCTCTCCATCATTTATCATTTTTCCCTGGCTCCATATGAAATTCCATGTCTGAAAGCCAGAATGGGTTCTGATCTGTCTTTAACAGCTTGTTAAAATAAACCCCCAGATCCAAACAGCCCCACATTTGCCCACAGCCAGATTTTAATGCTGAGGCTTGAATCCACATTTACTTATTAATTACAGTGTATTAACAATAGTTTAATTGTAAGTGCCCCTTCTAAGCCAATGCATTTCTTATGTGAAGGAAACCCGAGACTGAATCACAGTGCTTCCAAAGCTTTCAGCATCCTTCTTCCCACCAAGAGAGTTAAATTCTGTTACATAAAACCTATTGCTGTGCTTCTCCCTGAGCTTCATCTCTGCCTGTCTCTAACTGGATGCTCAGAGGAGTTGGTGGGTAATTTACTCAGTCAAATGTGCATTTAAGGCTTCAATTGCTTCCTTTAGGTAGAGCCCCCTCATTCTGTATTTCACAGAAAAACAATAGAGAAGTGAAGATGTAAAATTCAGTGCTTTAAAATGTGCTTTGCAGTCCTGGTTAACTCTCTGATTGTCCACATCTCTGTAGTCCTTTAAATCTGCAGAAACATGGTAGGGTTATTAATTTATAAAAAAGATAAAGCATTAGGCTCAGAGCTGGCCATTGACCTGGGTGTGCTGCACCTTCACAATCCAACAACAAACAAAAAGTGCTGGGGATGAAGGAGCAATATCAGGAGCCTTTGGTGCAGTAATCCAAGGTACAGGAAACCATTTGGGTTTAGTTCATGGTTACCTCATGGTGGCAACTGAGAATCCTGGAAACAAGGAGTGGGTTGGGTTGGAAGGGACACAAAGCCCATCCAGTCCCACCCCTGCTGTGGCAGGGACACCTTCCACTGTCCCAGGTGGCTCCAAGGCCTATCCAGCCTGGCCTTGGACACTGCCAGGGATGGGGAATTGGTGAACTCCTCTAACTTGGTGGTGTTGCTGAGCCTGCTGGAATTTGGACCAAACTTCTCCCCACAGATGTTGAGGCCTCACTTAAAAGAAGTTGAGAGTTGAGGCCCAGCCTCGCAGGCAAATGCAGCATCACCTGCAGCATCACCTGCAGCATCACCTGGTGCATCCCAGGGAGATCATCCATGTCCTGCCTGGAACAGCCACCCAGAGCAGTGACACTGGCTGGTGACAAGAAGTGGGAAGAGCAGTGTCCCTGTGTCCTCTGGCCCTTCCCACCCATCTGTGCAGGTCAGAGGTTGCTGTGTTTGACATCACCTTCTCCCTAAATGCTGAGTTACCCCCTCTGACTGAAGGCAACAGAAGCCTCTCCAAGCTGATGGCAGCAAACAATATTTGCTGTCATCCTTCCCAAGAAAGGGAGGAATTGAAGCACCAGCAGTGCTGGGAGCCATGTGAAACTGAGTCCGCCTCTCTTTGTTTTTTTTCTGGATGTATCATAATGCAGCCAGGGTTCTGCTCAGCCACCTGAAAACGTTCAGCAAGATCAGCTTCAACATTTGGTGTGTCTCACTTGATTCATTAAAGGAAAAAACCTGCCCTGGCTCCCTCAGATGGATGATGGTTGTGCAGGGATAAGATGCTCCAGAGCATTGTTATCACAGTGAAATATGGGGGCGTTGTGTTAATGTTAGGAATTACTTTTATTTATTTACCAGAACCCCCTAAGAATGTGAGGCTATTTGTTGTATTAGCTGTGCTTGCCATAAAGAAAGAATTCTACACTCATTGTGATAAACCTGAAGCAATTGTTTTAAATAATGGGCTGGACCTGCATTTCAGAGGGGGAAAACCTCTGGAGAATTTTAATTGCTCAGACATTGAAGAGAGACAAAAAAGGTTGTGGTTATGTTTTACAGCACATTTTGCTTTCCTTGGTTGGAATTTTTCATCCTGATGATACAAGCTTCTTTTTTAAGCAAAATTTCTCTCTTTCCCAACATATCCGCTTGGGAGATTTCAGCCTCTGGGCTGGTTGCTAATGTGATTGCAGATGTTTGCTTTTTTAAACAGATCACTGAGGTGGCTGAATGTGATATTGAGATTTAACAGTTGTTATTAGGACTCATCTTCCTGCGGGTCTGGGATGGGAATTTCAGTTTAATCACTGCAACTTAGAGTTATGAAGTTCAGCTCAAATAACCATTTGCAATTATGTGGCTGGAGCCTCTGGAGAGGGCTAAAGCTCACCTCAGACTGTGGTTAGTAAAGAAGTTTCCAGCCTCACCTTCCCTGGCACAATCCTTCTCCACAGGAACTCAGGGCCTTTAACCCCTCCCTGGCTCAAGAGAAGTGTCCAAGGCCAGGCTGGATGGGGCTTGGAGCAACATGGATTAGTGGGAGGTGTCCCTGCCCATGACATGGATGAGCTTTAAGGTCCCTTCCAACCCAAACAATCCCACGATTCCATATTTCCATGATTTATATAGCCGTGAGGGGGGATCTCTGTAACCTTTTCAGGCCCTGCTCACAGGTGCAGGGTTCAGGAATAATCTGATCTTTGGGATGTAATTTTTCCAGGCCTCACCTTCCTCATTTTTTCCTCCTTTCCTCACCCCCATGACGTGATGGTTGGAACAAGATTTCTGCTGTATAGAGGTGGCAAGATCAGGTCCTGTCTGCCTTGGCCTTGTCATTATGGTGCAAACTGTTCTTGTGATGTCTGAACCAGTTCCTGTCCTGTGCTGGAGGCAGCCCAGAAATGGAACACTTTCAGGAGCTCTTACCAGGGATTTCAAATTATTTTACTTTAAAATGTGACTTGGTTAAATTTCCTGGATGGTTATCCCCACTCACCTGGATGGGGAGGAGATCCAGAAAAAACCTTCTTTGATGGAAGCTGTGGTGGATTTTCCCCCATTTTCATCTTTGCTCACTGTAATATGTTTTGCTCTTTCCTTTTGGGATCTGAAGAGAGGTTCCACCTGAGCAGAATGAGAAATGTTTGGAAAGCACTCAGTGACCACCCCACATCTGGAATTAACACCTGTGGAGAACAAGACTGAGCAACACCCTCACCCTCAATAAAATTCAAGGCCATTTTCTTGACATAACCACAGTGGAAAGTGAAGACACTCCCTGCTGACCTCCCAGGAAATTTGGGCATTCCTTGTGTGTGGGAAGGAGCGGTGAGCACCGTGTGTCCTTCAGGCTCCAGCTCTGCAATTCCATCAGCATTTTAGATGAACTCTGGAGCTCTGACACATTTGCATGCACACTTTGCATATAAATGCTAAAATCTCGCCTGTTTTCAGCTAACCCACAGTAAGCAGAGGCCGCACTTGGAACAGATTGAATTCCAGCCACAAAGGAACATCCTTTGGATTTTTCTTGCAGGAGACGCTGTGCTCTGTTTCTTCAAACCCCAGAGTACGACTAAAACTTCAATTATTGAGGCAAAGAGCTTGGGGAGTTTCAAGTAAGAATTAGGCAATTATCTGAATAAAAATAGGGGAGATAAAAAGATAAGGGCTGTCGAGTTGCCTGCATCTGCTTATAAATTCCTCACCGGGATCCAAGGAAGGCAGAAATCCCACAAGCACCAGTGCTCTCCTGCAGCAGTGACTTTGGGGTATCTCTGGGTTGCTAAGGAGAGATATTTTAAACAGCCCTTGTTTTTCAGGTTTTGCTCTTTCTGACACCCAGGTTCCTTTGTTATGGGAAGAGGTGATGCCTTAAATAGCTCAACCCCTTGAAATTCCTGTTCCCTGTGAAACAAGGAGGATATTGCCAATCATCTGGGACTTTTCTTAGCTCAGAATAAATTGATCTTACTCTGATTTTTAAATTTCTACCTCAACTATGTAGAAATTATTCCCTAGAGCCAGAGGGAAAGAGAGCAGGACCCCATCAGTCTTGGCACTGTACAAGTGCCACAAAATCTGGGGGAAGAGTTTCATCTTTGGGTTTATCTTATTCCAGGTGCCTCAGAGTGAAATGGCTGCTGCCCTTCCCAGGGGCCAAAGGGATGCAAATCTGTGAGGACCAAGCTGGAATGTGCCTCAGCATCTTTTGGGATGTTTCCCCCACACAGCTGCTGTCACACGGGACTGCTCTCCCCTTTAAGTGACAGCTTCTCTTGTTCCATCTGGAGCTTCCTGGGCACTTCCCGGTGCCAGCAGCACATCCCCTGAGGTGACTCAGGTCCTTCTGAGGCAAAAATAGTCTCCTTCTTCCCAAAATGGGGATGCTTTCCCAAGAAAGAGGGAATACATTTCCATGAGGTTGTGGCATGCCAGGATTTGTGACACACAGGAACAGTTTGGATTCTGTCCACCAGAAAGAAGCAATGCACACACAAACTCGGGTGAGAACAAAATTGTTTGTGAAACGACACTCACTGAGGGGATAAACCCAGAATGTCCCCAGATAAATCTCTGTCTAAATTACCTGCAGAGAGCTTCTCTCTTATTCTTTCCCTCATTTCATAGATCATTGACCAATATTCCCATGCAGCCATCTTTTAATAGAAAGGAAAGATTTCCTCCTAGGCAAGGGGAAAAAAATGAAAATATTATTTGCTTGCAGAGATCATGTGGAGCAGGGAAATCAGGTGGGTTGTTTATTCAGCAGAAGCACCAGTGACAAAAAAATCATTAACCAGGGATTCATCACAGCCTGGTTGGCAAAACACTTCCCCTACATACAGAATCGTACTTATATTTGTTGTGAGTCTGGCACTGAAGTAAATGTGTTTTCCTGTTCTGTTTCATCACCCAGGTAACTCCAGGGATGCTGGATGGGTATCTTTGCCCCTGAATTCTTTTGTGATTGAAACTTGAATAGCTGTTTGCTTTATCTCTGAATAATTAGTGCCAATAATTACGTAATTGATTAGGGCACCTCTGACAGGCACGGCTGGAATTTTCCCTTTCCTTTAAACTCTCCCAGCACCTCCAGATCGGTGTGCCTGTTGAGCTCCGCAGCACACGGACATTTTCCTCCAGAACAAACCCCGAAGAAGATGCAATAAATATCTGGAAATGAAATCATTTCCGGCTGCACCTGTGGAAGCCGCGGCTGAGCACACAGGGAATTTCCTGTGGACTATTAATGAACCATTTCATTCTTCCATTCTTCATTAAGCCTCTTCCAGGTTAAAACTGACATTAAAATGCAATATTCATGCAATTATTGCTCTGGTAACAGCTCCTGTTGTACCTGTTTCCTACAGCACTCCAGAACCTGTCCCCTGAACTGTGGGTCTGGAAGAATTTGGTGTACAGCCCTCAAAATACTTTATTATTAATATTATTTCTATTATAAACAATCCTGGTTATTAATATTACTTCTGTTATAAACAATCCTGCTTAGAGCCACGTGCTGTGGTAGGACTATTCCTCTCTGACCTCACTGATAGGAAATATCTGTGGGGCTCCACCAGATTTTTCCCCAGATTTGTGGTGGTTTGTGCAGTGCTGGGTGGAGTGGATCCCTCATGGAAGTGCCACATGATCCAGAGTGAAAATGTCAGAAAAAAAGGACAGAAATGAGACAGAAATTGCTCCAAGCCCTTCAGCAGACTCCCCTTGGAGTTCTCTGTTTATTTATAAATATAGAAGCACTGTCCTGAATGATTTAATCATGAAAGAAGTGCCACATGGGGATGTTTGTTGTCCATCCACCACCTTGCTTTGAGTTCCACGGCTGATAACAGTTTGTACTGTACAGGTCTGAATTTTGTTCAGCTCCTTTGGTTTGCCTTGGCTTTGTTAAAAACCCGAGCCATGAATTGTGTTTACCTGCAGGTGCTCCGAGCCAGGAGCCAGCTTTGTGTTCCTTTCATTTTTGCAGGAATCAGCCTGAAAGCCAAACACACTGACCCACAGCACACAGAACGCTCCCAGAATATTTAATTCCTGGGCTTGAGACAAACCTCCACTGAATATTATGATTAATTTGGGTGACTGCATATGTTTGGGCTTGCAACCACATCTGCTCTCTTCTGGAGGGAATCAAAAGCCTCCATATGTTTACTGTCAGAGTTTCTGGGCTCTGTGTGGATTCTCTTTTCCAGCCGTGGTTTTTGTAAGCCAAGTGACTCAGAGATGAGCTCTGCAGACCCCAGGAATTCCAGGAGCTGTGCTAAGCAGCATATGAACATTCTGGCATTTCAGAACCACTGTGGATGCCTTGAGCACCAAATCTGAATTTGAATGATAGAGGAAGAGGAGATTTCAGAAGAGAATGCTGTTATCTGTAAAAGGCACAGCAAATTCTGGCTGTTGTGTGCCAGGGGAGATGCTGCCCAGCCTCCTCCCTTCCCCTTGGTCTCCAGAGGGCCTTTCCCCTTCTTAAATATTCCTAATACATTTTTCCATGGAACAGCACCCTATTTCCTCTTCTCCTGTGTGAATTACAGTGTGCAAGGCAGCACAAATTCATGACATTTGTGAATTGTATCAATAGAAAGTTCAGAAGAAAAGTAAAGTGCCTGGATCACTGAGGTACAGCTCGGTTAAAAGGCTAATTTTGGAAAAGTCCAGGAGAAATTATTCACCATCTTTGTCAGCTGGCATCTGGTCATTGCTCCTTAATGAGCCCAGGAGGAAAATAAACTCACACAAGTTCAGCTTCTCCTGTTTGCTGTATGGATCTCGCGGACAATTGATTCTGTTAATCCCTTTACCATTGGAAAAACTTGGGCAGAAGCTCAGAGATTCCTGAATTCCAGCTGTGACGGTTGCCACTGCAAAGCAAATTGGAAATTAAATTGATTTGGATTACAGTACTGGCAGAAATTCTCACAGTGATCAGGTTTATTCTTATTAAAATCGGTAATTATGTAAAGAATCATTCAAGGGTTCAATTGTAGGACACATTTTTATGTGACAGCTTAAGCCTGTAGTTGTACAAAGTGGTGAATTTTTGGCACTTTGGACCATATCAGAAGCTCTGAAAACACAGGAACAAAGCATTGAACCAGTGCAAAATCTCTCTTTGGGTCAGGTCTGTTACAAAAACGTTGTGTAACAACTTTGAGTCAACAGATTTTATGATCAGGTCTCATTTAATTTCACAGAGCTGGCAGAGAGTGTCACAAACCTGCATAAACACCCCAGTGAATGCTCTGGCTGGTTTGATATAAAATGGGATCATTTTGTGCTGCCTAATTCAATCAAATTTATACTGCCAGATTACCCAGTGCCTCCTAGAGCTGACATTAAAGTGAAAGCACTGTAATACTGTCCAAAGAAAGGAAATATTGCCAGGAGCTGGAATTAAGGGCCAAGTTTCATAAGCAGATTCTGCTCTGGGGGGCTCGGAACACCCACTTTGGGAGTGCTGAGCTGCAGCAGCACAGAGCACCCTCTGCTCGTCTTTGCTGCTCTGAACTCTGAGTCTTCAGTGCATCTGAAATTTAGGTTATTATCTTTTAAATCTGACACTCCAAAAGCCTCAAATATTAGGGGACTGCTCTTGAAGAATTAGGGCTTGGTCTCTCTGCTTTGATCTCTCTCTCTGTTAATATTGGCAGCTGCCTTTATCCACACAGAATTCTGCCCACCTTGCTGTGCAGACAATCTTTGCAGCCTGCTGCATTTCTGCTGCATTTCTGCTGCATTTCTGCTGTATTTCTGCTGCATTTTTGCTGTATTCCTGCTGTATTTCTTGCAGGACTCTGATATATGTTCTCCCACCCAGCACTTCTGGCTCGCCTCATTTGCATCATTGCAACTGCATGGCAGACATGAAAGATGTTTCTCCAGGTAAAAGGTGAAATTAAGAGTGAGAGAATGTGAAATAGACAGAGAAATTAAAAAACTTTAACACAGTTAATTTACAATTATTCCCAAACCCATCCCCAAAGCAGGAAATGGTTTTGCTTTTATCTATAGCTTATTTTTAAAGGCACATAAATAAATGTGCCAGGTTCATTTCTGTATCTGTGAGACAGGGATTTCATTGGAAATAACATTAGTTGGTTTCTAAATAAGTCTGTCTTTCTATGTTCATTTTCTTCCAAGCCTCTGATATGGTGGGATCACAGCAGCAGGAGATGAAAAGATTTTGGAGTAGTTTTCCTAATGATTAGGCCGAGAGCTTTTGCAGAGAGCCTCACATCCTTCCAGTGGAAATAGGTGTGTAGTTCTTACGTAAGAGCCAACTCAAGATCCTTTCTGAAATGTGATACTTAAATTCAGGAGATCAGGGAGCTGAAAGGCAGAAAACCACAGGGAAATGATGAGCCTGGAAAGGCCTGAGGAGTGAAGGAAGGGCTCTGCTGCCCAGCACAGTCCATAATGTGGCACCCACGGAAACAGGACTGAGGAATTGTTTACCAGTCAAGTCCCCATTCCCAATCTTCCCCAGGACCTCCTGAATCCCTTGATCACATCCTACATTTATGATGCAGGTGCTGAAACCTCGAAGAGTGGCGTTCCTGGAACCTGAAGGAAATGGGGATCCAGGTGGAGGAGACAAAAGCTGGGAATGCTCCCAGCAGAGGGATGGCTGAGCCTCCCCAGCCTGACCCTTAGCAGGGAGCTCCGAGGAGCAGCCAGACCTGGGAAAGCTCCGCTCATTTTTCACTCCATTAGGCAGCAGGGCACGGAAACACGAGGCAACTCCAGAGGGGCCAAGCTCCACTGATCTGCTGCTGCCAGCACTGCTCAGCACTGCCTTTGCTACACTGACAGAAGAGTTGTTATGTTTTCCACACACAGCCCCGACCATGGACTTGCATCCTTAATGACTTGCATGAAGAAAGAAAAAATAAAAGGAACCAAATCTCCATTAGAATGGGGATAACGTTTGTGGCCGTTGGGCTTTGAGCAGAACCCAGGTGATCTTGGCAAAGGGGATCCTCTGCAATGGAATGTGTGGTGCAGAGCAGTCCCAGGGGTGCAGGTGGCACTGCAGGTTGGTGCATCATGCACTCCAAGCGCAGTGTGGAATTCCAATTCCTCCAAACTTCACGGTGCATTTCCATCAGTCATGCTTCGACTAAAGAGCCCAGACAAATTAAGAAATTCAGCTGCGATCCATGAAAGTAATGAAGGGACACACATCTCTTTGCCTGTCTGCTTTATGTCAGACTTTTTTTTGGCACTGCCATGTTATTCAAAATTGTGATGCCATCTGAGTGTCCTATTCCCTTATGGAGATTTGGGATGAAAATACCCCAGGCAGCTGTTCTGGAGCTTAATTTGTTCTTAGAAGTAATTTTCCTGGTACAAAGTGTGTGTTTGTCAGTTCTGCACCTGTGCTGGGAGCACTTTGTCAGCTGGCAGGAGCAGGTGACAGCCTGGATTTGTGACATGTGGCTGTGACATTGCCTGAGCACCTCTAGGCCAGGCCTGGGCTTGAACAGCACAAGCCTGAGTGAGATCCTGGGTCAGAACCAGGCTCTGACAGAGCAAATATGAATAAAGATGGACTGAATTCTGAATTTCAACCTGCCAGACTCATGGTCCAAACTCGTGGCCACCTGATTCTTGCCGAATTTTGTCTGGCTAATTAAAAAAAGACTAGCAAAACATGACCATATTTTAATTTATTCACGCGAGGCTTATCCTGAGATATGTCACCCTTTAATTTGTAAAAGCAACAGGCTTGGGGCTTTGAATGAGGAGGGACTGAAATACCAGCAGTGAACGGGAGATAACCACAAACACCTCTGAGCTGGGTTTGATCCGTGCCAGAAAACAGTGTCAGGGAAGCAGCAGCATCTCCAGCCTGACAGAGCTCTCCTGGATCCCATCCCTCTTTCTGATAAACAGGAGGTGGCAATCCCAGAACTACAGGGAAATCTTTCATCAGCACAAGACTGTTAAAGCCTTGAGAGAAAACCTAATTATTGGAGCAGAATCCCTTCTTAACTTCCATTAACTTCCATCTCAGGAATGCCTCTCCTTGCTTTGAGATCCCACAGATCTGTAGGTTTACATTAACTTTGATCCCAGGATGCTTCTCCTTGCTTTGAGATCCCATAGATATGTAGGCTTGCATTAACTTCCATTCCAGGAATGCTTCTCCTTGCTTTGAATCCCACAGAAATCTGTAGGTTTCCATTAATTCCTATTCGAGGAATGCTTCTCCTTGCTTTGGATCCCACCAAAATCTGTAGGTTTGCATTAACTCCCATCCCAGGAATGCTTCTCCTTGCTTTGGATCCCACAGATCTGTAGGTTTGCATTAACTCCCATCCCAGGAATGCTTCTCCTTGCTTTGGATCCCACAGATCTGTAGGTTTGCATTCTGCTAATTTGGATCCCTTTGCCTGAATACTTTCGGTGAAGAACAGCAAATCAGTGCAGCTCTGCCTGAAAGCTCCAGGGGCTTCTTGGTTCAGTTCAGGGTTGAACGAACTTGATTGCAACCAATTGTTGCAGAACTTCGGGAAACCCTTGGCATAAACAGGAAAAACCCCTACAGCGTCCCTAATTCAGCTCTGGTTTGCCATTTAAAGCCTGCAGCTCTGCTGAATGGAAGCAAATGTGTTATTTAATGCAAGGCAAAGATCCACTATTATTTTAGCAAAAAAAAGAATGAATGCTGCTCACACCAGCCATGGATTCATCCAAGTTACCGAGCCAGGGTTGCTGGAATGTCTCCTTAGTTCTGCCAAGGTGGCCTTGGAAGAGGTAAAGAGTGAAAGAGGCAGAAAACTTCGACTAATTTTGCTTAGTTTATCTGTTCAGAAAGGAAGGTTGCTTTTTATTCAGTACTTAAAACCATCCTGACTTCACAGCAATAGAAGTTAAAGCTCTTTAAATTACTCTGGGCTTATTTTCCACTGGCACAGGGTGGATTGATCAGTGCTCTACATTAATTCAGTGCAAAATAAAAGCAGGAATATTGTGGAGACAGTTCTGTGCAACAGAAACCTGCCATGCTTTAAACCAGCTTGGTTAAATCTGTCCTAAAACATCTGGACAAACGCATTTTGCTTTATCTCAGCTCAATCAGGAACAGATTGAAGCTAAAGATAATTAAAAGCCTCGTTCAAAGCACATAAGAAGCCGCCTGGACACCTTTGTTTCAAGCCTTGTAACAAGCTTTTGAGAGCTAAAGCTGTTCCTTCATCTTTTCAATTCTTAACTCTTCTTTCTTCCTAAATCCAGAGGGAATACACCGAGAGAATTCCCATCACCTGAGTCATTAGCGAGGCTTAAGGAGCAAAGAGAGTCAATCATTTGTTAATTAGAAGCGGAGGGGAATGGGATGGGACATCATTAGGCAAACAAAGGCAATCCCCAGGACAATGGGTGCCAAACAGACCCTTAGTCGCTCCTGCTTCAGCTCCAGCCAGGAAAAGCACTTTAGGGGGAAAAGGGATTTAGCACGGACATATCCCACCGAGCTAAAGATGTGCTGAACTCGGCAGCGAGGCCAGCGAATCGGCGAAGGGATGGGATGTACATGAGAACTGCTCTGCTGTTCCCCAGGCCCTGAGCTGAGCTGCTCTCAGTGCAGCCCTGCTCAGCCCAGCTAATCCGAGTTTACAGATGCCTCGGTGCTCGGCACATGGTTCTTACTTAGCACACGGCTCTGCAGCACGGCCAGGGCCACCAATGGATCCGTTCAGTGCTCTTGCACTTCAGAAAATAAATAGGGAAGCCTTGAAAGATTGGATTCGGCTTTGTTGTTACCAGCCTTGCTTTGAGTTGCACGGAAAATGCTGGGACAGGGATTCACCAGATCCTGGTGTTCCCAACTTTGCCATCAACAGCTGCTCTGTTAGAGCTCTTTCCTTGGGTTTTTTTGTTTGTTTGGGTTTTTTATTTTGTTTTGTGGGTTTGTTTGTTTTGTTTTGGGGTTTTTTGTGGTTTTGTAGTTTTGGGTTTTAAAAAATTTTTGTTGTTTCAGATTTTGTTTTGTGTTTGGTGGTTTGGGGTTTTTTTGGGGGGGGTGTTTATTTCTCTGTTGGGGGTTTGGTTTGGTTTTTTTTTGTTATTGGGGCTTGTTTTGGTTTTGCTCGTTTGTGGTTTTGGGGGATTTTTTTGGTCTCAGTTTTCCAGTCAGGATGTAGCCAGAGGAAGGTGGGAGAGATGAAGCTGTGCTTCCTCCAGTCTAATCCTCACAATTAGCAATTAAGGCAGCATTCACCAAACCATTTACCTTTTCAGGTCCTCATTTCTGCTCAACTCTTTTCATTCCTTAGGGTTCCACCTCCTCACCCTGTTCGGCCTCACGGTGTCAGGAAGGTGAGATCTCTGCTTTCTTATTTCGATTAAAAGCTTATCCTGCAGCTGCCTCCCGGAGAATTTGCCATTTCTGTTGAAGCTGACAGGAGCTTTCTGTACACCACAGACCTGGGTTTAAGTGTCAGGTCATGTATTCCTTTACCCTTCTAGTTCAGAAAGTCTAAAGCAGATTAATAATCAGGTTTTAGTAAAGGAGAGAGCAGCTGATAAAACCGCAAATTCTCCATTTCTACTGCCCGGGGCTAATAAACATAAAATAGATCTTCCCCACAACACAAATGGGATGGGAGTTGTTCTATTTCCCAGAACAACAAAAAAAAAAAATAAGGAAAGATTTGTCCATTTTATCCCTGAAGTGACACGAGTTTTTCCCATGATGGACTGTCAAAGTTGGACATTTAACAAGATAAATTCCTCCCCTCAGCTACAGATTTCCCTAAGCCAACTGCAAACAAGTTCCTTTATAAAAAAGAATCATCTTCTACCTGCTTTCAGCAATACAAGTTGAAAACCTGACTTGAAAGCCCAGCATTCCAGGGGCACTCCTTGGTGCTGGCAGTTATCCATAAATCCCAGAGACCTTCCACTGACTGTAGCAACACTTTGAGGTTCGAGCTGCTGTTTTTCTGGAAACCTTATTTTAGTCCTGAAAAATAATAAGTGCCCAATGTGCGTCAGTATTTTGGGGAAGCTCTTATTTTTAGGATATTTTCATGGTTATATTCTTAGAGGAACTGGCCAAGGAAATGCAAGTCACTGCCCTGGGTCAGCTAAATTCTGGGAAATTCCTGATTCATCCCCATGAAAGAGGCAGGAAGTAATCAAATATATGATTTTTCCCCTCCAAATGAAGACACTTGGATATAATATGAGCATGACTAGGACTTTCTGCTCACAACTCTGATGTAACATTCTGAAGTAAAATA
The DNA here is from genome assembly GCA_013397895.1 of Origma solitaria. Taxonomy (NCBI): domain Eukaryota; kingdom Metazoa; phylum Chordata; class Aves; order Passeriformes; family Acanthizidae; genus Origma; species Origma solitaria. Next base: position 261,585 of record VZRL01000240.1, on the reverse strand, counting down.
AATCAGTGTAAGGTCATACCTTTATCCAAAGTCTATGAGCCCCAGGGAATTACAGGAGACATTTTCAAACTTCTTAATTTTCCAAGAATCCAAAGGCAAAGCTTTGGATAGGCAGCGCTAGGAGGGGGAAAGCTCCAGCATTTCCTTCTGTACAGATAAAATTTTAAAGCCTTGGCCTCTGCTCCTACTGGTGCCACCTGTGGAGTCCTTTTAACAACTCGCTCGCTCAGCATTCAGGGCTGGCAGGAGGTGTTAAAACACTCCCGCAGCGATTTGTGGATTTTGACAACTTCTTCCCATCAGTGTCCCCGCTGGCAAGGGGATGGCTGCGGCCAGGCCTCCAGCTCAGCAAGGAACTGAAAACTGCCTGGAATCTTGGTTTGTTCTTCCCTTAGCCTTGAATTCTTCAGCCATTTGGAGTGGCCGGTTATGGAAAGAAAGGGAAAAAAAAAGCCACTAAGCCACTGGAAGAGAGGAAGCAAAACATTTGGTTGGTTTATTATCTCCATGTAGCATCTGTACTAAATTACATTTGAGTTGTCAGGAAAAATGAATCCACAAACACCAGACGTTTATGCCCAAAAAGGAGACAGAGGAGTCCTGTAACTTTATTCATGAATAAAGGGAGAGCTCATGGGCATTTCCCATGGGGTCTCTCAGATTGTTAGAGGACACAGCCTCTTTTTATCCTAATTTCTCGGCCACAGATTCCCTTTCTCTTTCCCCATTGGCTGAGGTACTCGAGAGGTACAGACTTTCCAAATCGCCTAATACAGAGCCCCTTCTAATGGACATTCCACCAGCTTTTGTTTTCTTTGTGTCTCTGTTCTTTTTCTCTAAGTCCAAGGATTTAACACACCTTGGGTGAGTGACAGTCTGTGTCAATTAATGGAATTCCTATGGAATTTATGCTTCCTCCCATTGCTTCTTTCCCCTATCATCAGTGTCTGGCCTTACTTACCAGCAGGTCTCAGTTTGTTTGTACAGACATGTCCCTCTTGACCCTTTCAGAGTGAAATCAGGGATAAAAGTTGCTCCTTTAGCAGCATTGATAATCCATGAGGGACAGGTCAGTGCCAGGCAGTGTTTCACCATCAATTCACCTATGCAAGTGTGGGGTTCAGTCCACTCCTCCTGTGCTTTACAAGCTGTCAGTGTCCACAGTTTAAAACCCCACTAAGGCACTTCCCCGTCCCGAGCTGCTGAGCAGTGACAGCCACAGAAATTGAGCCCAAGTCCTCCATCATGTCCCCAGAACAATGGCATGGCAGCAGGAAAGGAGCAGGGGAGGCTGGGACTCATTTTACAGCTGCAGTCACTCCTTGAGGTGTGCAGGCCTCAGAATCTTGCCTTTTTCGATGGCATTAAAATAATATAACATAAAAAGCTCAAGAAGCTAAAATAAGTTCTAAAATGGCACCTTCAGAGCTGCAAAAAGCCGAAATTGAGGCACAAAATTGATGTCCAATTGAAAGGGTTCTGTTCAGTCCCAAAGAACTGATTAGACTGACGAGGTAGGATCCAGTTGAGTGCTGGTGTGAGGCACCTCAGCCATGAACTGCAGGGAACAGCACCATGTCACCCTGTGTCACCCCGAGGGGGACAGCAGGGGCCCTGTGTCCGTAGGGTGTTCTTTTGGGGAAAAGAGGAGCCCCGAGGGCCGTGTGGTCAGCGGGGATCCTGTGCTGGCCATGGGAAGGCTGTGGGAGCTGGGCAGTGCTGGGAGCGGGCGGTGAGAACCGAGTGCCCTCAGCCAGGCCAGGGACAGGAGGGGACAGAGCAGGAGCCCTCGGGGGGCCACGGCCCACAGAGCTCGTGGTGCCACAGCTGGACAGGGCAGATGGAACATCAGCGTCCAGGAGCCACGTCTGGCCAGCTCTGAGTCCGCTCGGCTGCCCCTCTCCGTGCGATCTGAGGCATTTGCAGCAGCACATTCCAACGCAGGCACCGCCAACCACGAACGCCACAAACACGGAGCCGACCAGGAGGAAGGGCAGGTACCCAGGCACTGCAGGGCATATATAAAAACATATATAAATATATATAAATATTATAGATATAAATAATAATTATTATATATATTATTATTCTATATAAATATTATATCTATAAATATATATAAATATTATAGATATAAATAATAATTATTATATATATTATTATTCTATATAAATATTATATCTATAAATATATATAAATATAACCATTCCCGGGGGTTAGATTCCCATGGGGGTTCCAGGTTAGATTCCCATTCCTGTGAGGGTTCCTAATTATATTCCCATTCCTTAGCACACACATTCACCAGGGTCGTTTTACTCTCAACTCTTGCTGCAGCAAGAGGGTGAAAATTTGACAATGGCTATGGCAGCCTGAGAGAAAACTTAAATACAGAGGGTCAGAGCAGGCAGGAGCTGTTCCAGCCCTCAGCTATCACAGCTGCTGCTCACTTGTACACAAGTCAGGAACTCATTCTGTAACCAAGTTTTGCAATTAGTACTCGGGCTGGCGCTGGGTTCCCTCTGCAGTCGGGTTTGAGGGTTGCAAGGCGGAGCTGAAGGTGACAGGTCAGCCACACTCGTGTGCCACCCGGGCCAGGAACACACCGCTGCTCCCAGCCCGCTTTGGTGGCAGCTTTGGGGCTTTTCTAAGAGCAGAACTGAGAGAAAACCGAGTGAACCCCCCCCAGGTATTCCCTAATCGTGGAGAAGGGAACGGAGCTGCTGTGGCGGCGGAGGCATTAGACAAACGCAGTGCCAGGCGGGGCAGGGGCAGCACGGGAAGGATGTCCAGGGAACACGGGTGCCATTCCCATCCCCGGCGCTTACCTGGCGCGGGGGGCGCGGGGCTTGGCCGGGGGCTCCCCGGGGCAGTGGCCCTGCTCCCGGCGGGGCAGGAGAAGGATGCCCGGGGACACACGGGTGCCATTCCCATCCCCGGCGCTTACCTGGCGCCAGGGGCGCGGGGCTGGGCTCCCCGGGGCAGGGGCAGCACGGGAAGGATGCCCGGGGGACACACGGGTACCATTCCCATCCCCGGCGCTTACCTGGCGCCAGGGGCGCGGGGCTGGGCTCCCCGGGGCAGTGGCCCTGCTCCAGGCGGGGCAGGGGCAGCACGGGAAGGATGCCCGGGGGCACACGGGTGCTGTTCCCCATCCCGGGGCTTACCTGGCGCGGGGGGCGCGGGGCTGGGCTCCCCGGGGCAGTGGCCCTGCTCCAGGCGGGCCGCAGGGCTGGCGCAGCAGAAGCGCAGCGCACAGGAGCCGCAGCACAGCGTGGCCGCGGGGCTGTCCCAGCGCTCGGGGCACTGGAAGCCGCGGTGCCAGCGCCGGGCACCGCCAGCCCAGCCGTGGCAGAACTCCCCTGCCCTGGCACTGCCCAGGGCCAGCAGCAGCACCAGGGCACGGCCGGCAGCCATGGTGGAGAGGCCTCTGGCTGCTCTTTCTCCTTTCCCGGTTATTTTTGGGAAGGGCAGACCCCAGCTGCCCCCCAGGCACTGCCGGAGCTCTGGGTCAGGAGGTTTTATCTCCTGCCTGTAATCCTCTATTTACAATAACAAAAAGGACTCACTAATCGAAAACCATTTGCAGCTCCTCCTTCCCATTTCCCTCCTTCATTCCCACCCCTGGTTCCTGCTGGAAGGGGCACAGAACTGCTTGGGCATTTCCACTTGGAGGGAAACGGGATATAGAAAACCCTTGCACCAAAATTTCATTCCTTCAGGGTCTCTTTAGTGGCCGAAGTGTCAGGCTTGGGGAACTGGGGACAACACGTGGTGACAAGTGAGAAATCAAATTTCTAGAGCAGAAATGAAGCCCAGGGATAACCAGCTCCTCGCAGGCTCTAAGGTGTGATTCAAACTGCTATCAAGGTAATTTTTACCTGTTTAATATGGATAATCAATTACATAAATATAGAGAAGATTTTCATCTGAAAAAGTAGGAAAAAATAGACTTGAAGGCTTTGAGTTGGTCTGGTTTCTCTCTCTGTAGTTGGGAAACTGGAGGCTGAAAATTTGAAAAGGTCTTTTGCACTTCTGTTTTCCTTACTCACGGTGCAATCCATGAATTAAACCCTGTGTTCCAGGGAACAAAATGTCTATTTTGAGATCTCTAGAAGTTTTATCTACACAGGAAAATCTGAAAATATTACAAAGACCTGCTGGCAGCACAGGAGTGGTGCTGACCTGTTCGGCTTTGAATTAAAAATAAACCCAGACCATTTGAGGTCTTTCACAGTCCTCTTCCAAGTCCAAGTGCTGCTGAATTTCCAGGATCCTTGTCTGGAGGCTCACTTGAAGACCCCAAAATGTATTGAATGTACACAAAAGCTGGTTCCGCATAACTTTTTGGAGTGTTGCCATTGATTTTTAAGGGAAGCTGTCCAGTGAGGCAAACTTTTGGAATAATTTATACAAAATTTTCTCCTTTCTGATGGTTTTTGTTTTAATATCTGATCACAGCTTGTGCATGTCTGCTTTATTAACTACGCTGTAGGTTCAGCTGAGTCATAATTCAGACTGCTTAAGACATCAGTTGCTCATTACCTCTTGTGCATCATTTTTAATTGGCTTTTTGGCAATCATCGGTAAAGAAATCTTTGGATTCAGCATTGTTAAATGTTCGGAAGCAGAGACCTTTCCAAGTGCTGCTCAGCACATTGGGACGTGCATTTACCCTGCTGCAGTTCAAGTGTAAGGTTGGCTGCCTGCATGGGACCTAATCCTGTAAATCCATGGGAATGATTCAGGAAATCCTAAGCAGCCCCAAGAGGATTTCCAGCCAGCCTGGGGTGAGTGATGTGCTAACAAATCACTGAAGTGAGCTGCAGGTCCAAAGCTACATTTGCCTTCAGGGAAATTCTGGTTCACTCACACATCCAACCTCAGCTCCCTTAGCCCAGACTAAAAATGAACTTTCATTATTTGTTGTTATGGGAGAAAACAGCCTCAGCCAGGCTGTACCGAGTGCTCAGAGCTGGGCAGAGTTCAGAAGAAAATGGAGCTCAGTAAAGATAACAAGATGCAATTATTTCCTCCCATTTTCCAGGTTAAAGGAGTACAAAGCCTCCTGCTGAGGCAGGGATTCAAATGCAGGAGATTCCTGAAGGTGAATTCCATTAACACTTTGCTGCCTGCCCTTGCTGATTTCCTCTCTGTGCACACATAACCATATGGATTATTTTTTTCCTCCATGGGATTACACTTCCTCACTTCGGAGGGGTAAAATCATGGAAACCAAATGGAGAATTCCTGTTCAGGATCTGCGTTGTGAGTGTGTTTGGATAGGCTTGTGAGAGGTTTTTGTGTGTGTTTCAGAGGGCATTTTTTTCCCAATTCAAAATATTTCACCCTCATTTTGCTGTGGACTGTTGTGTGCTGCAATGTCCACTTAACCACTGCAGGAGCAGATGTATAATTGAGTGTAAAATTGTATAAGATTGTATATAATTGAGTATAAAATTGTATAAAATGACACAGAATCTTGTATGAAACTGTATATCCTTACATAACTTGGGACTCCCTTTGAATTCTGACAGGGCCAAAAGAGCTGCATGGATATATTGGGCTGATGGCTGTGAACCACGAGGTTCAATCAGCAATAATTTCCCTCTTAATTCCTTCTGTTCTGTCACTCTCTTAGTGACAGAAGCTTTCTTGGCTTTCAGCTGCCAGGGTGGAATTTTGCAGACTTGTCCTTTGCCAGCTTTGGGGAGCTTTTGAACCAAAGTGACCCAGCCTGTTTTGCACGGGAGGACAGTGGGGATGGTTTCATAATTAACAACCTCGTTACCTTTGCCATGCCCCTGCAGCCAAAACAGCTGGAGCTTTGAATTTACATGTTGCCATGGAAATAGCCCTTTGAGAGGAGTAACTTTTTTCCATGTGAGGATCGTTTCTCTTATTTAAGGAAATGCACATTCCCCCTTTTAATTTCATATAGGCAGGAAGGTGATTCAAAATTCCTGTTATTTTCCAAGCACAAACTGGAAGCTTCCTGATTTGCCTTCCCTGCAGAACCAGGGTCTGGAACCAGGATTTTACAGTGGGACTGGAGGATGGAGAGAGGCTCAAAGGTGAAAAGAGAAAGCAGGGAATGAGTAGGAGGTGGGGAGCTTATCCTCAGCAGAGAGAACAGGCCAGAGGTGGCTCCAGTCCGTGGATTTAACTCCATCGGTGTTCCTGTGCTCCCTGCTGGGCTCTTCCCAAAAGCTGTGCAGCCCAAAGGCCTCTGCTCCTAAGGAGACCCACACCTCCTCCAGCTGGGGACTGGGAAAGGGCATGGCAGAGCTGATGGAGATGGAGATTTCCCATCAGGGGAGCTTTGGGCATGGTTGTTCAGCCTCAATTCTCTGCATGGGTCAGACACAAAAACCTGATTTTCCAGAGGAGAGTCCTTGTGGCTTCATTGGGAGGCAGCAGGAGCTGCTGGAGCTCTGTGTAAGGATTGGGTGAGCTCTGTGCTGGAAATTAAATAACTCTCTGAACTCACTTTTAATTAGTTGTTCTAATTAATTGTAAGCCGTTTAAGCCAGCACCAGTTCAGTTTCTTCACAGGCTCTTATTGTTACTTTGATCATTAAATCACCAAAACTTTTAATTTTGCTAAAATTAACTCTGCCAAGCTTCAATAAGCAAAGCCAAATGGAGGTGAAGGTTAGATGTCTGGGATCTTAAATTTATGACCCTTCAAGGACATTGGAATAACCAGAAGATACAGGAGATTAAGGCTTGGAAAGTTGGAGATTGCCTGTCTGAGCAAAAGATGACAAAAGGACCAAAGAATGTGGCCCAGCTTAGCATGGAGAGAGGAATCAATAACCAATAGAGGACAGAGCACTAATTAATGAAGAGAATTATGTGACTTAGAACCAATGTACATCAATTTCTTCGCTAGAAATGTATAAATAAATAAAAAAGTTTTGTATCAGGGTCTGTGTGGAACTTGTCAGCCACACACAAACCCAGGCCAAGAATAAAGTAATGCCTGACTTGCTGTCAATAAAAAAGGCACTGAAAGTTAGAGAAAGTCTTATTTTTCTCAGTGTTTTTAGAGGATTTGGATAATATCCATGGAAATCTCTAGCCCAGGAGGTGCTGAACGATGCTGCCTTTGCGGATGGAACCAAAATTCAAACCCAGGAAGAGCTGAACCAAACCTTGACTGCCACAACATGTTTGGACTTCAAACAAGGCTCGAGATTTTCTTTAGTTAGGCAGTTGTAAGTTTTTCTTTCCCTTTTTGAGATGCAGCTGCTTCAGAGTTTAAAGGATTAGAAGCCTGAAATGGTGGAAATCTCCCAGGAAAAGCTGCTTTTAAAATCTCCAGCTCTGAATTGGCTGAGTCTCTGACCCTTGGGCTCTTACAATTTTGTGTTTAATTTTCCTGCAGCAGGCATTGCTTTGCTGAGTGTACACCACAGCTCCACAGCTTGGAGTTGAGGCAGTGGGAAGGACCAGGACAGCCCCAATTGTGCTAAACCCCAGCTCTCTGCAGCACGGGGACTGCCTTAGGCTGGGGAAGAGCAAATGAATTTGTATTTCTGGGTGCGCATTCCCTGTCACACAGGAAACCTGTGCGAGGTGCTGTGAAAAATAACCCAGGAACCATTTCCAGTGAGGAGCTGTGAGATGGATCAGCGTGGGGTGAGCTCATGGGGAGCTGCAGCTGCCAGCACAGCTGAGATGCCTTGGAGGAAGATCTGGGAGCACTTAGAGGGACCTGCTCTCAATCAGGGCAATGGAAAGTGCAAAAAAAACCAATTTCACCGAAGCTTTAACAAGCTGGAGGCTTTCTGTGGGCTGGCAGGGAACTGCAACGAGCATTCTCAGAGCAAAAGGTGAAGAGCAATCATGAAGATTTTGGAACTCGGTGGAGGAAAAGGCTGTGGAGATGCTGGAAATAAAGAAAAGAAACTTATGGTTGATAGGAAAGAAGTCAGCAGGGAAGACTCGGAGAGAGGGGGGAGCAGACAGAACTGGGTTATATTTATCAAGGTGATAACCATAACAATATGTTGGAAGTCTGGCAGTGCTTCTCCTAAGAACACTTGAAACACTGAAAATCAAGACAAGAAAATTACCAGCTAATTTCATGCAGGAACACATCCTTCACGGTTATATTAAGAAAAGGAGATGGGATAACAGAGAAGCCTTGCTAAACCACTTTTCCTTTTAAGCAGGGAACAAGGTGATGCCACAAATGGAGATTTGGGATCCCAGAGCTGCAAGACAGACACAGAAAACAGGAAAAGCAGTGAAGAGCAGTTCTGAATAAAACACTGTCACCAAAGGGGTTTCATGTGATGGAAACACTGCACTGGGGTTAAACCGAACCCTGATTTAGGTGTCCATTGCCAGACTCGTTCTTCCATTTCTCCTACAGCTCTTCCCAGGCTCTTTAGCCTGATTTCTCCCAAAACCAAGCGTGAGCAAACCCTGGAATGTTCTTTCACCCAGGCTGGAATAAAAGCAGGACTCAACAGGCGACAAACCCCTGTGATACAGCAGGGATCAGACCTTTTCCTGGGGACACTCTCAAAGTTCCCTCAAAGTTCCACCAGGGATGAATTTGGATCTGGAGATGTAAAATGTCCTGACAAGAGCCATTTGAGCACAAAGCACTGAGTTCTGCACAGGAAGGAAAAGCACTGGACCACAAGCTTGGCATGTTCAGTAAAACTGACCACTTGGAATTTAGAGAAAGGGAAATATTTAAAGCAGACCAAGTTCACCAAACTGTGCCCTCAAATATTTTGAGAAATTTAGAAAAGTTCAGTTCACTTGGTGTTTTTACTGTATTTTTATTTTTGCTCCGTGGCTATTAAAATAGAACCACAGAATCATAGAATTATAGAATCACAGAATCATAGAATCACAGAGTCATAGAATCATAGAATAAGAACCTCTCTGACTGCTTTTGAGTAGAAAAGGAAGCAAAGTGGCCACATTTCATTATATTCTTATGCCCAGGGAACAACAGAAAACGTTGGAAAACCTTCCTGCCCTGTTCATTACTAAGAGGTTCAGAGCATTGGTATTTCAGGATACTTGATCAGAGCCAAGCCTCAACCTCTGAACCACTTTCATCTTGACCATTATTACTTACAGGTGATGTTTTAATTTTTATCTAATACCAAGAAAAGTGTTTTATTCTTCCCAGCTGGCCCCAGAGATAAGAGACTGAATCCCCAGCCATTCAGACATTGAACTGTGCTCATGTTTTACTTTAGTCCCTCTCAAAGCCTTTCTCCTCTTCCCCACGGATCTCTGATACAATGCAAAATAATCAGCAAAAGAAGGGCAGGGATTGAAAGTGTGGCTTTGAAGTCTAACCCACATTCTGGGCTGTGGCCCTTCCCTCTCCAGCCATGGGAGAGGTGTCTGTGCTGAAGGGTTAACTCAGATCCCTGTGCTCCGTCACAGAATACTCTTAGGCTGTGCTGGGAATCAGGAGCAGCACTTTCACTGGGATATATCTGTGATTTCACCCTGTCCAGGAAGGCTTTTCCATGCTCTGAGCAGATATCAGACCTTGCTTGGTTTCCTTGCCTCTCCCAAGACCTAACCTGAGGTGTCCAGGACAGGTTCCAGCAGTGACCTCAGTGCCAGAGCAGCACCCACAGGGCAGAGCCCGAACAGAATCTCCTCTCAAAGAGCCCAGCTCTGCTCTTGTGCCTGAGCAATGAAATCCTCCCTGAGAGCACTCTGACACCAGAGGGTGCTGGGCACTGGGAAACCACCGGACTGCAGAGATCCCTGTGCTCCTGAGGATGGGAATGCACGCAGATGAGAAAATCAGCTTTTATTTTTTGCTCCCTCGTTGGAAGGAGAGATGTTGCACCTCAGCAGAGTTCAGGAGGGCTGGCCACAAAGCGGCAGCTCTGGCACAGAAGTTTTCCAAGGGAACAGTCAAGTCCAGCCCCATTTTCCCCTGTATCCAGGCTCTGAGGTGTTAGGAAGGGGAGTGGTCCACTTTTGGGAATTTTCAGGTATTCTCAGAGTGCACAGCTTGCTTGTAAAGCACCCCTCTGTATTCTTAACCAACATCAACACCAAGAGTCTTGGAAAGCCTTTCTCAGATCATGGAATTATTTCGGCTGGAAAAGACCATGGAGTGCAACTGTTCCCCCAGCACTGCCAAGCACAGCACAAACCCCTGTCCCCAAGCAAAGGGAAAACTGAAAGGACCAATTCCTCACCTGAAATAAAACTTTTCAACTTGATTAATCATCAGCTGAAGGTTTGGCCTAAAATCTTTCATTTCTTTGACAGAGAAGATAAAAATACCTCGTTCTTTTCTGTTCATGTATTTTTACCTGTCCCAACAATGGCAAATTTACTCCCTTTTTCTCCTATCAGCCCTTTAGAAAGACCAAAGCCAGAAAACACCAAGCTGGAGCTTGTTTTGCCTTGCCTGATATCAACACCTGTAGGACAGGGACTTCGACTGCAAACCCAGCAGTGAGATTCCCTTGTTTTCAGATCCTATTCCCACTGAAACATCCCCTGACAGCAGCAAGATTGCACATTGGAAATGAAAGGCAGCATTGGGTCTGCAAATCTTTAATTATCAATGTTTGGGCTGAGCATGGAGAAACATCCATGGGGTGAGTCCATATGTCCTGGGACAGGGATTTACTGGCACATAATGGAGGCGGAACTCTGGGATGAGATTTTATTTCCCTGTTTATTTTACGGAGTTCCTTTTCCCAGCAGAGCTCCCCTTCGGTGCTGTAACCGATTCCTGAGCTCTGCTGGGATGTCAGGCAGGAATCACCTGCAGCAGGGCCACTCTGGGGGGACAAGGACAGGGAGCTGTGGCAGAGACAATCAGAGCTGCAGGACTAACGAGGTGGTCTCCGTGTGCTCGAGGGGGGACATGTGATACAGGAATCAGCTTTCACCTCAGCTGGCTGACATTTCCCAGCTGCACAAGTGTCACCCACAGTGGCTGGCACCGTCCCCAGCAGAGGATGATGCCAGGAAGGGCTGAGGATGGGTCAGGTCAGGCCCTGGGGAGCCCTGGCACTGGACTGAGACTGCTAAGTTTGTAGAGCTGTGTGGGTTCTTGGGGTCCTGCCTGTGACACAGAGAGCCCTGCAAGTGCTGGTGGCACACCTGGGCTCTGCCAGCTCCTCCTGAGCTCAAGAAACTGAGCTTAGAGAGTCACAGAATCGGCTGGGATGGAAAAGTGCTCTGAGAACATCGAGTCCAACCATCCCCCAGCAGTGCCAGGTCCCCAAATGCCACATCCACACAGCTGTGACATCCTTCCGGGGTGGGGACTCCACCACTGCCCTGGGCAGCTGTGCCAGGCCTGGACAGCCCTTTCCAGGAAGGAATGTTCCCCAATACCCCACCTAAACCTTCCCTGGTGCAACTTGAGGCCATTTCCTCTTGTCCTGTCACTCATTACTTGGGAGAAAGGACTGACCCCATCCTGCAGCCTTCTGAAATAGCTCCAGCAGCTCTGGAGCTGTGGCTGCCCCAGGGTCAGGGAGATGATGCTCTGTGCACATCCCTCCTTGGCCATGACAGAAGAGAGGTGGTTCAAGAAAGGAAAATCCTGATAAAATCCAAATAACTGCAAACCAGGGAGACGTGGCAGACCATCCCCCCTGTTCCCCGGGGTGGGTTGGCTCCTGCTCTGGTAGTGATGGATTGGGTTTGACACACACAGGGACTGAGAGCAATCACTGCTTGTCACAGCCTCCCCAGCCAGGACAGCTGTGATGTTTATTGCCTCCCAAATTGCAAGCCAATCTTGGTTCTTGGTGAAGCCACTGCTGTCCCAGCTGAGGGTCTCTGGGAAGCAGAGCTGATGGCTTTGGAGAAGGGTGGCAGCTCGGCCTCACACTGGGGCACATTAAACTGTCACTGGGACACTGATGGATGGCTGGGCTGGCTCTTTAAGGCTTGGTGTTCTTCCTCTCTGTCTTTAAATTGCTCAGGTTTGAGTCTTACAGCCAAAAGCCATCAATAAAATCCACAAATGTGCATGTTAGAAAATAAAGACGTAATAGGAGAGTACAAGGAGAGTGAGGAATTATTCACACTAAAGGCAATAATAGATTTCCTGACGGGGATGTCAGCTTTAGGGCTGTGAGGTCCAACAGCACAGCTCATCTTATGGCAACTTTCCTTCCTCATGCATCTCCCAGACTTTAATGTAGGTAATTATTACACTTACATTAATTGAGCCTTAATACCTTAATTGAAGTCTTCCCTCGAACAGGAGATTGGATTAGGTGACCTGCAGAGGTGATTTTTTTCTTTTTTTTCCCTGTGATTCTATTTTAGAAGCAGAATGACTGATACAGAGACTGGAATTCTTATCCACTTGGAAAATGAAGGGGAAACACTGAACCCAGAAGGGAGGGACAGAGGCAGGAGTGGCACCTGTGGCATTAGCCCTGCCCAGGAGCTCAGGGTGGAGGTGGCTGTGGCCACGGGGACACCACCATCACCTCTTCCTTATGGCTCTGGGCAGCATCAAGTGCCAAAAAAACCCCTTATAGAAATACTTCATTAAATCCTTAAATCCGTGACAGCTACAGTGAAGTCCAGAGATAGGTTATCTTTGCTAAAATTCATTCCAGCATAAGGTGCTTCTTGGGGATTTCTGTTTCTGTGTGACTTACTCTATAAAACAAAAATATAGCTTTTGTTTTTCTTGTATACTTGTACCAAAATCTGGCAGACAGACTCCTAAAATTTACAAATCAGCAGTCCAGAAAGACACAAGCTTCAGAGCATTGCTGCGCAACCAGTTTTAGCCAGAGTCTTTATCTTTTCAGTCCACTTCGTTATGGCTCTGGGCAGCACCAAGTGCCACCAGGGTCCTCTGAACTTCCAGGGGTCACACCCCTGGAGCTCCAGGCCCTGGCTGGAGGCACATGGTTCAGGAGATCATCCCAGATTTCATTTCTGTTTGCCAGCACAAAGGAAAAGCTGAAGCTCTGGGATATGTGATCCAGATGGAAAAACAGCAGAGTGTGGTCTGTCTGAGCCTGCAGAGAGCCTGGAGCTGAAAACCTGGAGGCTCCACCTCTGGGGCTGCCCCAGACGGGTGAATTGCCATCAGTGAGAGCCGCTGGCACCAGTTTTGGGCACAGCATTAATTAAGATCCCTCCAGGCTCCGTGTGGGCTCCTTTGGGTGCTCCCAGTTGCACCTTGACCTCTGGAATGTGTGGCCAGTGGTGCTGACACACTGTGGGATCCATGGGTAACCCTGGACACTTTGGGAACCAAACTCTTTTATTTCCTTAAATAACTCACAGATCTGAAAGAAAAGGAAAATCTGAAATGTTCATGTATTTATTTTATTCAGCAGCTCACTGCAGAAAATTCTGTGAATGAAAAAAAGCTGAAGAAGGGAGAAAGGGTTTCAACATTTCTCCAAGTGATTTCAACAGGAGAAATGGCAATAAAAGTCTGAATTACATCCACACAGTTTCACTCCTGGGCTCTCAAAGAAAAGGAGTGACATCTAAAATACAGAATTTATGTCCTTAAGATTATTGTAGGCCAGCATTTATGTAGACAAACAAAAAGCGTTAGGTTTCCATTTGGAAAAGAAGTAATAGGATTGAATGAGATCTCAGCTGAGCAAATCTAATTCTTACACAAATTTATTTATTTATTGATTGATTGATTGATTGCCATGTTGGGATGTCTCCATCAGATTGCACAAGCACTCCCAGAAGATAGTAGGAAGGAAGATCCCTGGGAATCTCTTTTGCACTCTTGTAGACAAAGAGCCTGGACAGACTGACACTTTTATTCAGTAAAATATTTTGTTTCACATGACAAACACAGAGTGATTGGTGGCAAATTGTAGATGTTACCAAAACGTTTCTTATCAGGCTGGAATGAGAACCAGCAAGTTCTCCTTGGGAATTTTTAGGAACAGGGAATTTCACAACAGCTCCCTAGGCTAAAGAGGGGCAGATTCTGTCTCACATCCAAGATGTACCCAGGACTGAAGAATTTCTGAGGAAGGTAATGAAGACCCTGAAATCCAAACAGGATAAAACCCTGCTTTTCATCCCTTTGGAAAGAAGCATTTCTGGATTTTCCCTCAACTTTCCTTTTTTCTTCAGTTAAAATCTTCATCCCTGGGCTGAAAGGTCATTTGTTTTTCTGCTTTGCTACATCATTTTAAATCTTGTAGAGAACTCAGTAAGCTGAGATAGTCCAGGAAAATTAACTATGAGTTGTAGACAAAGGTTTGCTCTGCTGATTGGCAACTAAATTGCTGTGGCCTTTCAGTGCCTGCCTTGGGTTCAGCAGGACAGAGAAAAACAAAGGGAAGATTTCTGCTGAAAACTGGGAATAATTTTAAGAATTTAACAAGACAGCCCTGAACACAGCACGTTGGAATAAACCCACCCAATCAATTCTCATGGGGCTGGGACATTGGAACAAGAGTGGCCAGGCCATAGGAAACTGGGATGGAGGGATGGATGGATGGAGGGATGGATGATGGATGGATAATGGATGGATGGATGATGGATGGATGGATGAGGGAGGGATGGATGGATGGATGGACAGAGAGATGGATGGATGGATGATGGATGAGGGAGGGATGGACGGATGGATGATGGATGGATAATGGATGGATGGATGATGGATGGATGGATGGATGATGGATGGATGGATGGATGGATGATGGATGATGGATGATGGATGGATGATGGATGGATGGATGATGGATGGATGATGGATGGATGATGGATGGATGATGGATGGATGGATGATGGATGAGGGAGGGATGGACGGATGGATGATGGATGGATGATGGATGGATGAGGGATGGATGAGGGATGGATGGATGGATGGAGGGATGGATGAGGGATGGATGGATGGATGGAGGGATGGATGAGGGATGGATGGATGGATGGAGGGATGGATGAGGGATGGATGGATGGATGGAGGGATGGATGAGGGATGGATGGATGGATGGAGGGATGGATGAGGGATGGATGGATGGATGGAGGGATGGATGAGGGATGGATGGATGGATGGAGGGATGGATGAGGGATGGATGGATGGATGGAGGGATGGATGAGGGATGGATGGATGGATGGAGGGATGGATGAGGGATGGATGGATGGATGGAGGGATGGATGAGGGATGGATGGATGGATGGAGGGATGGATGAGGGATGGATGGATGGATGGAGGGATGGATGAGGGATGGATGGATGGATGGAGGGATGGATGAGGGATGGATGGATGGATGGAGGGATGGATGAGGGATGGATGGATGGATGGAGGGATGGATGAGGGATGGATGGATGGATGGAGGGATGGATGAGGGATGGATGGATGGATGGAGGGATGGATGAGGGATGGATGGATACAGGGCTTCCTCCCATGCTGGATGACCCCATAAGGGCTGGTTCTGGTGTTTGCACGTTCTCACATCTGGGTAGAGGCCAGCAGGGAGTGGAGACAGGATGGGAGCCATTGACATTCCCAGACCCAGGGCGAACAAAAGGATTGTTATTTCCCTCCCTACCCTTCACCCTTCTCCAATCTTTTTCCCAGCTTATTTCTCAAAGCCATTTTGACCCTGTCAGCAGTGAACAGAGATGGCATGGAAGTTCTGGGATGGTGTTCCTGGGACGTGGAACCTAACAAAGCACTCTGCAGCTCTGGAACAGGGAGACATGGCTCATGGACAGCTGACTCTGGGAAGATCAGGGAGCCCCTCTGGATCAGGGCTGAGTGGACTGACCTTGGAGACAGCAGGAAAAACATCCACATTCAGTGTATCGTCCCTTGAAGCTGCTGATGTCCCTATGGATAAAACCAGTTCAGGTTTTACCAGACTGTTTGATTTTCCTGGGGAGGTCCAAAGTCACCTTGCTGGCCTTTGTCACTGAGTGTCTGAGCCCTCCCCACATGTGCTGCTGGTGACAAACGCCCTGCAGCTGTCCCTCTGTGCCCCCCGGCTGCTCCCCTGACACTGGGGTGACTCAGCCCAGCCATGTGGACTGGATGAGCACAATTTCACATTCACATAATCAGTCACTTCTCAAAAAGGGGCAAATTTACTCAGCCACTTGGAAGAAAAAAGGGAAATGCAGCCTAAAATTCCTTTTATTTACAGTGGGAAATGAAGCACGAGTAAGATGATTAGAACTGTAATTAAACAAGAGAGTCAAACCCACAGATTGGCACAACATGGAGAAGGAGGCTCTTGGAGAAACAGCATCCTGAATCCTGGAGTATTTTTCTCCCTGCAAGCCCCAGGGACACCCCTCTTTAATTTGCTGTCTAACAAGAAGCTTTCCCCCAAAGCCCCTCTGTTTACCTAGGAATAAAAGCTGGGCCTGAGGAAAAGGTCGAGCCAATTTTCTCACTAAAATATCCTGTACACAGAGAGCATGCAGAGATCCTGAAATCTGAGCTTCATTGCAGAGGGGAAAAAACAATTTCCTAAGTATGACAGGGGAAAAGCCCAGAGGAGATTCTGTCTGCAGCCAAGTAAAGCTGGAGTCTGGCTCCACTCCTGAATTCTGTCCCTCTCTGTCACTTGCCAAACACCAGCTCAGCTCTGCAGATGCTGTGAACATCCTAAAACCATGTCCATCCCTGCTCTCCTTCCTGTATGATGCAGTTCTTGGCATGTTTTCCACAGCTTTCCTAACCCCACATCCGAATTCCCTGGGATAGGTTTCAATAGCTTGCTG
Source organism: Origma solitaria (assembly GCA_013397895.1). Lineage (NCBI taxonomy): Eukaryota > Metazoa > Chordata > Aves > Passeriformes > Acanthizidae > Origma > Origma solitaria. The sequence goes on along the minus strand of VZRL01000240.1, from coordinate 244,888 downwards.
AGAGGCAGATAATCCACCCTTTGTCACTAGGGATTGATGCCTGTCGCAAAAAAAAGAACAACTCCATCGCATCAAAGAAAAGCAGTTAGGAATAAATTTGCCACTGCTAACAAGCTTGACTGGGTCAGAGCTTTGTGTGCTGGAACAAAGAGTTTAAGACCCTGGAACATGTTTGGATTGCAGAGGAAATTCCATTCAGTCTCGGGAAGGCACTGGATCACTTGTGCTTTGTAGATCGTGTCTTGCACTGGAGGAAGAGCAGATCCTTACAGGGCACCTGCTCTGCTCTGGAGCTGATTCAACACGATCTGTTCTTTTCCTGAGGTGTCAGTGTCAGACAGAAGACACCAAATTCAGCACAATGCCAAGGGGAAGACAGTTATTCCCAGCTCTGTCATTGGCTCATTCGTCCATGCAGAGCTGTAATCCAGCTGGGAGCCCAGTGTGCAATGGAAGCTGGCAAAAAAAAGTTCCAGGAGACAACTTTGCCACTTGCCAGCAGGGTGAGGGGAACAGCTCTGTGTCCTGGGGGATCTGCGAGAGTGGAGATTGCTGGGCTTTGTTCTGCAGCAGCAGTGATGGACACGCTGCACTGCCTGAGCTGCAGAGATTTGTCTGGAACTGTAAACACATCTGCTCTGGCCTTGCTCAGCCCTCCCTCCCGCTCCCGTTCCATCAATGTTCATGCCAGGCAGTTCTCAGGAACCTGTCTCGTTGGGAAAGGCAGATTTATGTCTGTTTGCTTGGGTTTAGACAGCAAGGAGAATTTACGTGAGCATGCCTTGGGATGTTCAGGAGCTGTTTCCATTCAGGGGGTACAAACCACACCACTGAATTATCCGACTGTTAAAAACAAGAAGTGCAGCTCAAATTGCAAGACAATAACCAAGAAGAATCTTGTAGAATAATTTGGAAACCAAGGATCATCACAACCTGCTCCTGGCTGTTCACTGGAAAAGAGAAGGAACTTCCCTGTATGAACTGTTTGTTCATACATTCGGTTCAGCTCTGAGAGTGACAGTGAAATTCTGTGTTCCTCACTTCCCTTCCTGAACCCTGCTGGAAGTGGACACAAGTGTTAGGTGATTTCACCACACTCACTAAGATGACGTTTTATTTTCTTTCCATTAAAACCATCCAGCCACAGCAACTGCAAAGGCAAAAGAACAACAGCTCTACCAAACCTCTGCTTCCCTCAGCTCCTCAGTGATTTTCCATCTCTGCCAGTGATGCTTTAATTAATAAAATCTCCTGACTCTGGCAGGGTGGGGGGGCTGTCCCAGAGCCCCAGCAGAGCGTGGGGAGCAGGTCATTAATCCAAAGCAAAGCAACACAACCAGGGAGGCTAAAAATACCCAGGACACCTGATTGCTCCACCTGATTGTAGGGAATTTACAGGAGGAGAGGGATGGGCCCTGCATGCTGAGTGCTTGGGGCTGGTGCAGTCACAGCCTCCTCCCTGGTATAAAACCTTTGGAAGGGAGAGCTGGGGCTGGGATTTTGAGTTGCTGCAGCAGTGTCAGCACCTGTGTGAGTCCTGTGACTCCTTCAGCAGCACAAGGGCTGAGCTGAGTGCGTTTGGTCCAGCAGATCCCTGCGTGTCCTGTGACATGGAAGTACCTCATGTACTGACCCAGAGCCATGGCACTAGAATCATCACTGTCCAGGATGTCAGCAGGAAAAAGTGGAAGAAATGGCACAGATTTTTTTCCCTTGAGGTACTTTCAAAACCTTCAGTTGCATCATTTCAGGTCTGTTAGCACAGGCTGTAATTATAATCATGGAATACCAGACTGGTTTGGGTTGGGAGGGGCCTTAAAGCTCATCCAGCCCCTGCTGAGGGCAGGGACACCTTCCCCTAGCCCAGGTCACTCAGTGATTCTGCAACTCCTCACACAAGGACCCTAACACCACCTCATGAGAGCAAAACTCACTTCAAAAATCCCTTGGGAATAAGGACAATTCCAAGGGTTAAAGTTTGCAGGAGCCCCTGCCCAGCTCTGCTTTCATTCCTCTCAGCAGCCTCATTTTCCCTGAATTAAGCTCCTTGTATATTTTTCCTCTCTAAGCAGATACTTCCCAATCTATTTGTGACAGTCACATTTCTAAAATATGGGTAAAAGCTGCTCTCCCTGAGGCTCTTTTTGAGACAGCTCTTTCTTGACTATCACTCAAGTGAGGAAAACAAACTCTGAAGGCTAAATTCCCGCTGGTGTTTCAGCTGGCCTTGGCACCCCGTGCACATTCCTTGTGCTCTCTGCTTCCCAAGTGACAGCAGCCACTGTCTGGGCAGGCATTGGCTGAGCTGGGGGTGGAATTGTCTCCAAACTCATCATCTCAGGGTATTTTTGGCACCATTCTCTTGATAACACTTGTAGACACGGCTCCCTCTGCAACAGCCCCTCTGGCACTCAGTGTGGGTGTCTGCTAAGGCCCCTTCCCACCCTTCTCACAGTAAAAATAGCACAATAAATTGTTCTTTTCTTAAATGTTCCCCCCAAAAATGTCATTTTCATCTGCATCACAGAAGATTTTGCTGCTTTGTTGATAGGGATTTATTGTGTTAGATTTTATCTGCCTGTAAAACACTTCCTAAGTGGCGAGTGAGTAATAAAAATGAGATTACAGGAATTGCTTGGTGGGAAACAGACCAGACCTACAATTTAGCTCACTTGTTCCTGCAAGCTGAGGAACTTCAAACTGATCTGCAAATTGCAAAATAAATTTAGAAAAGCACATTTCTGTCAGTACAAAGCCTGTCCAGTGTGAGGGTGAATGGCAGAATCAATGTCAATATAAGGAACTCAGAGCAAGATCAAAAGAGTTACAGATTCCTGCAGTACAGGGGAAACTCTGTAATAAATGTGACTGAAAATGACAGGAAAAATGTGTATTCTGAAGATGCTGTGAGATAGCCCCTTTCAAGTATTATTCATCTCTGATCTGGGTGGGTTTTTTTGAGTTCACCTTCTTCAAATACCCTCAAAATGTATTTGCTAAGCTCAACACTGTGGCCTCATTCTCTGTTTATTTTCTTCTGACACCTCCCTTTGCCTCATCACCTCAGGCTTGGTAAATGCAGATTTCGGACAGGAGATGGGCACAATCCATCTATTACTTGGAAAAGCTCCCTGGAAGAAGTCAGCTCTCTTTTTTCCTTGGGATTCCTGCACAAACTGATCCCTGTGGGACAATAGTTTGGGAAGAAGCTGCGAGGGTGATGGTGTCTGGCTGAGCAATGCAGCGTTCTTCCAGCTCTTCTCATCTCCACATCCTTATTTCTTCCCTCATTTCTTATTTTTGCTTTCTGTTTTTTGGCTTTCCTTTGGGAAGAGGAGGAAGCAGCATTACTATTTCACAGGTACATTTTCCACAGTGCTGGAAAGTTCCCTAAGTGATCCCCACTCCTTTTATTATTAACGTTATAAACCATCCTCATCCTTCTGTAAACCCCAGGAGAAGCTACCAGGGGAAAAACGACTTCAAATCACGTGGAACACAAACACAAAGCTTTAATTAATGAGCTGCCCCCACTAATTGTGGAGGAGGAGCGTGTGCTGCTCCACACTGGGAATTACAGCCCGTGTGTCTTCTCTTTCCTTGATCTGAGGCTGTGTGGGTTTGTACGAGCGGTAGAAATTATAGAATATGGAATAACATCCACGGAAGGTGTCCCTGCCCGTGATAGAGATTGGAACTGGAGGAGCTTTAATGTCCATCCCAACACAAACCAGTCTGGGATTCTTATTTTGTTGTAATTAAAACCTCCCAATTCTCAGGCTCAATACAAGATCACCAATAATTAAAACCTGCAAATGTGTAGGTTCGACACAAGATCAACAACTAAAACCTGTAAATTCTCAAGCTCCTGAAGGGAATTTATTGGCAATTCAGGGTTTGGGTTGGAACAAACCCCTGGGAAGCGGCTGCCCTTGGGGACAGCAACACTCATTGCAGCAGTAAACAGCAATTCCAGCAGTTCCCCGGGATCCGGGCTGGGTATCCACGAGAGACGCAATCGTGCTCAGAATTTAAAACACACAGAGAACAGGACGAACAGGTGTTACGAGCTGTGGGAAGGCTGACAAGTATTAATGTGATAAATGTGCCTCCCACCCCTTTGTCGAGGGGGGGATGCTGTCAGCCTGCTGCCCATCGAGATGGCACCACTGATGGCCGCGCACTTTGAGGGAAAAGGTCTTTTTTTCCCGAAATATTCCCTGAGAGCTTCGAGAATGCTCGGGAACGGTCCTGGGAGGGGAAAAGACATGGGGAGGCAGTGGGACCTCAAGAGGATGAGGCGAAGCTCCATCCTGCCGAGGATGAGGGGGCTCCCAGCGCTCTCCTGGCGCATCCCCAGGGCTCCGGGCACATCGCAGCGATTCCGGGAACATCCTGAGGGCTCGGGGCACATCCCGGGACTCAGGACACACCCAGGGCTCCGGGCACACCCCAGGGCTCTGGCACCTGCTGGGGGCACCATGCACATCCCGAGGGCTCCGCGCACATCCTGGGGGCTCGGGGCACATCCCGGGAGCTTCAGGTCCATCCTGGGCTCCATGCACATCTCGAGGGCTCCGGGCACACCCCAGGGCTCTAGCACATCCCGAGAGCTCCATGCACACCCCAAGGCTCCGGGCACACCCCAGGGCTCCGGCACATCCCGAGGGCTCCATGCATACCCCAAGACTCTGGCACATCCCGGGGGCTCCGGGCATATCCGGGGCCTCCGGGCACATCCCAGCGTTTCCATGCACATCCCGGGGCTCCGAGCGGAGCCCGGCGGGCGCTGCCCTCAGCGCTGCCCTCAGCCAAGATGGCGGCGGCGCGCGGCTCTCGCGAGGCCATTGCGGGCGGGGCGGGGCGGGGCGCGNGCCATGGAGCACATCAGCACCCCCAAGGTAACCCCGCCCGGGTACCCCCCACGGGCTGCCTCCGCTCCCCCGCCGGGAAACGTCCCGAGCGCCCTCAGGGCTGGGGGTGGGCGGTCCCAGCCGCGGGCCGGAGGTGTTCGTGGCTCCGGCGCCTTGTGAGGAGCGGGTTCAGTGGGGGCTGAGCCCGGGGTGGTTCGGGGATGGTTCCGGAGTGTTTCCTTTCTGTCAAAGCGCGGAGATTTCTCTCAGTCCCAATGAGTGAAGCAAAATGTGCTTTTTTTCCCCACTGAATTAAGTCAAACAGGAGCTCTGGGAATGCTGTGCTAAAAGGAATTGCATTTATTCAGGCAACGATTGCTAATTTAATTTTATTTTTGCTGCAATGAAGGTTGCTGTATTTTGTATTATTCTCTAGGACATTCGTCTGGGGATGCTCCTTTCCCCCTGCCCTGAGGTGCTTTGTTGGTTCTGCATGTCTGTAGTACCCTGAAAAGGGCAATATTATATTTAATAGTTCTATCTACTGAAAAACATGACCTGCTAAGAGAACATTGAGCCCAGGCCTCTGCTCTCCAAGTTTATTAGCTGAGATTTTCCATTATTTACTGGAGACCAGCATAAGGAAGCTCACACATTCAATACCCAGAACTAATCTATCATTTACTGCTAAAACATTTGTCTTTGTTGTTCATCTAGTTTTTTTTTTTCATTATTTGTGCTCAATGGCGACAGAAAATTTCCATCTGCTTTCATTAGGCAGCAAATAGGCCAAGAGAAAATCAATCCAATGTTGTAACATATTTTATTATGTCTGCACTGATGTTTTTTAAAGCTGTTTTTTATTAATTCGCTTGGTGTGGTTTCTGAAATGCACTTGGAGGCCAGGAAGTGAGTTACAAGAAGTAGCTACTACTAGGGAATGAGCAGTGGGAAGTCAGACTGGAGAGGGCTGTTCCTTCCAGAGCAACATGTTGATCACCCTGAGCACAGACAAGTCTTTCCTTTGCAGTTCTTTGTCTTGTTATTTCTGCAGCCTTGCACAGTAACAAACAGGGATCATCTTGGCTGCAAATCCAGTAATCCTGTTAGGATTTGCTGGTGCTGAACCTTGGCTGTTTGCTTAACCTTTATGGCTTTAATTCATGGAGAAATAATTTGAGTTTGTGGTGTAAAGCTGGGTTGGTGTTGCAAGGGAGACTTCAGTTCTTGTATTTTTCTGTCTTGCTTCATGAGCTGTATATTAGAAGTTGAATGAATGCAGTTCAACAGGTGCTTAGGTAGTTCTTCCATCAAAATTGGACTTGGAGGAATTTCTTGCTGGAAAGGGAGGTCAGGCTCTGGAAGGGGCTGCCAGGGAGGTGTGGAGTCCCCATCCCTGGAGGTGTCCAAGGAACCCCTGGATGTGTGCTGGGTGACAAGGTGGGCATTGGGCACAGGTTGGACTCGATGATCCTGGAGAGCTTTTCCAACCTCAGCCATTCTGTGTTTCTGTAGTGTTTCCATCCTGTATTTCATTGCAGGTTGAAAATGTGAAGCTGCTGGATCGCTATGCGAACAGGAAGGCAGCGACCGGGACCTTGTACCTCACAGCCACCCACCTGATCTACGTGGATGCCTCTGCTGAAGTCAGGAAGGAAACATGGGTATGGTGTGGTGGAAACACACCTGGAAAAGTTACTTTGGATCACAGAAAAGGGACTTGAAAGATCATCCCATTCCACCCCTGCCATGGGCAGGGACACCTTCCACTGTCCCAGGCTGCTCCAAGTCCTGTCCAGCCTGGCCTGGGACACTGCCAGGGATCCAGGGGCAGCCACAGTTTCTCTGGGCACCTGTGCCAGGGCCTGCCCACTCTCCCAGGGAACAATTCTTTCCCAATATCCCATCTGTCCCTGCCCTCTGGCAGTGGGAAGCCATTTGTTCTTGTCCTGGAAGTTAATGCTCTCATTTCCAGAATAAACAGGTCTGGGAATTCCAAAGCTGTAGTTATTTTTATACCATTTTGGTACCAAATGCTTCACAGAGATACCTGGTTCGGAAGGAAATGAGCACAATTGTAATGTGAGTTTATAGAGTTCACTCATGGAATTAATATCAGTTCATGGAATGTAAAAACTTGTGTCATTTCCTATCTCAAACTCAATATGCAAAACCACTGAACATGAATTTACAGCTTTTAGAAGACTTAGCACTGAAATGAGCCTATTAATTCTAAGGTAAAATGAGAGTGACAGAATATGTTTCATATGGGGGTGGAAGAAAAGCAAAGTGCACCAGGTAAACTGAGCTGCACATCTGTCTTTGAAAGTAATTTATATACATATGTGTTTTTTCAGTCCTGCTTTAATTCCCTGGGTTTTGGGTGCACTTTGTTATGTTTGATAAATATCACAAATAAGCTCATTTGCTGCTGCTCCTTAGCTGCAGGAAGCATAAATAGCTGATTGTATTACAAAAATTCCATGTCTACATGTACTGCTCCTGGCCTTATCAGTGACAAATGATGTTTATTTCCTGCTTTGCAGATTCTCCATCACCACATCTCCAGTGTGGAGAAGCTGCCCCTGACCACGGCTGGGTACCCCCTGCTCATCCACTGCAAGAACTTCCGCGTGGCTCACTTTGTGATCGGGCAGGAGAGGGACTGCCACGATGTGTTCACCTCCCTGCTCAAGCTCTCCCAGCCAGGTAGTGAGGATGGGAATCTCTTCTGGAAATGTTTGGAATGCTCTAAGCTGAGCCCTGGGAAAGCTGTGCTGCCCCACTATTGGGTTTGGGAGGGAGGGTGTGGGATCAGAAGCAGCTGCCACCCCCAGAGGCCATGGGAGGGCTCAGGAAGCTGAGCTCTGTGGAGCAGGACATTTGCTTCCAAACTAAACACAGTCTTAGGAACTGACAAGAAGGGTGGAGAGAGACTGTTTACAGGTGCCTGGAGTGATAGGACAAGGGGAAATGGATTCACAGGGCAGGGATAGATGGGGTATTGGGAAGAAATTCTTCCCTGTGAGGGTGGGCAGGCCCTGGCACAGGTGCCCAGAGCAGCTGTGGCTGCCCCTGGATCCATGGCAGTGTCCAAGGCCAGGTTGGACAGGGCTTGGAGCAGCCTGGGATAGTGGGAATTGTCCCTGCCCATGGCAGGGGTGGCACTGGATGAGCTCTTCCAACCCAAACCTTTCTGTGACTCTGGCAGTGGGAATGAGGTGGTCTCCCATGAGGAACTTCTGGAGAGCTGTTCAGATTTCATTTACCTGAGTGTCATATCCCAAACCTGGCCACTGTCAGTCACTTCCGTCACCCAGCTGTTGGCTGTGTGCAGTTCTGCCCTTTCCAGCTGATCCAGGCATTCCCAGAATTCTGCAGTCCCACAAATTGCCATCTTTGCTCTGTTTCCAGTGGTATGTTTAGGCTGCTCTGCAGTGTTTTTCAGTTGTGGAAGCCTGTGCTTCACCCTGCCCTGACTTGGAGTCACTCTTAGAGTGTGAGCCAGCCACCCTCAAAAGCCTATGGTCTCTTCTAGCTCCAGCTTTTTATTCCAGCATGGATGAACCTTCAGGCTCTTCTTGCAGGACAGCATTCCACTGAGTTCCTACCTGCCTCCTGTTTGTGGCAGCCTCTGCTTTTGGGGTGCTAGAACCAGTATTTGCAGTTGTGCTATTACAGGGATGCCATTTGTAACTGCAATTTGTGATGGTGTCACCCAGCTGAGACAGGGGACTTAATGGCAGCAGGCAGCTCCTTGCTGGCCTTCACACAGGACTGGGCTGGGAATCCTGTAGGAGAAATGGGGTTTGCTGAGTTTGGATAATTTTAATTGATTTTCAGGCTTGTGTCTATTCCCATTGTGCTCTTTGGAGTTTCCTTAGTTCTGAAGTTCTCCCTCTGATGCTGTAGCTAGCAGGTCTGTGGTGTTGCATTTAAAAGCTGTCACTGTTCTTTGAGGTTTGGAAATTAGAGGTTTAGGTAGTGCCTAAAGCGTGGGAGGTGTCACTGCAGGGGCTCACACCAGCTTCCTTTGTTCTCTGATTAACTCTGTAAATGCTGCAGCTCTTCCTTTTTTTCTACTTCTGGATTTTAACAGTGCTCTTTTTTTTGTTTTAAGATGTCTCTGTGTGTGCTCTCTTCATGGATTTTTGGCAGAGCACATCGTTATTGATGATGTGCACACAAGGGATGGACAGCTCTGGGTTACCTGCCCAGTGACCAGCTGCTTTATCAGTCTCTTTGTCTCTGGAGCTACCTGGGGCATCAGCTGGATGAGTTATTGGATGGATTTGCATTTTGTGAGGAGAGGGACGGAGATTGGGGTGGTAAATGGGCATTTGTCAGAGCCAGCCTGAAGCCTTTGTTGGGCTGACAGGATTATTCCAGATATCCCTCAAGTTTTCCAGGCCAAGAATTTGTTGCTGAGCAGTGACCTTACAGGTGTGCAGGTCTTACTCTCCACAGAAAACAGATCTTTTAATCCATGTTTTCATGTGTGGATTAATGGTTATGATGTAAATCTCATCTAACATGCTTACTGCAGTGAATTTAGGAGGAAATAATTTGTTCAGGAAAAATTACTTCTTCCAACTTGGGCTAAAACACTTTGTTAGAATTAATGTATCTCCCTGCATGTGGGAATGTACTGGAAATTCCTGAGGATTTCAGGATGAATTGTCAGCACTTGGTACTACCCCAACCAAAACCCCATAAATATGAAGTTGAGAAGTTTTAAATACCTCAAATGCTCCTCTGTAGCATTCAGTTATTGATTTCCAAAAGTTTTCGCCTCCATGGACGTCTTTGCATCTCTGACTTGTTAATTTTTTTCTCTCTCCTTCCCAGTGAAACCCGAAGAACTTTATGCTTTCTCTTACAATCCTAAAATGTCCAGAGAGAACCGGGAAGTGGGATGGAAACTGATTGATTTGAAACTGGATTTCCAGCGCATGGGAATTCCCAACGACTACTGGGAAATGACAGATATTAACAAGGACTATGAGGTAATTCCTGCCCAAAGGAGCCGCTTCATGCAGTATCTCCTTGTTGTTATTAATGACAGCCCTGCTGCTGCCTCAGGGGAGGAAGGAGCTCACTTGGTTTTAGTCAAAGCACATCATCTTGATGTGGAGTTGCAGATAATGATGCTGCAGGAGAGCTGCAGAGTCACCTTATTGTGCTTTGATCCTCCTGGCAAGGGACCAGAGCCTTGTTTTTCTGCAGAAATGTCGAACCATCTGTTAGGCAAAGCCTCAAGTACCCATAGCTGCTTTTGGTATTTCCAAAGCCTGTCCCACCCGGCTCGTGACAGATGTGGAGGAGAGAAGGAAATGGCAGCAGTTTGGATTGGTGGGGAATGAGGCAGAGTGGAGAGGGACTAGGGAAGGAAGGAAGCAAAAAAGCTGCAGTGGGAAACAGACCTTTCTTTTCTTTCTCACTTGGATCTTTTGCTATGTAAGGGCTCTCTGTCATTTCAGAGGCTGCTGTTATTTTCCCTAAAAGGCCAAGTTGGATCTAAACAACATTAAACAAAAGCATTTGTCAGCAAGCTTGTTCAAAATCATGCTCCACATTATTTCCCTTCTTATTCCCTCTGAGGCTGTGTACAGTCAGACCTGGCTGTTGAAAAGCCAAATTGAGCAGCTCCAGAGAAGACACCAACATATTCATAATCCTGAATCCCTTCCCCTGGCTCTCCACTCCCTTCCCCTGGCAGCTTTCTTTAAGGTTTAGGTTGAAGAAATACAAGGCTGTGCTGTCAGAGGTGACTGCTAATTTACCTGCCCATGCCTGTGGAGGCCTGAGTTGGGATCTGATGTGAGAGGTGCTGTTTCCAGGAGCTGATCAGGGCACCTGAACGTGGCCATCTCAAACCATTAATCACTCGGAGGCTTTGCTTGCTGGAGTGGAACTCTCAAGTGCTTTAGAATGTCCTTAGGGTTTCCAGCCTGTGCTTTCAAATTGTCAAGCCTGATGTAAAGCCAGACTTGGAGAGCAGCTTATCTATGAAGTCCATGCTGAACAGACTGTGCTTGTTTGAGGAGGAAGGATAAAGCTGCTCTCTGAGGGTGCCACCTGAGTGCTGGAAATGCCTTTCAAGTTGCATATGATTTAGAGAGAACTTTTAAAATAGAGTTGGTCTTCATTTCTCTTTTTGTAAGAAGGAATTGTTCCCTGTGAGGGTGGGCAGGCCCTGGCACAGGTGCCCAGAGCAGCTGTGGCTGCCCCTGGATCCCTGGCAGTGTCCCAGGCCAGGCTGGACAGGGCTTGGAGCAGCCTGGGACAGTGGAAGGCGTCCCTGCCATGGCAGGGGTGGAATGGGATAAGCTTGGGATCCCTTCCAACCCAAATCATTCTGTGAATCTCAATTAGACACTTCCATAAAATTTCTGGATTTTAAGAACTTTCTTTTAATCTGCATTGTGCACTCCGGTTTTTAGGTTCAGCGAAGTTGTCTTTCCTGCATTGTTTTCCTGGATACCTTGTAACCTAATAAGCTCAAGATGAATTTTTTATGAATTTTGAAGTGCTCAGTAGCAATATCTGCATTTTTTCTCTCTTCTCCCTCAGGTTTGCAGTACATATCCCCCTGAAATCGTGGTGCCTCGAGCTGCCACCAAGGCAGTGGTGATGGGAAGTTCAAGGTTCAGGAGCCGAGGGAGGATTCCGGTGCTTTCTTACTTACACAAGGAAAACAATGTTAGTTCTTCACTGCCTGCTGCCGTGGGGGAAGGAAGGGCTCCCCTTTCTGTCCACTTCCCTTCTAATGGAAGGAAAGAATAAGATAATTATTAGATTTGAGCCCTTTCAGAACTGTGCTTTTCTTAAGGGCTTTCGTTCTGAGTCACAGAGTGAGCTAAAGGCAAACACTTGGAATGTATCCAGAGCTGTGCAAAAAACACAAACTTTCCAAGCTTCCTGTTGGGAATTTTTTCTTAATCAGCTTTCAGCAATTCCTTCTGATGTGGGGTTTTTTAATCTCCTGTTCAACTATATTGAATAATGTTTTATCAAGTTATGTGTTGACTTGGCTGGATTTTCTTAGTATTGAAGAGGAGGAACCACCCTGAAATAAATCCCCACTAGCTCAGAATAAGTAAAGGTTTCATTTTTTTTCCACTGAAGACCAGAATGTAAATTTGTAACTTTGCTGCCTCAGCAGTGTTTCAGATGCTGATGTTAGGAAAATTCTGTCACAGCCAAATTGTTGTTTTCCTGAGGAAGCGTGCCTTGACCTGGGCACTGCCTGGAGTTGTGCTGGAAACTAATGAAATTTCCTTAAAATATACCCAGTGCTGCTCTGAGTGTGCAACAGCAACAAAATAAGGACAACTCAAAAGAAATGTTTGGAAATAAATACCAAATGGAAAACATGAGGAATTGCTGCCTTCCAGTACCTTCAGGAGGCTTATGGAAAGGAGAGGGAGGGATATTTTTATGGGCACAGTGGCAGTGCAAGGGGGAATGGTTTTAAACTGCCAGAGGGCAGGGATGGATGGGATATTGGGAAGGAATTGTTCCCTGTGAGGGTGGGCAGGCCCTGGCACAGGTGCCCAGAGTAGCTGTGGCTGCCCCTGGATCCCTGGCAGTGTTGAAAGCCACACTGGAGCTCCCTGGGATAATGGAAGGTCTCCCTGCCCATGGCAGGGGGTGGGATGAGATGTTTTTAAGGTCCCTTCCAATCCCAATCCTTCTGGGATCCTCTGAACTGCTAACATTTGGGATGGTGACCATCAGGCAGAGCACAGCTTGAACCCCCTCATCCTCACCACTTCCACTTTCCCAAACTTCTCGCTTTGCCAAATGACCCACAGCACTTCCGTGTGTCCACCTAAGCAGCAGTTTTTCAGGAGCACCCAGAACAATTCCAACTGTCCCCTCAGAGCTGTTTTGGGGTTGTTGCCATGGAGCAGAGGTGATGCTGTGTGTTGTGTGTGTGTGTTGCAGGCTGCCCTGTGCCGCTGCAGCCAGCCCCTGGCCGGGTTCAGCGCGCGCTGCCTGGAGGACGAGCAGATGCTCCAGGCCATCCGAGAAGCCAACCCCAGCAGCCCCTTCATGTATGTTGTAGACACGAGGCCAAAGGTACCTCCATGGGGTTGGGGCTGCTTTTAAAGCTCATGTCTGAATTAGCAGTGCTGTTTCTGGTTCCTTCTGTCACTATTCTGCCAGTGCTGGGTCTGTCCTGCATCAGGAATGTGGGATCAGGCTCCTGGTTCAGGGTACACAACTGGCATGTGAAGTGCTCCTAAAGATCTGGCCCTCCTGGATTATCCTGGGTTGAGGTTTGTGTTCAGGGTGACCTGGTGGAACTGGCAGCTATGAACCTGTCTGTGACAGTGAAGCATTTTCCTGCAGAGTCCTAAGTGTGTGGAGTTGGAGAGAAGCCTCAGGATTCAGTTCCATGAGGCTGAAGTGCTTTTATTGGCTGACCTGGGAGGAAGTGGGGCTGGGAAAAGCAATCCCTCTCCTTTCTTTGCCTTTTAAAAATAACGCTCATTCTCATGATGAAGTATAATATAACTCAGCTCTCCTGGTTTGTAGTCACTATTTGGGCTAGAACTTGAAAGTTGAGGGGTTTCTATATGAGGATATTAAGGGGATCCTTACCAAATGAAATCTCTAATGACTGTCATCTTGAGAAACTGAGTTTAGAAACCAATTCCAATGATTCTCTTGTAAACATATGGATTAGGAATGTTGGTGGAAGCCAATTAAAACACAGGGTTTTCATAGCACACAATCATTGAGATGCAAAGATTTAGAAGTGCTGTGATTATTTGAAAACGGTGCTTTCAGAGAATCTGCTTCACTGTTCAGATCTTGCAGTTATTTTATATAAACTACAGATTTAGTTAAACTATGGCACAGGCAAGAAAGAAAAAATCTTTTTGGGAAATTAGGGAATGCTTCACATCTTGTTCCAGTGTGCATCTTGGCTTTAATGTGACATATCCTAGAGATCACCTATTCTGTAATGATATGTGCATTTAGAGCAGGCACTGCATGTTCTTTGGGTACAGACAGCTTCCAGTGTCAAAGATGTGCCACTGAAATCCATCACTGGTGGCAATTTTGTGCTAAAGCATTTGGTGACAAGGGGTGAATTTATAATTGGTGACACTTCTCGTTCTAACCCAGCCTGTCACACTGGCAGAGCTGAAGCACTGGGGTTATTTAACAGTTCTAAAGGTGTTTGTATCATATCTGACTCTTCTCTCCTCTCCATGGAGGCAGATCTCCCAAACTGGTGGGGGTGGGGGGTTGAGCTGCTCTGTTTTCTGTCCCCACCAAAGATATCCTGGTAGCTCTTGAACTGGTTTGGGGGATTATTAGAGCAACTGGCTTCTTTTCTACTTCTTTTCTGCAGTTGCTGTATTCTTTCTGCTCAACTTGAATATTTCTATGTTTCCCTCAGGTGGCTTTATTTCCTCTGTGCATGTATGTCTGTGAAAAGCTTGGGAATGCTCTTACTATTTCTATACCACCATGTATGTATGTCCCTGTTAAAAATGGCTTTCCTGGTTTTGCTTTCGTGTGCCTCTCTCTGAATTTCCTTAGGGAGCTTCACAGTTAGGGCAGGCTCAATGTCTCTGGTGGCAGCAGAAATTGGGGGTTGATACTACCTGCAGTAGGGTCTTAATGAGCCTCGGACTAATGAACTGGAGTAATTTTAATGAAACAGCTGAAAGAACTGTCTGGGAGGTGGGAAAGAAGAGCTGAGCAACAGCTTTGTCCAGTACATTTTCTGGGAGATTTAAAAAATAAAAGAAAGACTTGTGAAACAGCCTCTCTGAATTTTGTTGTGATTTTCTCTTTCTTTTCTCTCCTGTTCCCTTGAATGTGCCAGTTGAATGCCATGGCCAACAGAGCTGCTGGGAAGGGCTATGAGAATGAAGATAATTATGAAAACATTCGTTTTAAATTTATTGGCATAGAGAACATCCATGTGATGAGGAGCAGCCTGCAGAAACTGCTGGAAGGTGGGTACAGCCCTGTGAGGGGTCTGTCTTTGTTAACCCTTCTGGACAGGACCTTCTGCTGAATATCCAAATGTTCCAGGCACAAGTGTGTTCTGATGGAGGCAAAGCCAGAATCATGCTTTGTTTGCTGCATTGAAGTGGTTGGAAGGATTAATGCTGTTAGAATGCTTTCCTGCTTGACACTTTATTTGTTCTTCTGTGTGGTTTTATAGTGGTTCAAAAATAGCAACTCATGTGAAAAATATTCCTTGATTAATGTGCTAAATTAAAAGAAAAAGGTTAGAGAAATATTGGTTGCTTCCTGACCTATTGAAAGAAAACCAACAGAAGTTGTTCAAGAAATACTTTCCGGGGTTTTGCTATATTTGGAGTACTTCAGGGTTTAACAGTATTTCCGAGTTGAAATACAATTTTGGCATGATCTTCCAAAGACTTGAATCTCATACACACATTGTTCTGACTTTTCATGTATTTGAGATTTCTTTTAACTGAACTCCTTTAGAATGTAATCACATTTTAATCCATAAATATATTAAAATGCAGAGCAATTCAACTCACTGTGATCATAGAGAAAAATGCAAAGCAGGGCAAAAGAAACACCTGAGCATTGGGATCAAGAGGGGAATCAGGCCCAGAGTTTCCCTAATAGAACTTTGGGGAAGTTCCATAAAGGTGCTGGCAGAGTTTGGATCAAACCCCCCTCTTCTCCCTGGTTTCCAGCACTGCTGCCATGCTTGTGCTGACATTCCTTGTGGAATGGGGCGGAGGAGCTGCTGCAAATCCTTCTGCTTGGTGCCTGTGCTTCGTTTTCTATGATGCAATTCAGGTGCTGGCATCCAAAATAGGAGTTTAACGTTTTAGTAGCCACCACAGTGCTCATCTTGCTTCAAAACAGTTGAGTAATTGATGCTCCCAGGTGGCCCTGCAGGATCCATGGTGACCTTGGACAAAAATGGGGTTGTTCCCACCTGAAACAGAGGCCTGGTCACAGCTCTGAGTCCTCAATTGCCTCTTCCTGGCATATTGATTTTGTGGTGGAAGAAGAGGCAGAATAAATACTTGTTTGCTCCTATGTTTTTCTCCAACAGTGATAAAATCTCATTCACTGGGGCTTATGGACTGTTTCTGAACTTTATTACTCTCAGTATTTTCTGTGCTGTGTTTCATTAGAGCAGCTGAGTTGCCTTCAAGGTTAGACTTGTTATTTCTGTCTCTAAATTAGAGAGAGAAATAACTTCACATCTCTGTGAAGTGAGTGAGTGCTTGTAGATGTGATGGTGATTGAGAGTGAAGTAACGGCTCACTGCTGGAAAAAACACAGCTGAATAAATAATGAGTTACCCTTTAAACAAAGAGCAGGAAGAGATTTCCAGAGCCTTGAGTTCTCCCACAACCAGCAGTTTTTTAGTTATGAATTTTAACTATGCAACCAGCATTTGTGTCCTTTAGACAGGATATTGCTGCAAGCACTTAAAATTTTAGGAGAGCTAATGAGGAGGTGCCAGGGATGCTGTTCTGGGGTGTCAGCTCATTGCTCTGTGTCTGTTCCCAGTGTGTGAGATGAAGTCCCCCTCCATGAGTGATTTCCTCACGGGGCTGGAGAACTCGGGCTGGTTACGGCACATCAAGGCTGTGATGGATGCAGGGGTCTTCCTGGCCAAGGTAAAGCTGCTCTCCAGCTGCAGGGGAGTTCAGAAATGCCTCCTGGTGTGTTGGGGACTGCTGCAAGGCTGGGAAGGTGTTTGTGGAGAGAAGGCCTTATCCAGGTTGGTCTCAGCTCTCCAGAAATGCTGGAGAACATAAGTGGGTCATGCAGCTGCTGTGACAAAGTGGAGGGGTTGGGGCATTGCCCTGTGTCCTTTATTGTAATTGGCCTTTATTAGAAACCATTTGAAACACATAAAATCACAGAGTGTGAATAAATGACCTTTATAAACCTTTCTATATAGCTGTGCAAACAACTCCTAACCCTGTGCTCGTTATTTATTCACCTGCTCTGCTTTAATTGAGGGATTGTTTTGAGCAGCTGGTTTTGCGTGATGTGCACACGGTAATTTGGATTATTCAACACAGTCCTCATTTCTGTGGCATTGCAGGTCAGGCAGAATGAGGGGAGTAGTTTGGACTACTTAGTTTTACTACTAAGGAGTAGTAAACACTGTGTAGGAAATACGTGGTGAGAGTAGTGAGTAGTAAATGTTGGATTTCTCTCACAATTTCCCCATGTCACAAGCAAGAAACTTCTGTTTCTCTTCTGCCCTAAGGGGATGGAGGGAAGCTGAGATCAATTCTTCTAATTTATCTTAAAGTTCCTAATCCCTGGGTGTCCAACTATTATTCTTTACTCATCCACTAAATTTTTTCCTCAGAGGAAGAGCCTGGGAATCCTTGGCCTTCCAGAAGGATTTGAGCTCCCGGGGCTGTTTCTTACCAGCCTGCTGCAACACTTTGTTCTGGCCGGGGCTTCTCTTGATGGAATGGTGCATTTCCACGGGCCAGATGAGACACAGCAAATACTCCCTTGGGGTTTGGGGTGAATGCAGATGGAGGGACAGCATTTAACTGAGCACTGTGTGTCCCTGGCAGGCCGTGAGGGAGGAGAAGGCCAGCGTGCTGGTGCACTGCTCCGACGGCTGGGACCGCACGGCCCAGGTCTGCTCCCTGGCTGGGCTCCTCCTCGACCCCTTCTACAGGACCTTCAAAGGCTTCATGGTAAGGACGAGCTGCAATTCAGTGTAAACAGGCCCTAACGAAGTGGCGTAGGCCATTTCCTGGGACAAGCACTAGGTGACCTATATAAAGCAGCTTTGATTCTGTAATTGCTCTGAGCAGCACAGCAGCAGCTGATTGGCAATTCCCAAATCCTTGTTTCCTCCAACGTCTGCATGGGAGCCACTAATGAGAGATTTCAGGAAGGGATGAGTGAGGAGGGGATGCAGCTCTGGCAGCAATCCACCAAAAAGTGGTGAAGTTTGTCATGGGGGTCTCTCATCTGCTGGGACTGGAAATTGGGCGAACTCAGTCGTGCACAGGGCAGCGTATAACCTGTCCATCAGTCAAATCTGTGTAATTTCACACCGTTTTTAATTTGACTGTTTGCTTCTAGTTCAGGCTTTTTCTTAATTTGCAGCCATCCCTTGAAGAATTGAGGGCAGTCTATGATGTTTCTTTCCACTCATCTCTTGTTTAATACCTGCAGAGCTGCTCTTTCTCAGGAGAGTTCCTTGAAAGAATCCTTGAAATCAGAGCAATGCAAATTTTGCCTTCCATTGCCAGGACTGTTTCCTTGCATTCCATCCTAGTTTTATTGTCACTATTTTTGTTTCTGGATTATACTGCAGCCTTTTAACAGTTAAATTCCATCAGCACATGAAACATCTGCCCAGGCTTTGTCTCAGAACAATTCTGCATGAACTGAGAGCCAGGATTTTCCTTGGGAACACACAGACACATCCTTGTCTGTCCTCTGAGACAATGGTTTGTAGGCACAAGTCCCCTGACAGGGGTTATTCCTAAATGAATTCATCATTTAGGAGTGCAGGGAATGGAAAAATTCAAAAAGCAATATAAATGAAATTTTCAAAGAACTGTTGTGAGTTTCTGCCTTCTTAATCTGGATGATGATATCAGGAATTATCTTTGTTATGATCCAGCAAAGTAATGATGGATGCAGCATCAGTCATGTGGTTCCTTGTGAGACATCTGTGAGGAAAACACTGCTTCCTTATTATTTTCTGTAACTATAGGGATCTGTTTAAAAGAAAAAATGCCACATAGTTCTGATTTCATCCTGAGCTCCTCAATACACAGCTGTGCTTCTTACATATTCCTATTTGTGTGTTAAATTTGTTAAATTTCAGTGACTGAATATCACAGTACTCTTCCAAATTAAATAGCACAGTGTAATATTAAGCTGTTAATTCTTTGAGCTCAATATATTTATATATTATGATTTTAACAACACAGAAACTCCCTCAAAATGATACTTTTGAAATGAGTTCTGATTCCAGCAGTGCCATTGCCTTGGTAACTGGGTAATCTATAAATCACAACTCCTGTTTCCATTGATTTCTGGGGATATATTTAAAGCTATAGAGTCAGCAGGTTGTCAGCTTTTTAAGCTTTAACATCAAAGGCTTCATTTTGCTTTTTTAACCAAAGTAATGCTCTTTCCTTAATCGCTGTTTTCAACCTGCAGGTCCTGATAGAAAAGGAGTGGATTGCAATGGGCCACAAGTTCTCACACAGGTGAGAGGAGCACGTTCCCTTGGGGGAGTGACTGTGAAACCAAAACTGTTTTCAGGTTTGGGGGCTCCCATGACAAATTGAAACAAAAAGGAGAAAACATTTGGAAAATGCTGGTGTTGGTGACATAAAATCAGTGTCTGCTAAGGCTGTTATTTCATCACTGGTTTTTTATTACTTTTCAAAATTATTGTTTGAATTCGGAGTGTTTTCCTACCTGCAAAATTGTGTTCTTTGAGGAGTGCTAATTGTGGAATCACAGGATCATTAAGGTTGGAAAAGACTTCCAAGGTCATGAAGCTCACCCATCAACCAGCACCACCACTAACTCATGTCCCCAGGTGCCACATCCACGTATTTGCTGAACACTTCCATGGTGACCCCACTCTGGGCAGCCTGTTCCATCCATAATGCTCCAACAAGACCTGTTAATTCTCCTGGAAGAAGACAATTTTTCAAGATTTTTCCCAAACTCAAAGCATAAACTTGACCTGGAAGAAAACTTGCACCTGTTTAGTGGCGAGGGGACGTTTGTGTTGGGTGCCAGAGGATTTAAGCTTGGTTTTTGATTCTGTCTAGGTGTGGCCATCTGGATGGGGACCCCAAAGAGGTGTCGCCTGTGTTCACACAGTTTGTGGAGTGTGTGTGGCAGCTCATGCAGCAGTTCCCCTGCTCCTTCGAGTTCAACGAGCGCTTCCTGCTGGAAATCCACGACCATGTCTACTCCTGCCAGTTTGGCAACTTCCTGGGCACCTGCCACAAAGAGCGGGAGGAGCTCAGGTGAGCTGGGGCTTTGGAGAGCCACCAGGCCACAAATCACCTGGGATGGCAGAAAAAGGGCAGGTTCTGTGTGTTTGATGGAATTGGAGATGAGGGTAATGTTGTCTTGATAGATGGTTATGTTCTAAAATGTGAGAAAAGAATGAATTAACTATATCCCACAAGAAGCAGTTTTAGTTTGGATCACAGTAATAACTTGCAGATACCCTTTCTGGACAGGGTAGTGTCCATTTTAATTCCTCAGTGATGTATCTTGTGTGTATGAAATCAATCAGATCCAGCATAAAAATAATTCTTAGCTCCCTTTGTCCAATTCTGCTCCAAACAGCTTCAGTTATTAATGCACTTGCTGCTTTGTTTAGTGATCAGATGTTCTTTGTACTTGGCAGAATCTTTGAGAAGACCCATTCTCTGTGGCCTTTCCTCTTACAGAGGAAGCAGGAGTTGAGAAATCCTTTGTACAGAGGGTTTACAGCTTACAAAGAGCTTCAGCCAAACACTCTACCTTTCAGTTTCCAGTAAGTTGCTCAGTTAAGAAGGGGAAGGAGGGGGACATTTCTTTCATTATAATGTAGATTGATAACTCAAATAAATTTGCACTGATTAGCTTGGTTTATTTTACCTTTCCCCTCCATTCCTCAGCCATAAACTAAGAGGAGCAGTGCCAAGGTTAAATAAATTCAGATGCTGTAATTTAAAATAATATTTTTAATTTGGTGTTGAGAAAGAGGGTGGGGAAAGGCAAGGAAAAGCAGAACTTCAGACAGAACCACACACAACCCCCTGACTGCTTGCTGTCACATTTAAGTGTTTCAAAAAGTTCCTCTTTTCCTCCTTTTAAATGTATATTAAGGAAGTCTTTCAAGCAGGAATTTCGGTGCCCAGTTCAGGGTGTTTTTCCCAGAGCAGGTTCCCAGCCAGGTCTGTTTCATTGCCCAGGGCGTTACAACAGCTCTGGGGAGTTTTGCTTTGTTTCTGCCTCACTCCTGGGCCCTGCTGAGAAAGGAGGGATGAAAATGTGCATTTAAGGGCTGTGTATGCAAATAAAAGTTGGGAGGTTGGACAAACGAAGGGCTGGAAGATGAGCTGCCCAAGCTTCCAATAAATCTGCTATTAAATTGTATTTTCATCCTATTCTAATATCTACTGCCAGGTGTTTTAACTTGACAGAAATTTGCACATTGCTGCTGAATTTTATAATCCGAGGCTGTGGCAGTTTTAAAAATCAATCCCTAATCTCAATTTATTAAAAATATTAACCAGCATCTGGTTTGTTGGAGTAATGTACAGCTGTGATGTACCTAATTCCCATTTTTTGCCTGTTCTGAGGTTCTGGTGCGGGATGTACAATCGCTTTGACAAGGGGATGCACCCGAAGCAGTGTGTGCTGGACAAGCTGCTGAGCTGCCTGAGCCAGAAGGTGACACTGGAGGACAGTGCATCTGAGCTGGAAAACGTGAGGCACAAAGGGTTTCACACCACCTGCTGGGTTTGGGCAGTGTTACTGGGATTAAACATTGGCACTGAAAAGTTGCTCCAATGACCTCGTCAGAGGGAGGGGTTCAATGACAAAGCTCTGCTTGCAGTGTTAAAAACCCCAAACAAACTAAAATACACCAGTGAGCAGAATATCAGTGTCCTTTGCTAGGTTAGTGTGAATGCTGAAATCTTCAGCTTGATTAATTAAAGACATGGGGGGATCTGTGCCCAGGTATTTCTGATGTTTGTGTCACACAAGGGAGGATCTGTGCCCAGGTATTTCTGATGTTTGTGTCAGACATGGGAGGATCTGTGCCCAGGTATTTCTGATGTTTGTGTCAGACATGGGAGGATCTGTGCCCAGGTATTTCTGATGTTTGTATTGGACATGGGAGGATCTGTGCCCAGGTGTTTCTGATGTTTGTGTCAGACACGGGAGGATCTGTGCCCAGGTATTTCTGATGTTTGTGTCAGACATGGGGGGCTCTGTGCCCAGGTATTTCTGATGTTTGTGTCACACAAGGGAGGATCTGTGCCCAGGTATTTCTGATGTTTGTGTCAGACATGGGAGGATCTGTGCCCAGGTATTTCTGATGTTTGTGTCAGACATGGGAGGATCTGTGCCCAGGTACTCCAGTGCTGGAATGCAGAGCTGGAGAAGAGGCCCTGGCACAGCTGAATTTTGTCCGTCTCTGCCATGTGGGTATTAATGATTTGTTTTCATGCCTTTCTATTCGTGCAGAAACTTTCTTTTCTCGACGGCCCCTTGCCCAGGGAAGGCTGCTCCTCACCCAAGGCAGGAGCTGCTGCTGCCAGAGCCCCAAGGCCTCCCCAGGACTGTGGAGAGGGAGCAGCTCCTGTGCTGAGCAATGGCCCCTCCCTGGGGCCCCAGAAGCACAAGAAGAGCCCAGCCCAGCCCCAGGATCTGCGGGAGCCCGGAGCCTCTGCAGAGGATGAGAAGGCTCAGCACCAGGGATGAGCTCTGCGAATTGCTGGCTGAAGCTCTGTGGGAGCTGGTGCAGCCCCCATTTCCAGCTGAGTGTGAGTAGGGGTGTGCAGGGCTGGCATGGGGCACATCTCCCTGCAGCTCAGATGATGCAGAGCTGCCCAGGAGGCTGCCTGGCATTCCTATAAACTTGGCTTTCAGTGGGAACACGTGTATTTCTGAGGTTCGTGGCTGCCTGCCAGCACTGGTGCTTGAGGCTGGAAGAAATCTCAGCCAATTTCATGAGGAGTTGGGCAGTGTTTGTGACTGCAGGATGGATGCAAATCCCTCTGTTCTCAGTGGTGGTCCAAGGTCATCTTAAAACAAGAAAAAATTCCAATCTGTCTTCAAATGATAAAAAACCCCCAACCTTTCTTAGCTGTGAATGAATCTCTGCATGGACCCTTGCCTTGTAGCAGAACTGATCCATGTTTTGTCTCCTATGCATATTTGTTACACAAAACCAAACCCCTGTGCCTTTTCTGAGACTGTGTCAATGTCCAGCCAGGCCATTGCTGTTTGTGCTGTCAGAGTTTGGAGTGTAGTGTTGGGTCCTCTCTGTAGTCAGTGTTTTTGAGGAGGTTTTCACCTGCTGCAGCTTCTCCAGGGCTTTTGCTGATCCCCTGAGTTCAGTAACTTCTTTCCAAGCTGATCTCCTGAAGAATAAGCTTTTATGGATCTCCTTTATTGATGGGAGTGCAGCAAGCCACAGAGCCAGCCTGTAACACATGGATTTGTGATAAGAGGGAGGATTAGAAATGAGGAAAGACAGGAGAGCACTTTTGTGGGATTTTTCTCTCATTTTATGATCTTGGTTAAACTGAAGCAAGAGAATAACTCTGTTCTAAGCTGGAATCATTGATGAGGCAACAGTTACAGATGGGCTATGTTCTGTAACTGAAATGGGGCTTAAAATGATTAAATCACTTGCTGAATGATTTGAGGGAATGTTCAAATTCCTGGAACTTCAGAGATGTTTCGTCTGTCTCATGAACAGTATCTCTCATGGCAATGAACTGTGTAAGAAACAAAGCAGAAGCAAGGACTTCTCTCCCCAGGGACTGGGTGTCCCAATGGCACAAATGAGTGTTTGAAGGTCACCCAAACAAACCTTGGGAGAGGCATCAGCAAAAATGGATTTGATATAAAAAACTGTGACCAAATTCATTGGCAAGGTTCACTTTGTTATTTATTAAATGGTTAAAGCACACAGAGAAAAACCAAAATAAAAAAATCAAGCAATCTAAAACTAAAATCAACCAATGTGGAGGCTGGGCATGGAAAAAGGGTCAGGATGGAAAAGGAATAAGGGAGATCCTCCTGTTGAGTCACGAGGTGCAGACTGAGCCCTTGAAATTGTCAACAGTTGAGGCCTAAAGGTTTCCTAGGATCAGAGAATCAGTGGCAGCAGTGGAGCTTAACACCAGTGAATCAATAGGGAAGGAATGGAACAAGGGGTTTAGGGTTTTATGTAGGATTTCCTACAAGCACAACAGGAACTCCTGTAGAGACTGAACCTACACACCTGAAGTACTCCAGAACTAGGAGAGCAACATTCCCTGGCTCTGGCACAGCCCTGAGGAGCAGCTCCAGGTGTATCCCTGGGAAAAATTCCCCTCGAGTTCCCTTTTATAGAGTCATAAGAGAGCTGGTTTTAGTCATTTTCCAGCCTGTGCAATTTGGGTCAATATCTTTCTTTGAAAGGTCAATAACAAAAATGTTCCACTTGGGTTGTTATTCAGGCGAGAAAAATCAGATTGCAGGGCTGGTGGTTGAACCCAGGAATTCCTTCTCCAGCCCTGGGAGCAGTTCCTGATAAGTTCAGGAAGCTCAGTTGGGTGTTGATTATCGAGGTCATTTCTGAGATCATGGTGTGGCTCTGGGGGGTTGGATTTTCCAAACCAGCCCCAGCAAAGCCAAATTGCACAGAATATCCCCATTTATTCAGGATGCTTCTCTGCTCTTTTCTCAATCTGTTGTTTAAATTAGGTGCCACCATCAAGTTTTCCAATCAGTTTTTTATAAAGTTTGAAATATTTCAGTCTTTGCAATCTCCAGTAAAAGTAGAAACATTCCATTATAACACCAGAAAATGCAATGGCTGTACCCATGTGCTTCTAATGGTGAAATCACTGGGTAGATCCAGTGTCCAAAAACCACCCCAATACTCCCCTGAGTGGCTCGTTTGGGATAAGAAAATATCTATTTTACAAAGCACATCAAAAGACCCAAGGAAAAAGAGAATACAGAGTTTCTCCACTGCCTGGAATGGCAAAGGAGAAGTTTTTTAATATTGAGGGTTTGTCAGACTTTGAATAGAGTTGTTGTGAAGGAGTGGGAGCCACAAGGGGTGATTGATTAATGAATTTTCTAATCACTTGGACCACTGACCCAGGTGTGACTGCTGGATAAGCCCTGCCTGTCCTTTCCAGGGCGTAGTGGGTAACATTCCCAAATTCAGAGAGAAAAGGGGACATGAGGCCAAGACAGGCACTTTTTAGGACCAATTATTCTATGGATCATCAGTTTTTTAAATATCTTTAATATATTCTCTAATTTTCATTAGAGATACAAAACTGGAGAGGATTTTCACTGACTACTGAAGGATGTAAACATGCTGTGGTTAATTATTGTATCAATCCAGCTTGCAGAAGGTTTCTGTCAATGTTTATGTGTTGCCTTGCCTTTGTAATTGCCATTGGAGGAGTTTAATAATCTTTCCTTATTCCTAAAACTGATGTCTCTACATGACTACAGTGTTACTAGAGGTGTGTGTAACCACCACCAGGTTACTCAGACACTGCAAGTGTTGTAAGCTTGGAGTAATCTTGCTGCTTTTAACTCCAGTGACAAAACAACTGATGGCAAAACAGAGCCAACCCCAAAATTAATGTCTTTTAAACCTCTTGCATTTCATGTGTACAGGCTCAGGCAAAGGCTGCAATGCATTCAGAGTCTTTCATGCTGGTGCTGTGATTTAGGAGCTGGAAAAGATTCCCAGGTTTCCTGTCTTTCCATGAACTCATGGTTGGAAAATGAAGGAACAAGAAGAGCAAAAAGGAGGAGCTGTTCAGGGCACTGCAGTGTCCTGAGCTCAGGTGGGATCTGCGTTCCCAGAGCTGTGTGCCTGCTCCTGGAGTGTCCTCCTGGCAGCAGGGCTGCATCCTCTGCTCCTGCAGGGAATGGAGGAGCTGTGATGTGGGAATCTGCTGCTGCAAGCCCTGTGCTGGGCAAAGTTACTGCAATTTATTTATTCCTAGGGGAGCATCCCTGCTTTGTGAGCTCACAAATCCAGGTTTTAATCGGAGCTGTCGAGGGAGCAGTGCAACTTCTTTCCATTTGCATTCCTGGGACTGGGAGAACTAGGAGGGAGGAGGGATCTGGTTGTGTGAAATCCCTTTTGTGGAGCTCCTGCTGCTTCTCCAGGACATTCCATGGCTTTACCAGGACATCCCATGCCTGTTCCCAGTGTCTCCTGTGCTACAACCAGGTGTAACCTTGTAGTGGACCTGTCATATCCTGTGTTAAACTCCTTTGAAGCACAAGAGGGACTCGTGGAGCTTCATTTGAAATGTCTTTAATGTGAACTTCATTCTGATGGGTTCTTAAATTGGGTTTTCTTTTGCAGTTGTCACCTGTGGGAGAGAAAATCCAATTGGTGCTGTTTGCTCTGCAGGGAAAAAGAGGGAATAATTGGGTTGTCCATAGTTTTAGTTCTCCGTGGCCTTTCAAGGAATGAGAAAAGCAATTTGTGAAAGCTTTTAGGTATGATTTACTCCTGGTCTGTTCCTGTGCTTAGTGATTGCCTGTCCAAGTTAATTCCTGGGAATAAAAATCCACCTGCTCTGCCCCACTGAGCCCTGCTGACTGGGATGGAGGAGGAAATGGGCTTGGAGGGAGCTGGGAAGCTTCGGGAAGCTTCCCAAGTCCTGGAGGGTGGAATTTGTCAGGAGCTGAAGGTGCACAGAGCTCCACAGGATCCCCAGGTGGGAATGTCGGTGCAGAGGAGCCCTGGGGGTGTGGTTCCCATCAGCTCTGGAGGCAGTGAGCCCTCAGAGGTGCTCACGAGGCTGAGGCACCCCAGGAAAAGCACGGGAAAGGGAAGAGCTCCTGATCAGCCACTGCCTCCAGCTCCTGGCAAAGCTGGCCTTGGGCAGCCTCAGTCCCTGCAGAGGAATTTCTTGGCACAATGCAGTGCTGGAGATCCAGGAGTGACCAGGAGAATTCCAAGTGTGTTTCCCTCCCAGCCCCTCTGCCGTGTGCTGGGGTTTTTATAGGGACATACCCCAGTTATTCCTGGTTCCCATCCATCCCTCACGCACATCCAGGCATTCCCTGGGGGAACAACCTGCTCTGAATGTACTATTTATGTTTTAATTATCAGCCAGCACTTGATTAATTAGCTGAGGAAGCAGGTGATGTTCAAGCCTGTGTTTGGGAGCAGGCAGCCAGGTGGGCCCTTCATTAGGGCAGCTTTGCTAATGACATTAATTGAGTGTGTCCTCCTGGGAGCTGCAGGAGCAGGGCAGGGTCAAGGGCTTGCTGTATCTCTTTTCCCATCATTTCCCTGTATTCCCATCTATTTAATGTCGCAGATACTACTGGAGTAACTCAGCACTGGATCCCATCCTATAGCTGCGTCCCCTTGTCATCCCCACCCCGATCCTTGTAGGAACGTCCCTAACCCCGTGTGTAGTGCTGGCTGGGAATGTCCTATTGCTGTTTGTGTCTGTGTCACTGCTGAGGGACATCTGTGGGTGACAAACCCCCACGATGGCTCTGGGGTCAGTTCAGTTCCTGCACTGCTTGAACCCAATCTTGTCTAGAGGAGAATTGTGTCCTTTCTCGCAGTGTTTGTCCCATGGAGTCTCACTTGTATTACAGGTATTTTTATTCCCTACAGAAATAAACACCTTGCCTTTTTAAAGGAAGTGGCTGCTCTGTTTATTGGGTAATTAACTCAGAACTTCACACTTGGAAACGTGAAGTCAATTAAAGGATCCTAATTAATGGAGTCAGTGTGGAGCCACTTTCCCTCTACAGAACAGAAAGTGGGTGATCCCCCTGGTTTGGGGGGGAATGGGGGACATGGGCTTAAAAACAACCCAAAAGGGAATATAACTAATGGGAAAAAAGGAATGTAACTAATGGGAAAAAGGAATATAACTAATGGGAAAAAAGGAATACAAGCAATGGGAAAAAGAAAATAATAATGGGAAAAGAAGAATATAACTAATGGGAAAAAAGGAATGTAATAATGGGAAAAGAGGAATATACCTAAGGGGAAAAAGGAATATAATAATGGGAGAAAAGGAATATAACCAATGGGAAAAAGGAATATAACCAATGGAACTGTATGAAATCTTAGTGTCTTCTGTACACTCTGCTACTCTGGAGGGGGGTTTTATTTAGATTTTTCTTTCTGTATTAAACCCAAATGTCTTCTCAGTGTTTCCTTCCTCCTGGAGAGCTCTGTCCCTCACCCACCTGGCCACAGGTGTCTCCAGACTGACTCCCAAAGCTTTCTGAGGAGCAAGCAGAGCTTCTGGAAGGAGCTGACTCCAACCTTTGTGGGTCCACTGAAGAGATTTTTTCTCATGTCTGCATAGTGAAGAACCCACAGTCCAACTGCTGATGGAAAAATGCTCTTTTATGCCATTCTTTTTAATCATGGGTAGTGAGGTGTTAAAGTTTTGAGTGCAGAAAACTCTAATGAGGTGGGAGAATGCTCAAGGAAGAGGGAGATTCCAGGTACAAAACCTCCCTGTGAACCCCAGGAATAGATTCCAGACCCCACATCCAGTCCCTGATGAGCATTTCCCACCTTAAAAATGGATATTTTTGATGTATTAAGGCAATAAAACAGGCCTGACACCGTGGTGTACTCAGTCCCTGGGTGTTTCACAGGCTTTTTCCCTTCTTGCTAGTTTTAAATGTTCTTAATGTTGCCAGTGAAATCCTTCATTTACCTTAATTAGACTCGCCTTGCATTTAATTGGATTATTAGCATTAACACCGGCTAGAATTGATAAAACTGCAATTTAATTTGGGGGGAATTTGGATAAAAGGTGTGTTAATTGGAGCTTCTCTTGCCTACAAACAGCTCATGGATTCCAGTGCTCTCCTGGAATTTGTGCTTTCCTTCTCTGTGGGGGAACGGAGGGGATACAGAACCTCTCAAAAACAGACCTTGGAGCTGTGGGAGAGAGGGGAGGCAGTGAGTGAGAATCAATAAAATATATCAATAACCAAAAAAACCCATGGAGGGATCCGCAGAATGGTGGGGGCTCTGGGCCAGGCTGCTGTGGCTGCCCCTGGATCCCTGAAGTGTCCAGGGCCAGGCTGGGATAGTGGAAGAAGTCCCTGCCCATGGCAAGGGGTGGCACTGGATGGATTTTAAGGTTCCTCCCACCCCAACCCCTCCTGTTCTCCTGTTTTCCACAAGGGAAGGGGCTGTGGCTGCAGGGAGCTCAACTCCTGGGGTTCCAGTGCTGCCAAAAGCCCTCAAGGACTCACGGAGGAGAAGAAACATCGCTGGATTCTTCCTTCATTTCTGCCTCCACATTTTGTGTGTTAATGCACCAAATAAGTTGGGAATTTCCATCAGCAGGGATGTGCAGTGCAGCCAAACCATGCTGAGCTGGGGTCTGTGTCCTCTCCTGGATCACACCTGGATCCACTTCCATGCTGGGGGTGCAGAGGCAGCCGGAGAACTCCCAGGGATGGATTTTGGGATGCTGCAGCAGATGTGAGGGCACGGAGGGGAACTGCAGAGGCCAAAGCTGGGCTGTGGCAGTGACTCCTGGCTCGAAGGCAGAGCAGCCCCACTCCCCAACTCTGCTTTCCCGACCTTGAGCACTGTTAGTAAATCCCTAATCCCTGCAAAATCATTTATTTGGGACTGTTTAGCTCTAAACTTTTAAGTGCTTAGAGCTCCTAAATCCACAAGCTCATTAGCTCTCTTCAGCTGCCTTAATAACAATAATCTCTTTAATGGAAGCAACTCTGGCCAGGATTTACCTTCCCAAAAAACCTCATTGACTGGCATTAAATACCCTTCTGCCCTCTAATTCTTCCCCAATTAACAGAGAGCTGATAAACAGCTGCTTTGGCTGGAGCACAGGCCGGGTCAGCCCCTGGGTCGGGCAGAAGGTGGAGGCTTTTCCTGACTCCTCATCTTTCCCTGGAGTTGGAAGCTTTGGGAAGCTTATCCAAAATGGGTCAGGCTTGTCTGTCACCTCTCTCTGGGCTCCTGTTTGGGCTCTGCTGGTGGGAACAGCCACGGGGGATGTGTGGAGCAGGTTCCTGCAGGAGGATCCGTGTGCGATCCAGCTGGGACTGTGCCTCGTTAGTGCTGGGTTTATTTAATCTGCTCTCGTTAGTGCTGGGTTTATTTAATCTGCTCTCATTAGTGCTGGGTTTATTTAAATCTGCTCCACACCACAGAACTGCTCTTGTTCCTAAGATCTTCCCTGGTTAACAACTCAACAGCAGCAGCAACAACAAAAGAATAAGCAGTTTATCATTAATTTGCCATTCAAGGGTTTCCCTTTCATCTTCAAGTTCCCTGCATTTCACATTTTCGAACACTTCTGTTGTCTGCTTTCCCTTTTTTCCCTTTATAACACTCTGTCTTTTTAATGGCTGCTTTGATTTCTGTGTTTTGTGGAAGGGTTTCCAGCCAGGCTGGGCTTTTGTGGCTGCAGCTCCCTCAAGGACCCTGCACTCCCCACTCCTGCTCAGTGTTTACCCACAGAACACTCCACCGTTCTGCTCCTGCTGCTGCCTTTGGGGAATTGACCTTTGAGAAGGAATAATCTATTCCAAGTGAATTTGGAGAGGGAAACTCTGAGGAAGCCAAAAGTCTAAACCAAATCAATCTTGACCATTTTCCTGCTTCCCAGGCTGTCCTGGGGTGGCATAATGATATTCAGAGTGTTTTCCACCTAGGAAATCTGTCTCTAATCTGAGACACAGGCCTTCCACAGCAGGGCTCCAAACCCGGAGGGACCCAGGGACAACCCAGGTTTCACTCCTTGCAGCAGTGGAGATTTTCCTGCTGGATAATTTGGCTCTCTCTCGTTATCTCACACCATGATAAGGCTGCCCCAAACTGCCAGCCTGTTCCTGCTCCACTGCCGAGGACTTTGGAGGAGATTTAAAGGGAGCTGGATAAAATAGGATTGCACTTCCCAGCTGACAGCTTTTGATAAGAGCCCCAGCGCTGCTCCCCACTCCTTTTGTTTGCCCTGTGAGGTTTCCTGCCTTCCGCTGTCCTGTTGAACTTTGGGAAGCCCTGGCCGTGGCTCCTCCTGGCAGGTGCAGCCAAGAGCAGCTCAGCTGGGAAATCTGGACCATCTTCAGTGCCTTTTGTCCTTCTGGTGTTTAATAAATAATTGTAGAGGTTGCAAATGGCCATTCGTATCACTCTGAAAAGGGGGAAGAAGGGCAGGAGAGGGGTTAAGGAGGAATTTGAGTGCCTGGCAGTAGGCAAGGTAAGGTAGAGGCCGGTGCTGACCGGGCAGGGACCCCAAACCACCCTGATCCCTGCAATTCCTGTGAGAAAATACTGGAGAAAAAGCTTTGTGTGCACTCACAGGGGTCGAGAAGCCTCCAGCACCTGTCCCAGCCTCCCCCCACCCTGCTGCCCTCTCTATATTTACCCAGGGGGAGCTTTCCAAGAATGGAAGTGGTAAGATAAAACCCCAGAGGGACTAAAATTAGCCCCGGCGCCCCGGGCCGGTCCTGCCGTGGCATTTCAGCTGTGAGCTCCACAGGCTGCAGGGCCCTGTCCATCCCAGCCCTGCAGGATCCTCTCCTTCTCTCCTCATTTTTGGGTTAAACCACGGCAGGACTCGCCATGGGACCCCCCTGGCCCGAGCTGCTCTGAGCACCCCCACGCCCAGGTAAGGTGGCAGCAGTGGGAATTGTCATTGGCAGGGGACGGATGGGAGCCAGGGGTACCAACGTGGGCTCTGGGCTCCCTGGCCAGCCTCCTCTGTGGGGTCTGCAGGTGCCTGACAGCTTCTGTCAGCTCAGGAGGTGACAGCTGCAGGGAGGGTGGGCAGGCCCTGGCACAGGTGCCCAGAGCAGCTGTGGCTGCCCCTGGATCCCTGGCAGTGTCCCAGGCCAGGCTGGACAGGGCTTGGAGCAGCCTGGGACAGTGGAAGGTGTCCCTGCCCATGGCAGGGGTGGGGTGAGATGAGCTTCAAGTTCCCTCCCAACCCAAACCATGATTTTAGGTGATTCCTGAACTCTGCTTTGGGCTCTGCTGGTTGAGGAATGTCCCTCAGCTCCCCACACAGCCCAGGCTGTCCAAGGAGCCTCCCTTCGGAGATGCCATTTGTGTGTCCGGGAGATGTTACAGCTGCTCTTTGACTTTTCCACACCATTCCCTTGGGAATTTAACTGCTAATAGAACTCCTTTGGACTCGAATCTGCACTAACCCCCACCCCATTATCCATGTGGGCAGGGTGATCCCCGAGCTCATTACCAGCGTTCCTAATAAAGAGCAGCACTGTCAGAATTTCACCCATTTCTCCATGAATTGGGATGATGGGTGGCAGCCCCGCAGAGCTCTCGCTGCCATCAGTCTTGTTCCCGTTCCCCAGCTGAGCTGGTGGCCCTGCTGGGTACCCCTGAGCTGGTGGCCGTGTCACCGTGGCTGATGTGGGACAGCTCCCCCGCGCCTGCCCCGGCACTGACAGGCTCGGGTGCAGAACGAGGCCAATTGCTTGGCTAATTAAGTTTGGTGCAGCTCCTTTGCTAATTAAGTGCTCCGTGCAGCTCCTTGGCTCCTCCCAGGGCAGGTCAGAGCCAGCTCTGCCTCTGCTGCCTCTACAGAGGAAAGCTGAGAAATTCCTCTGCCCATCTTGAGCCTTTCCAGCTGCTCAGGTGCCATCCCATCAGGGGGCATCCCATTCCTGTCCCCCTCTGTCCCTCTCTCCCTGAGGCCACATCCTGTGTCCCAAACTGCCAGGGTTCAGTCCCAGGGTGGGATCACCTCAGCATTCCCACCCTTCCTCCCCCCGGATCCCTCCCCGGGAGCATCCCAGAGCCTTCACGCAGATGTGACCATCGGGCTCAAGCAGGGAGGAGAGAGGAAAATTGTGGAATTCTAACGTTGGCATCATTTTGGGAAGGGCAATGCTGAAAGATGTTTGATCCCTAATCAAACCGACCACATTCCCTTCGTCCCCTCTTTTGAAACCCAATCCCTATAAAAAGTGGCAGGGAGGAAAAGCCTCCCACCACCGCCAGCTCCCAAACTGAACCCATCCGAGTTTCCCCAAACACTTGGGAGTGCAGGAGATGCTCCCAGCAGGAACCTCAGCCTGTACAAAGCAGAGCTGGTTCCTGCTCTTTCCCTGTGCTCTTTGCTCAGCAGCTCCCAGGGAGAACATCTGGATGGGGAATTTGGAGGTTTGGGAATTGGGTGGCTTCACCCCACAGCGGATCCTGCAGGATCCTGTGGCACCCAGAGCCTTCCTGAGCTTTGGGGCTGAGCACCCCATGAGCAGCCCCACACCCTTTACCCTCTCTGGGGGGATACACTATTAAATAATTTTTTTTAAAGTAAGTAGAAGCCTGTGACTGTCCCAACACGGAGTTTCAGCCCCAACACCAGATTCAGTTATCTTGTCACACTCTTGATTAAAATGCACAAGGATGTGGAGCTGCTGGAGCGAGTCCAGAGGAGGCCATGGAGCTGCTCCAGGGCTGGAGCCCCTCTGGAGCCAAGCTGGGAGAGCTGGGGGTGCTCACCTGGAGAGGAGAAGGCTCCAGGAAGAGCTCAGAGCCCCTGGCAGGGCCTGAAGGGCTCCAGGAGAGCTGGAGAGGGACTGGGGACAAGGGATGGAGGGACAGGACACAGGGAATGGCTTCCCACTGCCAGAGGGCAGGGATAGATGGGATATTGGGAAGGAATTGTTCCCTATGAGGGTGGGCAGGCCCTGGCACAGGTGCCCAGAGCAGCTGTGGCTGCCCCTGGATCCCTGGCAGTGTCCCAGGCCAGGCTGGACAGGGCTTGGAGCAGCCTGGGACAGTGGAAGGTGTCCCTGCCATGGCAGGGGTGGGGTGAGATGAGCTTCAAGTTCCCTCCCAACCCAAACCATGATTTTAGGGGATCACGACCCATGTCCCTGCTCCAACACTGATCTCCATTGCTCCCTCTGCCCCTCACCCATGAGGATTTCCTCACCATGGTGCCAGGCCCATGACCACACCAGCAGCATCCTCATCCAAGGTTCTTTGTCCATTTTTTGGAGAATCTTCCTTATGCCGTGTATCAACTCCTGCAAAAATGCAGCTGTTGGTGGTTCTAACCCGGGGCTGGTGCTGGTTCTGTCCTCCTGTAGGTCTTTGACCTCACCCTTTACGATGAAAGCAGCACATGGAGCCCAGAGCCGAGAAAATGAGCCTCATGGACATCAACAAGATGTTCTCCATGCTGCAGCCCGGGGATGACGAGGAGGACAGCGGCGAGAGCGAGGAGCTGAGCCGGGCGGTGTGCGAGGACGATGACAAAACCCTGGCCGAGCTCCTGTCCCAGGACAGGTACAAGAGGCTCATCAACCGGCGGAGCGGCTGGGGCGTCCCCAGCACCCCCCTGCGCCTGGCGGCCGCGCGGGGCTGCGAGCGGAGCCTGCGGGTGCTGCTGGCGCACGGCGCCCAGGTGGACAGCCTGGACGTGAAGGCCCAGACGCCGCTCTTCGTGGCGGTCAGCAATGGGCACCGCGAGTGCGCGCGGCTGCTGCTGCAGGCCGGAGCCAGCCCCGCGGGCAGCATCTACAACAACTGCTCGCCGCTGCTGCTGGCGGCCAGGGACGGCCGCGCCGAACTCGTGCGGCTGCTGCTGGAGCACGGCGCCGA
>VZRL01000240.1:179987-207027 GCA_013397895.1 Origma solitaria | reverse complement strand
GGCTGGGGGAGCGTCTCCGTGCGGGGCTGGGCGGGCCGGGGGTCCCTGAGGGTCCCCCCTGCGGGTGAAACGCTGCATTTCATTGTTACGGTGCTGCTTTTTGTTGCTTTTAAACCTTATTTTCCATATTTTACTGGTCGTGGCTCTTTGCCCTCGGTGCCCTTTATTTCTCTTTATTTCATTTTTATTTATTTCATTTTTTTATTCTTCTCCAACCTCCCCTCCGTAGCAGTGCTGGTGCTGACGTGGAGCTGGAGAGAAATATTCCCAAAAGGAATTTTTGAAATCCTGGCTCTGTTTCATGCCCTTCCCCGGCTGTTTTCCAGTAGCCCCCATCCAGGTGCAGTTTTGGGGTCATTTCACCCTCCAGTTTTCCAGCAGCACCGCACAGGACCAGCTATGTGGGCTTCTTCCAGACCCCTCTGTCGAGGTCTCTCTAGAGGCTTTGGAGGCTCCTGGGACTCGTGGCAGGGTCTGGCAGAGCTGGAAAAGCCCATTTTGCCGGTGGGGAGATGGCTGTGCCAGCCGGCTACGCCCAGCTGCTGGCTCCAGTGGGACAGGTGAACGTGAGGGGTTATCAGCAATCCCAGAATTCCAGAATCATGGAATGGGTTGGGCTGGGAGGGACCTTGAAGCCCATCCAGTTCCAACCCTGCCGTGGGCAGCGATGCCAGATCAATATAGAGGCAAAGCAATCCAGACCTGAGGAATAAAAATAAACCTGGAATTGTGGGTTTGCTGTGGGGTTGCAGGAGCAGAGAGCATCGTTTGGATGTATTTTTAATTTAGGATCCCTGGCTAAATACCTGAGGAAGCTTTCCTGGCCTTCTGTCGGTCAGAGCTCAGCCTGGGGCGTCACAGCTTCAGAGCACATTAGGATTTTATTGCATTTAATTTCTCCACCCTCACCTCTGCAAAAGAAACATGATTGTAATTGTTTTATTTCTCCTGTTCCTCACAGCAGTCCAGGGTCAAATTTCAAACCTACCTCTCTGCTTCCGGAATAATCTGATCAGGGGGTTCACAGTGGGTGTTTTTAATGCGATTCTCCCTCACTGGACAGATTATTTTAAAAACAACTGAAATCTATTAAAAAACCAGCACAGTAACCAAAGTGGTTTTTCCCTGGACACGTGCATAGTGAGGGCTGTGTCCTGGTTTGGCCTCCCTCAGGATGCTCTTCGGAGCCTGGCACGAGGGCTGGGAGAGCTGGGAGGGGGTTTGGGAGGTGCTAGCCCTCAGTTAAAGGTAGCTAAACCTGATCAACGTGGAGACAAAAAATCTGGGAAGCTGAAGGGCTTGGAGTGAGGAGGCACAGGGGTCAGACCTGCCTGTCAGCAGGGACTCTCCCCTGTGGAGATGTGTGGTTTTCCTGCTCTGGCAAACTGGTATGTTTAAGCGACATTTTGGTGCCTGGATTTTGGGAGTGGACGGAGCTTGGAGGCTCGTGCAGCCGGCGATGGAGCCCTGTGACCCCTGTGCCTCCAGCTGTGCCCCTTTTGCTGCCCTGCCCTCACCTCTCCCTTTCCCTGTGCCTCAGGTCGGCTGTGATGTGTCCATCCCTGCGCCCAGAGCGCCTCGATCCCAAAGCCGCCGCTTCCAGCTAGATCCAGGCCCGCCCCGCTGCCATGGAAACGGGCAGCCCGGAGGAGTGGGACGGAGGGGACCAGCGGCGGGAGGAGGGCGGGGACGCCCCTCCCGACAGCGCCAACGGCTCGGTGGTGGCGGCAGAGCCGCAGCAGCCGCCCCCCGGCAAGCTGAGGAAAACGGCCTTCAAGCTGTTCGGGGGCAAGAGGAGCATCTGCACCCTGCCCAGCTTCTTCGGGGGCCGTGGCAAGAAGGGGCTCAGCAAGTGCAAGACCCACGACGGGCTGAGCAGCGCTGCCTGTGACAAGGGCAGCGGGACACAGCCAGACAGCCCCTCGGAGGGCAGCAGGGATGGACACTCCGGCCCCCTGCCCAGCTCCCGCAGCGCTCAGCTGCCCGTGGACACCGGCGCCAGGGGGGATTTGGGCCAGCAGGACAGCTCTCCTCCCGGGAGTATTGAGGGCTGTGACAAAAAGCCCAACGGGGAGAAATCCTCTTTCCCCAGACCCAAAAAAGGGCTGAAAGGGTTCTTTAACAGCATCCGGCGCCACCGGAAGAGCAAGGCTGCCGAGAGTGAGAAGACAGAGCTCCCCGAGTGGAATGGGGACGTGGAAGAGGCTGGGAATGCTCCTGGAGCGGGAGTGGAGAGCCGAGGGGCTGCGGAGGGCAGGGGAGCAGGGCCGGTCCCTGAGGCCATGGCCAGCTCGGGAGGTGACCCCAGCTGTGGTGAGGCCACCGAGCCCAGCTGCCCTGCAGCCGATGGAGGCAGCTCTGAGGGTGACACGATGGCAGTGCCAGGGAACGGGGATATTGCAGATACAAAATCAGAGGCTGAGGCTGCTGCCTGCGCCGAGTTTGACCAGGACAGTCTGCTGCTGGCCTTCCACCCTGACTTCATGGACAATGAGCCTCCCTGCCTGCACTCTGGGGACCTGCTGAGCCTCATCCTGGGGGACGTCACCTCCCTGAAGAGCTTTGACTCCCTGACAGGATGCGGGGACGACATCGCCGAGCCCGACATCGCTGAGAGCAGCATCTCAGTGGAGCGCAACCGGGACGCCACCAAACGCAGCTCCTGCCTCGTCACATACCAGGGCGGTGGTGAGGAGATGGCCATCCCTGAGGAGGCCGAGGAGTACCTGCACCAGGTGTGGGACAGCGACGTGCCAGGGGACAGGAGCTACGGGGCCCAGGTGTCGAGCAGCAGCCTGGAGACGCACGCCTCGCACGAGGCCGACGCCCACCCCTACATGGGAGACGCCATGGACGGCGTGGACCTCCTGACACCCCAGAGTGACCAGCAGGAGTCTGCCCCCAACAGTGACGAGGGGTATTATGACTCCACCACGCCAGGACCGGAGGATGAGGCTGGAGAGGAGCTCAAGAAGGACCGACTGCCCCGGGATAGCTACAGTGGGGATGCACTTTATGAGTTTGACGCCCTGATGAGCCCCTCTCATGGGGAGGAATCCCTGTTTGAGGGCAAAATCCCACGCCAGGGCATCTTCAGCTACTTCATGGACTTCTGCCTCCCTGCGGAGAAGAGCCTGATCCAGCAGATGATGGATCAGAAAAGAGGGCTGATGGAAACTGAAGAAGAGGGGCTTGCGGCCATTCAGAAAGAGCTGCTGTACTGGGAGTTGCAGAGGGAGCCGCTCCTGAAACGCCTGGATGTCTCCAGCAAGGAGAAGTGTCCCCGGGAAAAGCAGTGCATTGAATGTAAAACGAGAGCAGCCAGCTCCATTGGCAAGAGTCAGAGTGGCCTTGGGAGTGAGCAGGCGGCCTCGCACACCCCGACCCGGGCTGTCAATGGTGGGGTTTCAGTGGCTAGGGCTGAAAATCCAGAATGGAGAGATTTTCCAGGGACTCTGTGTCCGGAAAACTGTTACAACAGCCAAAAAGCCCCAGGAAGTTGCCTTATTCAGCTCACAAAGAACAACCCGGGGTTCGATGCAGACCTGGATTGTGGGATGTTTGGGGACTCCATCCCCGGCAGTGTGGCCCCAGCCAAGGCAGGGCTGTTCCCTGGCTACAGGCTCCCAGAGCCGGAGTGCGGCGGTGGAGCAGAGCCCACCCCTGGCGAGCCCCAGGTGGTCAGCGAGCCCGAGCACGCCGTGAGCTTCTCGCAGGCGCTGGTGGAGTTTGCCAGCAGCGGGACCCTCTTCTCCAGCCTCTCCGAGAGCCTGGGGAGCTCGGCCTCCAGCTCGTCCTTCACCCAGAACCTCCCCGCCCTCCCCACCATGGTCACCTTTGACGTGGTGGACGTGGAGCAGGACGGGGAAGGGGAGTGCGAGCAGCACCCGGAGCTGAACGCAGGTGAGGACATCGCCGAGGCCTTTGACGACGGCTACGGACAGAAAGAGTCGTTGGCTGAATGTGACGAGAGAATGTCCCCGGGGTTCTCCCCGGGCTCCTTCCAGAGCTGCAACTGGGGGGTCGCCAGCCTGCCCCGCCACCTGCGCCTGCACGGGCTGAGCCCCTCCATGCCGGCGCCGCTCTCCGTGGACCGGCGGAGCCGCTCGCTGGACACGGAGAGCCTGGAGTTCGAGCTGGCCGAGCCGCAGGGGGCCCGCAGCGGCCCCCAGCCCTGCCGGCTCTGGGCCAGGCGTGAGGCTGGCAGGAAGGACTCTGGCGGAGCCAGGAGGAGCCGGAGCAAGGAGGAGGGAGAGCTGGTGGCTCCCGAGGGTGGCTTGAGCTGGCCGGGCCTGCGGCACCTCCAGCACGGCACCGACACGGCTCCCAGCGGGATGGAGCTCTGGGGCTTCACTCCGGCCAGCGCCATGGAGAGCGTCTGGGAGCCGTCGGAGCCGCCGGACACCGTGTCCCCTTTCCTGCCTCTCTCCCGGGGTGGCACCGGGGACACTCCAGAGAGGCGGCCCCAGGAGCCGGAGCTGAGCAGGCACCTGCTGCGGCCCTGCAACCTCCCCCTGCAGCCCGAGGCGAGGCGGGCCCGGGAGGCCACCGGCTCCTACAGGTACCACGGGGACGGCCCCAAGCTGTCCCGCTTGTTACCCCTGGGAGAGGCCGAGCTGCCCCCGAGCTTCGGCTTCACCTGCTCCCCAGAGCACCGAGCCAAGGGCAAACCTGTGGGCATCGCCCAGGGCGTGCCGCAGCATCCCGGCGGGAGCAGCGGGGCCACCGAGAGCCCGGAGCGCTGTGCCGAGCCCCTCAAGGGCAGGGCCACCCCGGGGCACGGCGGCTGCCGCAGCGCCGCACTCGATGTCACCGATGCCGAGTAGCTGCAGGCATGTGTCACCGAACCGAGGGGCTACAGGAATGTCACCGTGTCACCGAGGCTGAATATCTGCAAGAATGTCACCATGTCACCAAGCCAAGGGGCTGCAAGAATGTCACCGTGTCACCAAGGCCGAATATCTGCAGGAATGTCACCATGTCACTGAGCCAAGAGGCTGCAGGAATGTCACCATGTCACCGAGGCCGAATAGCTGCAGGAATGTCACCATGTCACCGAGCCAAGGGGCTGCAGGAATGGCCCTGTGTCACCAAGGCCCAGTATCTGCAGGAATGTCACTGAGGCCCAGTATCTGCAGGCATGTCACCGAGCCAAGGGGGCTGCAGGAATGTCACCATGTCACCAAGCCAAGGGGCTGCTCCAAGCAGGGGTAGAAAGGGAAGGGCAGGGAGGGAGAAAACCGGGAGCAGTTTGGGGGAACTTGAATTTGAGCTGGGCTGAAGCTCCTCTCCTGCAGCCATCTGTGGCCTCACCCCTGCCGATGGTCCAGCAGGGTTTGGAGCTGCCTCTGGGATTCCTCCACCAACACCGAGGCTCTTGCTGGTTTTCCATCCCTCTCCAGTGCCAAGTGCAGCAGCAGCCCCTGGCAGAAGCTGGGGACAGATCCATTGCTGGTGTGGCAGGTTAGGGTTTGTGCAGGATTGGAGCTGGGGGAACAAGCCTGGGCAGACTTTGGAGAGAAATGGGGCTGTTTTCCTCTTCTCGGTGAAATGTTTTGGTTCAGACTCACTTTGAATGTCTTCCATCTCAGGCTCAGTTTGGGGAGCTGGGAGGAAGGGTGCCAGTTGTGCCCAGAGCAAGGACGGGAGCGAGTCAGCTGGGAAGGGGAACTTTGCAGCAACATTTTTATTTATTTGATTTTTCCTTACCCCAAAGGAAAGCAGGAGCTTTTGTGTGTGTGCTGGTAACGCTCTCCAGGTCTAGTTTCCATTTGCTCAGAGATGTGCTGTCCGTGGTGTCCCTTTGAAGAACAAAGTGTTGGTCCCTTCTTTGTTGTGGTCTGTCTTCACGGTGCAGAATTCCTGGTGGAAACCTTTCCCATGCTTTGTCCCAGGCTCTTGGCCTCTCCAGGGCCACGGGGACGAGGCCTTTGAAATAAGCTAAATTTGCATCGTGCCTGTAGCTGTGAAGTTGCAGATGCTGTTACTTTCTCAAAAGGAAGTTTTGTGGCTTTTTAATTTAATGGTATTATTTTATGGTTGTTTTCTTTGCATAAACCAACAGGAGGAGAGTTTTGTGTTCGTTGGAATTCAGGATGTACCGCAGCTAAGCTGGGCTTCACAGCTTCCTCCTCCTGACTGGAGGGAACAAAAAAGCTGGAAGTTGCTGGAGGTTTGGGATTTTTTAAAGAATGTCCCTCTTTTAAAGAATGAGGAGGGACACAGGCTGAGGGGACAGACTTTGTCTGAAGGGGTCCTACGAGCTCCTGTGACATCTGTTCCATCTGGTCCCCCCATCCTCCGTGATCCCAAACCCCCAATCCATGACAAAGCTGCTTCCCTGTCCTGTCCCAGCTCTGTATTCTGATTTAATTCCATTACCAGTGATTTTTGTTTCCCCGCTCATTGCCCCGTTTTTGTTTTTCTTTGCAGCAGAGTTTGTAGCATTCAAAAAATAATCCCAAAGTGGAAATACCTGAGTTTTCCCACATTTGTGGAGCAAGGGTGGCTCTCCCTGGGCCACACTCAGTTTTCCTGCTGAGTCCTGCCGTGCTGGGTCACCCTCCTGCTGCTCTCTTGCTCCATACAGATGTGGCTCCATCGGCTACTCCCTGCCATCCCTGGATTTCCAGGCACAAGGAGCTGCTTTGGCTTTGATGGGATTTTTTCCCCCCAAGCAAAATGAGGTCTTGATATTCCTTTTGAGAAGAGATTCCTTCTGCCCTGTCCTTGGATATCTGGGAAGGAGCAGGGAAAGGCAGGCTTGGTTCAGCCTATGTGTGTGATGTGATTTTCCTGCTGAGGCAGAGCAGATCCACCTCTGCACCCATGGGCTCAGACCTGAGTTTTCCATGTTTTCCTGCCACTCCTGCTGCAGGGAGTTCCTCAGGAACCTGCTGTGCCATGGTTCTTTTCTCCCATCCCTCTGGAGAGGATTTCCTGGGACAAAGCCAGCTCTTGGTGCCACTGCCACACCTGGAGAGGAGACTGTGCTCAGCTGGGGGAATTCCCTTTGCTCCAAGGTTGTGTTTCCCCTCGTTAGCACAGCTGCTAATGAACATTGGCTGTCCCTCCCTGGAGCAAGGCCAGGCTGGGGTCTGCACCCATCCCACCCCACTCACAGCACACAAACCACGGGCAGACACCGCTGGGGACACCCCGGGGACGTTGTCACCCCCTCACGCCCCTGGCTGGGTTCAATCCCTGTTTTATTTCCTTTCAGCATCTCACCAAAGGCATCTCGTGGGCTCCAGGCTCTGTAGCTTTGTTCAGCCCTTGGGCAGCCTTTGCCAAAGTCCTGCTGAGGGCTGGGAATGTCTCGGTGCTAAATGAATGTTCCAAGATGTCTGTAGGAATGCTGGGTTTTGCTTGCAGGTACGAGATGGGGGAGCAATACAGCCCAGGCTTGATAATCTGACTTTATACCAAAGGTTTCTCCTCTTAATTCGATGGGAATTCAATGAGGCAAATATCTCTGGAATTAAAATGAGTTTTCCTAATGCAGTTTAGTCACTAATTTGCTGGATTATTGGCGGATTCTGCCCCATTAACCCAAAGAAATCAGAATTTCCAATGCAGTAAGTCAGCCTGTGAATGATCACTGCAGTAGGGATTGGATTTCACTGCCTGATGAGCCATTCTTCCCAAAAAACCCCACTCGGGATACATAGGAACAAACCTGCTCTGGAGCTGGATCAGTCCAACACTGCCTTACCCGAGGAGCTCACATTTGGGGGTGCTCATTGAGGCTTCTTATGCAAAAGGGCTTCCCAACCAGAAATCCTAAAAGTCAGGAATAGCAGATTGTCCTGCCAAGATATTTAGGAAAAACTCGAGGGATTGGCCTGTCCCTTGCAGGGCAGGCCTTGCCTGAAGTGAGGAATTGGGGCTGCGAAGTTGGGATGAAACCACTGCCGTTGGGGTCAGCCTACCAAGAGGTTCTGTATTGCATTCTGGGGACTTTGGGGTTTTCTTTTGTTCGTTTGTTTTTATACACATAAGAAAATGGTCGATTTTCTCTATTTTTGTATAGTTTTGCATTTTATAATCATGGGGAAATTTTACAGACTGTTCTTTTACTCGTGTGTCTTGTGTTTCCAAGTGGTGTGGTTTGCTTTTCCGATGGAGAAAAGGCCATTCCTGCTGCTGCCGTGCCAGGATCCCACCCTGCTCCCCTGGGAATGTGCTGGGGCTTCTTCCCAGCCGGATCAGCCCCCCAGCCCCTCACCAACACACACTTTGCACACACCTGAGACGTCCTTAACCCTCCTCTGTCACGCTCAACTGTCCCTTCTTTGCTTTTCAGTGTTGTTTTTAATCTGAATTTGTGGATTTTGGTGATTTCTCCCTCAAAGTGTTGTAAAAAGCCCACAAGTTTTGGTTGAGGCTTTCCTTGCTGTCTGCTGGCATTATTTTATCCCAAATTGGAGCTTTTCTTCAATCCCTGTGCAGGAGATGCTATTGGTTGGTGCACCCTGAACAGATTTCCTCTGCCCTCGGTGCTCCCTGGCCGGGCTGGGAGCTGGGATTGTGCCCTGAGGATTGCTCCTTAAATAATCCTGGCATTATCAGGGCTCTCCACCTTCCCCTCCTTCCTCCTGCAGGGAGTTCCAGCCCTGTGCTCCTGCATCCCTAAAGCATCTTCCTGCACTGAACATTGGGATCAGAGGAGAGGAGAGCTTCTGGAATGCTCAAATCCAGCCCAAAGCAGATTTTCCCCTCTTTTTTCCCCCCAGTCGCCACTGATTTGGCTCTGCATAGATGTTTATGTCTTCTAATTAATAACTTGTCACCTAATGGTGCTTTCAAAAGGTTCTCTTGGTTGGGTTTGCCCCATTCCCAGCACAGGAGGGTTGCTCAGCAAACATTCCTGGGGCACTCAGACCCACCTTCCACATTCCCTCTGCCTTGGAATTCTGGGCTCCCTCCTCTCCAGCTGGGACCTCCTGCTCTTCTCACCCACACAGAGTCACCCTAAAGCTCTTCTTGGGTGAGAAATTAAAATCCAAAAAAGCCTCTCAGTTCTAAGGAAATAAGGAATTAGCCCTTGTCCTTGGCTGCCCCATCCCGCTGCCAGGCTGGCAGCTCCTCCCAACCTATCTGAATTTGGGGTTTTTTGTTTCCTTCCTGGTCTCATTGCTACTAGTCCTTTCAAGTTTTTAATGTATTGATTGTGTTTTAAAATGAATGTTCCTTTCACTGAATTCTAATGAATAAACTGCAGATTTTTAGAGAACATTGGATTTCACTTGTGGTTTGATGTTTTCCTGCTTATTTCCTCCTTGATTCAATGTTTTTCTCTCCCCTCCTCTCCTATCTGTTGATTATTTGCCAGTGAGGTGGATTTTTCCACGGGAAAAGGCAACAGAGGTCCTTTGGAACACGGTAAGGATCCTCAACACCTGTGATGGAAAATGGAAAATACCCATCCTTTAAGGCTCCAGAGGGAGATTTTCCCTCTTCATTTCTCTGGGCTCCAGCAGGGCCAGGATGGGTGACAGGGAGCAGAGATTCCCTGGCTCTGAGGTGACCCCACCCGGCTGGGACATCCCTTGGGGTGGCAGAGAAGGGCTGGGAGGGATGGTTGGATTTGGGATCCTGCTGGATGTGTTCCTCAAGTGCCTCCCAGGGTTTCAAAATCCATTGGAAGACTCAGGAGAAGAGTCCTGCCCCCCGCCCCCTCCGCTCCCCGGGCAGAAATTGAATTTGTAAGAAGCTGTAATTATCTGTAGAGCCTGATGAGCTGCTCCCTTAATGAGTGCGGAGTGAGCCGGGGATGCCCTGGGGAGGCTTTGTCCTTTCCGCTGCAGCCATTGGAGATTCCCGGCCGTCCATCAAGCTGGAGCGAGGGCAAAGCTCTGCCCTGGGGTTTGGGAGCCTCTGCTGCTCCTCGTGTTGCTCATCCGTCCATTGTCCCAAATCTCGGGCAGGAGGTTCCTCTGGGAAGGCTCAGTGTTCATCAGAGCTCCCTCTCTGCTGCCTGGGCCTTCCCCATGTTGTACCTTGGAGAACTTTCCCATTTCTGAATCCACCGCTGTTCCATTGCAGGATCAAACAGGTTCTGTCATGGCCACGGATTCTCCCCCTGGACCACCAGCTGTGGTTGAAACCTAAAGAGCTTTTCCAAAGCCCAGTTCAAATATTCTCCTGCTGTGACCCCACAGAGAGGGCTCAGGGCTGCCCCAACCCAGCTCTCCCCTCGAGCAGAGGTTGCTTTTCAATAGTTTTGAATGTTTATTTCTTCATATTGTTTTCTGCTGCATTTGAGGTGGGAGTAACCACCCTCATCCCACTGGAAAAACCTCTGGCAGCTCCCGAAGCAGAGGGGTGAGGCTGTGGCTTCTCCTTTGGGGTTAAAAAAAGTTCTTTTGCCCCAGGGAGGAGCTTTGTCCGTGGCACTTGTATTTGTCACAGCTCTGGTGGCTTTTGCCCCAAACAGGAGCTGGGGGAGGAGGGCAGGGGGGGTTGAGCCTGGGGTTGGGGCAGCTCCATCCCTGCTCTGTCCCCAGGAGCCTCCCACGGGACCCACGGCTGTGCCCTCCCCCTTGGGGACAGCGAGGGACAAAGGCAGCAGCTGGGGCCACCTCTGACAGCGAGCAGAGAGGGAGCAGCACGGGGGAGAGGCCACCAGCCCAGGGCTCCTGGGGGATGAGGCTCCTGAGCATC
Source organism: Origma solitaria (assembly GCA_013397895.1). Classification (NCBI taxonomy): domain Eukaryota; kingdom Metazoa; phylum Chordata; class Aves; order Passeriformes; family Acanthizidae; genus Origma; species Origma solitaria. The sequence goes on along the minus strand of VZRL01000240.1, from coordinate 196,362 downwards.
CCTAATTGAATTTAGGGAGGGAAGAATTGCCCAGGCAGAAGGGCAGAGGGCAGGAGCCGGCAGTTGCTGATGGATGAGCTCAGAGTATTTTCCTTCATTTTAAACATGGGAAGAGTCTGGAAGGCAATCAGCCGGGAAAAATGACATGTGGGGCTGGGTCAGCACTGCCAAGACCGGAAAACTCAGCCAGAGGAGACAAAAACCCCGTGGCAATGTTGGGCAGGGGTGAGTGTTTTATGGTCCTAGTGGTTCCTGGGTCACGAGCTCAAAATTCAGCTTTCAAACTCCCCCTCTGGAGCTGTGATCCCATCCAACCTCCTTGCAGCCCTGGGCTGTTATTCCAAGCACCCTCCCTGCATCCCAAACCCTTCCTGGCTGGAAGTCCAATCCCCCAAAGCCCTGGGGTTGCCTTTCCAGATCCCAATTTGAGCTCTGAGCCTGCAAAACTGCATGGGCATTTTCTCCCGAGGACGATGGCAAAACTGGGGAGTCCCTGGCAGGGCCAGGGGTTATCCAGGGAATTTCTGGCTCCTGACTGCAAATGTTTAATGCCTCTTTGTCAGTGGTTCACCGGAATATTCCCACAGCGCGTGGCAGCTCTGGCAGGGATGGAGGCAGGTGAGGAGCGGATGCTGGAAGCCCCTGGAGCCCAGGCTGGCAGAGGGATGCAGGAGATGGATTTCACTTTGTCCCTGCGCTGTTTTCTCCCTCTCCACCACCTTCCCGCTGCACTGGGGCACTGATGATGAACAGCAGGATCAGCGCTTGGGACGGCCCATCCCACTGGGAATGCTTCAAACCTTCAGCTCTAATTGCCTCCTTGTAAATACAAATCGACTCGTTTGCTGCAAACAAGTTCCTGCTGAACAAACCACGCTGGAAGTCAGTTGTCATCACGGGAATGTCTCTCACACTTTGAAGTGTTTCTTTTTTTTCTTCCCCTTTTTTTCTCCAAAGTGATTTGAAAAGCGCCGACACAATTTTGCTCCGTGCAGGAACACGGAGGGGTTTGTGACACTGCAGGCTCCTCGGGGCTCCTGTTCCCAGAGGATGGAAGGAAACGGGGCTGAGGGAGTTCAGGTGTCCTCAACAAGGACATTTTGGGGCTGGAGCGTGTCCAGGGAAGGGAACAGAGCTGGGAAGGGTCTGGAGCCCCGGGAGTGGCTGAGGGAGCTGGGAAAGGGCTCAGCCTGGAGAAAAGGAGGCTCAGGGGGACCTTGTGGCTCTGCACAGCTCCTGACAGGAGGGGACAGCCGGGGGGGTCGGGCTGTGCTCCCAGGGAACAGCGACAGGAGGAGAGGGAATGGCCTCAGATTGTTCCGGAAGAGGCTTAGGTTGGCTATCAGGGATAATTCCTTCCTGGAAAGGGCTGTCCAGCCGTGGCACAGCTGCCCAGGGGTGGGTCCCCATCCCTGGAGGGATTTAAAGCCACGTGGATGTGGCATTGGGGACATGGGGCAGTGTGGCCTTGGCAGTGCTGGGGAATGGTTGCACTCCATGGGCTCTGAGGGCTTTTCCGAGCAAGCACCAAGAGCCTTCCCAGGGTCTGGCAGCCCTGGATCCCTCCAGAGCCTCAGAGCCAGCCCAGCCCTGTTTCCTGCCAGGTGTGATAATTAACAGCCAGCCATTAATCAAGGCAATTGTTGGGGTTTGTGGCTGTGAGGCTCTTCTGACTCCACTTCTGCTGCAGGACCTGGCCTGGCCATCACAGCTGGATGTTTGATTTCTGGATATTTGATTTCACCTCCAGCTCTCCAAATCCTCCCTTTACAGCAGAACTCTCTGCTCTGGGGGTGGGAAAGTTTGGACAAGCACCAGGATAAATCCCTGTCCAAAAGCAACCAAAGCCAAGGAGGTCAGGCACAGAGGGATCCACAGCTCAGGCACGACCTGCTGAAGGTAATTTGTGTCATGGGGGGAAACATTCCAGGCAGGAAAACCCTTTGTGCCCCCTAAAGTCGGCAGCGATGGGAAAAATGGAAAATAATGTTTTGTCTTGGAGGCAGGCAGAGCCAGAGAGAAGTGGGACTGTGGATGTTCCAGGCTTGTGCAGGGAATGAGCTGTTGGTGGTTAATTTATGTTTTATCACAGAGGGCTGGATCTGGGATCAATTCCCATCTCACAGAGGGCAGGATCTGGGATCAACTCCCATCTCCTCACAGAGGGCAGGATCTGGGATCAACTCCCATCTCCTCACAGAGGGCAGGATCTGGGATCAATTCCCATCTCCTCACAGAGGGCAGGATCTGGGATCAATTCCCATCTCCTCACAGAGGGCTGGATCTGGGATCAACTCCCATCTCCTCACGGAGGGCTGGATCTGGGATCAATTCCTGTCTCCTCACAGAGGGCAGGATCTGGGATCAATTCCCATGTCACAGAGGGCTGAATCTGGGATCAATTCCCATCTCACAAAGGGCTGGATCTGGGATCAATTCCCATCTCCTCAGAGGGCTGGATGGACCCAGAGCTGCCCTTGTGTGGGGCAGAGCTGCTCTGCCCATCCTCCCTTTGGCTTTTCCTCCTGAAACGATCCTGGTGGGAAGAGCTGAGGCTCCCAGGCTGGTTCTGAGGGATGGAAAAAGCCCTGAGTGTATGCCCAGCTCCCTGCAGAGATGCCCAGGCCGAGCTTTAGCAGCTCCCATGGCCCTCTCCTGTGTGAGTCTCTGCCAGCCGGGATGAGCATCTGCTCCTCCGGATCCCACTGGGATAATCCTGGGCCTTAACTCCCACCCAGCCTCAGCACCAGGACACATTTGCCCTCTCTGTAAATCCCTGGACACAGGCACTGCCGGAGGGGGATCCCAGAAGGAGCTGCCAAACACTCACACCACCAGTGCTCCGAGCATTTGGGTGGGTCAGGGTTTTTTAAGTGTGGTTATTTTTATTTACCTTCCGTTGGGTTTAGCTCACCCTCAGTTTGCATTCTCAGGCTATGCTTCATAGAATGTCATGGAATGGTTTGGGTTGGAAGGGATTTTGGATTTCATCTCATTCCACTCCATGCTGTGGGCAGGGACAGCTCCCACTGCTCCAGGTTCTCCAGGCCCCGTCCAGCCTGGCTTGGCTTCCCAGGGAAGGAAAAGGGGGGGCGAGCTGAGGGACACAGGGAGCTGTGCCATGGGGAGGGGCTGGGGATGCTCCCTGGGAGCCTCAGGTGGAGGCAGATCCTTGCTCTGATCCCTCTGCTCCGCAGGCAGGGTGGCCTTTGTCACCTTCTGTTACCTGGAGTCCTTCCAGTGGCTTTCTGCCACTGCTGGGACAGCTGCTTTAATTCCTTCCCTATTTCCATGGCCTCTTCACCCATGTGGATCAAGTGAATCCCATCCAATGGATCCCATCCCATGGATCCCATCCCATCCCATCCCATCCCATCCCATGGATCCCATCCCATCCCATCCCATCCCATGGATCCCATCCCATCCCATGGATCCCATCCCATCCCATTTTCCGGGCTCAGTTCCCAGCTGGTGGCTCCCACTGGGTCAGCACAGCCAGGGACAGCCCTGGGATCCCTGTCCCGGGATCCCTGCCCTGGGGATGTCCTCACATCACCACAGCCACCGTTTTTGGGGGTTTCTGGGTCCCCCCCACAGCTCAGCCCCGAGGTCCAACCCTCCAGGGCAGCCACCAGCCCCTGGTGCCACTTCCTAAGCATCGCTCCATGCTGGAGGATTATTTATAATCCCTCTATTTTTAGAACAATGATGAAATCTGTTTAATGCTGGAGGGATTTGGGAAAAAAAACAAACAACAAAGAAGAGCAATTTTTTTTCTGATGCAGGAGCTTTCGGTGAATGGAGTTTTTTGTTTTTTGGTTTTGGGGGGGTTTTTTGTTTCTTTTTTTAAAAATTTGGGTAAGGTGTCTCTTTGTTGAGTCGTACTTGTCTGATAAAAGGGAGGAGGGAAGGAGGAATTCAGCCATAAGGAAAAGCTCCCAGAGGGTGTCCTGGCTGTTGTGGGCATGGCAAATTTCCCAGCAGCAGGAGCAGGACCGGGCCTGGAGCTGTTCCCCAAAACCTGGAGCAGCCAGGCTTTCCCTGAGCAGGGGCAGACCCGGAGTTCAGAGCAGTCCGAGGGAGGGAAGAAGCTGCAGAGCGGTCGGGAGAGCTCAGCTTTGGGAATAGCCCTGGGCAGCACCGAGGGCAGAGGCTGCAGGCGCTGGGGACTGTCCCCTGCCCACCCTGAAGGGTAACAAATCCCCGCTCTGTGCAGGAGCTCATCCCTCGGTGGGAATTTCGGGCCAGCGCTGGTGCTGGGCTGACCTCTAAGGGAGAGCTCAGTTATTGCAGCTCATGGAATCAATCCCACAAGGGTTTGAAAACCTTAAAGCTCATCCAGTGCCATGGGCAGGGACACCTTCCACTGTCCCAGGCTGCTCCAAGCCCTGTCCAGCCTGGCCTTGGGCACTGCCAGGGATCCAGGGGCAGCCACAGCTGCTCTGGGCACCTGTGCCAGGGCCTGCCCACCCTCCCAGGGAAGAGTTTCTTCCCAATATCCCACCTAAATCTCCCCTCTTTCAGTTTAAATCTGCGCCCCTTTGTGCTATTATTATGTCCAATGCTGAGCTGCATCTCCCCAGAATTCTCCTGAGGCAGCCTGGGGGCCTGGAGCACTTTTTGGGGACATGATGGGGGAAACAGGGAGATGAGCCGGAGCTTCCCACTCCCTCCGTGCCCTGAGCCTTCAGCATCCACAGCTCCAACCCATGGTGAGGTGTGAGGGGTCTGTGACACCCTAGGACTGGGCTGGAGGGTCAGGAGCTGCCACAGGGCAGGGATGGATGGGATACTGGGATGAAATTGTTCCCTGGGAGGGTGGGCAGGCCCTGGCACAGGTGCCCAGAGAAGCTGTGGCTGCCCCTGGATCCCTGGCAGTGTCCCAGGCCAGGCTGGACAGGGCTTGGAGCAGCCTGGGGCAGTGGGAGGTGTCCCTGCCACGGCAGGGCTGGCACTGGATGGGCTTTAGGGTCCCTCCCAACCCAACCCATTCTGTCACTCGGAGGGATCTGGTGGCTTTGGTGCCACCCGGATTTGTGGGACACCCGTGGGTGTGAGGGGCCTGCAGGGGCTGAGGGGTTTGCAGGGTCTCAAATCTTTGTGGCTTCCCAGACCAACAAAGTCACCACTGCAGCGTGGCCAGGCACCAGTGCCACCAGTGCCACCAGTGGGCTCTGCCCCAGGGACAGGTGGCAGGTTTTGGTCACTGCCTTTGGTGGGAGAGCCTGAAACCCTGTCCTGTTTTTAAAGCCCCCTCACCCCACAACACACCAACACTGACATTTTTCAGCCCCTTGCCCTTGTTCTGTGTTCTAAACCGACACAGAACAGTTGGTTTTGTGTTTCTGATGTTTTTATGTTTATTGTGGTTTTATCTCCCGCAGAGTCCGGTGCAGGTTGGATGCTCCGATGGCACGGAATGTCACCCCACTGCACTCTGACCCCACACCACAGACCTCCCTGAACCCCATCCCCTCCTCCCAGTCCCCCCAGTCTGTAAATGGGAGAGAGCGCAAATAACCAAACTTTCACGCAGGAGCCGCTGGGTCTCCGGAGCAGAGCGGAAGCAGGGCAGGAGCTGCCGCCTGCCAGGCACCAGCTCTTCGTGTGCTTCCTCCCGTTCCCTGCCGCCAAGAAAAGAGAAATCCCTGTTTTCCAAAGGAGGGCGGGCTGGGACACGGAGAGCCTGAGGCAGGGCAGGCTCAGCGTGGATGGGAGGGGACACCGCGGGCTGGAAAATCCTAACGAGGATTCCATGGCTGAGTGTGGCTGTGGTGGATGAGCGATGGTTTCAGGCAGAAATTTGCCATAAACCCCACCCCAATAAATGGGGGATTGAGTTCCTGAAGAAACTGCTGGAGTGAGTCCTGAGGAGGCCATGGAGCCGCTCTGGAGCCAGGCTGGGAGAGCTGGGGGTGCTCACCTGGAGAGGAGAAGGCTCCAGGGAGAGCTCAGAGCCCCTGGCAGGGCCTGAAGGGCTCCAGGAGAGCTGGAGAGGGACTTTGGCTTTTGGGCAGTGGTTCCAGAGAGGGAAGCAGCGATGGAAACCTCCCTGGGCTCTCCAGGGCTGGGGAAGTCACCGGTGGGAAGGTCAGGATGGTCTGGGTGACACCTGGAGCCTCCAGTGGGAGCCCTGGGAGGGTTTTATAGGAAGCATCTCCAAGATTAAGGAATGCCAGAGGCAAAGGAGACTCAAATCTGATTAAAAAGTGATTGAGGCTGAGTCTGAAAAACAGGACCAGAGGAAAGAATTCCTGTGGGATAAACAGAGGGACTCCCCTGCAGGGTCAGCCTGGGGAAAGGGCTTGAGCCCCTGTGAGGGCTGCTGAGAGCCACTGTGCCCAAACGATGGCCCCGACAGTGGCCAGGCTCTCCCTGGACCCAGCTTCCCTTAATTCATCCTTTTTGGATGTGGCATCTTTTTTTCTGCTTTCCCACAGGACACAGCAGCCCTGAGGGCACCGACAGCCCTGAGCACCTCACACAAGGAGCAGGAGCCCATTGAGGCCCAGCCCTGGCTCTCCAGCCCTTCCTGGGCTCCAGACCCTGATGGATGACTTGATCCCAACTCTGTGCCTCATCACCCTCGAGGTGCCTTGGGTGGCCTGGGTCACCTTCCTCCTCCTGCTCAGCTGGGGCCAGTCCCCACCCTTGGCCAGGGTGTCATCCCTGCTGCCCTCAGATGTCCCCAAAGGGCCCTGAGGGGTGGCCTGGGGCCAGGCCAGGGATGTCCCAAGGGCAGGGATGTCCCCAGGGCAGGGACCCTCCAGCCCATGAATAACCCAACCCTGCCCAGAGCCCCTTGGGCCTGGCTCTGTCTGTTCCCTGCGAGAGGCAGCTGAGGAAGGCTCCCTCCTCTTCCCCACACTTGGCAAAGGCACGGGAAGTGTTCCAGGGCATCTCCCAAAGGTGGGCACCGAGGGGCAGCGATTTTCCATTGCCCTTTCCCTGCTTCCCTCTGCTCCCGCGGGATTTCTCCTTCAGTCACTTTTCATGTGCTTGGCTTTGCTCTCATTTTGGTTTTTTCCTTGGGAACATCACCCCCTGCCCAGCACAGAGGGGCTTGGAACCCCTGCTCCTCCTGGAGCTGTGGTGGGAACCTCTGCAGCTCCTCTGGGAGCTGTGCCTGTCCCTGCCGGGACAGATCCCACCAGGATGGATCCCACCGGGACAGATCCCACCAGGATGGATCCCACCGGGACAGANGGGACAAATCCCACCAGGACGGGTCCCACCGGGACAAATCCCACCAGGACAAATCCCACTGGGATAGATCCCACCAGGACCAACCCCACCTGTGCACACACAGGGCTCAGGGCTGGGAAGAACTGCTTTTTTCTCCCACAAAGCCCAGGCAGAGAGGGCAGGAACTCCCGTGGCAGTTCCCACATGAGTTTCCAGCATTTCTAAGGACCTTCCTCCTCCTCCTCCTCCTCCTCCTCCTGCTCCTGCTCCCGGTCACTGCCGTGGGATGGTGACGTGTGAGGCTGGGCTGCCTTTGATCCGGAGCTTTGCTCCGTTTGATCTGAGCTGTTTGATCTGATTCCTGCCCCCCACACTCTGCTGCAGCTTTCCCTGGGCTTTTTCCAACACGGGGAAGTTAATTTCGTGTGCACATTAACAGCGTGCCAAGGATGTGCTGTTATCTTCTATCTCCTTTTGGGATAAACTCTTTGTTTATGATAATAAGGTGTGAAACCAGGGGAAAAAAATGAAATCTGGAAGTGAGCCTGGGAAGGAGGAGTGCTGCTTTCTGCTGTTTCTTCCAGAAAAACCTCCAAGAGTCTGAAACAGAAAACTCCCTGGCGTGTGCCTGTAGATTTTCATCAAGGTGACACTTGGAGCAGGGAAGCGCCAAGGTTTGAGTGCCTGGAGCAAAGCTGGCTCTTGCTGTTCCTATTCCACATCCCAAATGTGTCCCCTGGCCTCGCGGGGTGTTGGTTTTGCTCCGTGCTCGGGTGCCTTGGGGAGGATGGCAGAGCTCAGCTTTTCCAATTCCCGCCTGCCCCAGCTCCAGGTCCCCTCTGGCTGTCACACTTTGCTGAGCTCTGTTGGACAAAATCCCCCAGTTTTGACCCAAAGCAGCTCAGGCACTTCTGAAGGCTGGAGCAGAACCCTTTGCTGCTGAGTGTGGATGGATTTGGGATTAGGGCAGCATGCTCTCGGTGTTTTCCTGGGACATGTCACCTGCTCAGAGCCTGTTTTGCTCTTCTGGAATCCTCTTATACCCCTAGTTATTCTGGGAATATTTTTGGCTTCCACACGGCATCCTCAGCTCCTCGTTTTGGGAATTTTGAGGCTCGTGAGAGATCCATGCCTGGGGAGAAGGGGATGCAGCGAGACTGGAATGAGAAGATCAGGAGGATCTGTCGGCTCATTCAGAGGGAGGTTCACCTCTGATTTTCCATTAAACAAAAACTCTCCTACAATTTTCAGGCACCAGGGAGAGAGGCTGGGATCAGGATCTAGGGGGACACGAAGTTCCTTGGAGCAGGAGAGCTGCAGTAGCCACACAACAGAGGAAAACCGGCTGGGAACAGGCATTTTTGGGAACTGTGGCCTCAGCCTCGCTCCCTCGGCTGCCCATCCCAGAGGGACTTGAGTGAAGCTGCTGCTTTTCCCCCACGAGGAGTTATCAGGGAGTTTTTTCCAGTTGAAACCAGGGTCTGGTTTTGCTGCAGGTGCTGCTGGAGCTGCTTCTCATGCAGGGCTGGGCCAACCCTGCCAACTCCCCAGGGATCCCCAGGGATCCCCACCTGCCAGGAAGGAGCATGATCCCCTTGCTGGTGCAGCCAGGCGTGTGGAAGGGCTGTTTAAATTCAAGTTTAAGTTTAAAAAACTTATTAAATTGGTTTAAAAAGCAAATAATAGGGATTTCCCCGCAGGCAATGGATTTGGTGGCTGAGCAGGAGCCACGGTGGGACAGCTAAAGGCAAAGCCTGACAAAGAAATCCCTGGTTTTTTGCTCTGGAATTAATGCTCATTGGGGGTGAGCTGAACCAGATTCTGGGATAGGAGGGTCCTGGCTGGGAGGGGAGGCAGCATTCCCACCTGGAGCCAGCCCTGGGATCTGTGACATTGCTTCACTTCCCCTCCTGTGAGCAGGAATTTGGTTTTCCAGGACCAAAACCCCTGGAGCACTTTCCCTGCAGGACCCTCCACTGGCTCCTCTCCTCGATAAGCACTCACCTGCAGCCAAGGATGGCTCCATGTGCCTTTCACAGAACCACGGAATGGTTTGGACTGGAAGGGACCTCAAAAATCATCTTATTCCACCCATTTTCCCTTGCTGCTGGGCTGGTTCTCCTCACTGCGGCTTTCCCCAGCCCCTCTCTCCTGAAATCCTTTCCCAAGGCGTGAGCAGGAGGGTGGTGGTGCCACTCACAATGTGCAGGGTCACCCCCTGCCCGTGCCACCCCTGCCTGTGCCACCCCAGCCAGGAGCTGCAAACTGTGTTCCGGGGGCTGCAAACAGCCCCTGGGGTCAGCCCTGCCTGAGCCTCCTGTGCCAAGCACAAAATGCATTTTTATTCCTTTTGCTGGTGCAAAACGCCCTTGGGCGCAGGTGTTTCTGCACCGCTGGGGTGGCTTTGCTCAGTGCCTGGAGCCAGGGTAAAACCCAACACCGAGGGATGCAGGGGGGGTTGGGAAGGATGTGGGATCAGGGACCAGCACTGGAAAATCAGTCAGGAACCAGGGCTCAAAACACACCCCAGGTATGTGGGTGAGGGGGTGGAGGGGTTTATTTACAGCACTAACTGCACAGATATAGATAAAAACATAAAAACAAACTAAAATAACACCTATATTTACATTTTTTCATCCACACTGCTGCTCTGCCTGTCATTCTAACCCCGTACTGATGTGCCCTGCGCATCCCTCCTCACTCTTTACTGCAAGAAATGACACCACAGCAGGGAATTGTGAAGCTGAAGTGTCCAGGGTGTTTTTTGTGCCACAGGCTGTGCCAGTCAGCACAGCTCCACACGGAGGGTGCTGGATCTCCCTGGGCTGGGTTTGAGGGAGCTGCAGGGATGGGATGGGATGGGATCCATGGGATGGGATCCATGAGATGGGATCCATGGGATGGGATGGGATGGCATGGGATGGCATGGGATGGCATGGCAGGACGCCTCGGGCTGTGGTGTGGGTGAAGGAGCTCCATCCATCCCCAGCTCAGCAGCTCCTTTCCTTCACCAGGCTTTCCTGGGGATTGCAGCTCTGCCTTCCCGTTCCAGGAGGAGCTGTCAGGGCTCCAGGAAAGCCTTCCAAGGGCTGCCTGGGAGTGGTCGTGCTGCCGCTGTGGTTCCAAAGTTTGCCCAGGGGAGGGCCAGGGCTGGAAGTGCGGGGAGGAACCTCCCCAAACACGAGGTACAGCATTTCCAGAGGCACCTGAGGGCACTTTCCGGGGAGGGTTGGACACCCTCCATTGCTCTGAAGGCTTCCATTTGGAATTAGGGGCTTTCTCCAGTGTGGGTTTTGCCTCCACCAGCAGGTCCAGGGCAGAAGTAGGTGGAACCCCATGGCCCAGGGGACTCAGAGCTGGCTGGATTAAAGAAATTATTTCTTCCAGGCTTAAAACCAGCTGCAGTATTTTGCAGGGTACTGGGACCCATGCAGAACCCACGGAGGAGACAGATCCTCGGGGGATATTTCTGCAGGATCCGGAGATGAAGGGGCTCTCTGCCAACATCCCAGTCCATTTCCCACCTCTCTGCAGCTTCCCCGGAGCTTGGCCGTGCCGGGGGCAGTGGCCGGGCAGGAGCTGTCGCACCGTGAGGGTGTCCCGGTGCTCTGGCCGCTCCCGGAGCCGCTGCAGAGCGTGAGTCAGGCTGCAGCAATGTCCCCGGGGCTGCTCCCGGCTCTGCCTTCGCAGCCCGTGCCCATCTGCAGCGAGCTGGGACTGGCCCGGCAGAGCTGCTGAGCTGGGTGAATGGGCCAAATGGGGGTAAATGGTTTGGCACCCCCAGTTTGGGGGAGCAGGGCTGGGGACAGCCCCTGGGTTCCTGCTCCTGCTGCCAGCTCGAACCCCCAGCCTGGGGAGGGGGGTGGTCCCACAAATGGCATGGCCTGCCTGCAGGCTCTGGGGTGAGCAGCAGCAGGACAGTGTCACTGGAGAAATGTGTCCTCACGGGACAGGACAGGAACAGAGGAACAGCCTGGGGACAGCAAAGGATGCACTTCAGCTGGAGCTGGGGGGGAAATGGGGCTTTGGGTCCCATCGTGTGCCTTTGGCTGCCCCCTCTCTGCTCCTTCTGCTGCGCTGGGCCCCAGCAAAATTTGCTTTGCAAATGCGGGAGAGCACAGCTTCCTCCTCCCCAAACAGAAATGAATGAGGGCAGGAGGTTTGATGTTAAAAGTGCAGTTCCCAGAATCCCAGGTCGGGGAAACAGGGAGAGTTTGGGTGTTTCCCGATCTTCCCTCGCTGCTGTTTTCCTGAGAGGTTCTTGCAGGGCAGCTGCAAGAGATGTGGCTCAGTGAGCGGATCCCAGCAGCGGAGGGGTTTGCTGTGGGTTCAGTGAGTGGATCCCACCAGGATCATCCCCTCCTGGGCACAGAGGGGTGTTGGGGCAGGCTCTGGGATCCCGGAGCCCCAGCCATGGCTCTCATCCACCCTGTGCTATTAATAACCCCCTGTGAGGCTGCCAGGCTGGAGGAAACGGAGGAAATGAAGTTAATACATGGAAATGTTTCCTTGTTTTCCCACTTGCTGCTCGGGGCTGGCCTGTTGCTCCCTGTCATTCTCGTCCAGCCCAGGCTGGGGCTGGGTGGTGGCTCTGGGAGAACCCAGTTTGGAAAAAAGTGTTGAAGAATGGCGATTTTGGGGATGCAAGAGGGAGAAGGACTGTTAAGGCACGCTTGAGGGGCTTAGAAGGAGGGAGGGAGGTTGAGAGAGCTGTTCTTTGGGGTGAAGCGGGGAAAAGGCACCTTTCCTTGTGGATTTGGGGCCAGCCCCGTGTGGGATGTGGAGCCTGGAAGAGCAGCCCGTGTGCTCCGTGACAGCCCCGCCGCCCTTCCCACGCCGGCAAGTCCCTTCATGCAGCCACCGGGACGGGCTGATCCCCCCTGGATAAACCCCCCCAGCCCTCCTCCCCACCTCCCTGCGTTATCCTGCCCTTCTCCAGCTGGATGCTGCTGCCCGGGGATGCTTTCCCGAGGGCTCGGGGCTGTAACCCTGACCCCAAGCACACCTCGAGGCTTCACCTCGGCAGCTTCTCCCGCAGATCCCAAACTCTGGCGCGGGGCAGAGCACGGGCTCTGTCTCTCCTCGGCGTGGGGCAGATCTGGGGGATGTTTTAATTCGCGCTGCTGTTTTTTCTTTGCTCCTCTGCCAGTCAGTTTCTTGTTAAGACAAGATCCTCCTCACCGTGTGCCTGGGCGGAGCAGAGCCACAAGGATGGAGCTGGAATAAGGACATGCCCTGGGCTGGAAGGAGACCCCTGCAGTGGATGCTTGAGCAGCACCTCATGGAGAAACCCCCAGAGATGGAGCAGCACATCAGTCCTGCAAAGCAGCGGCCAGAGAAATGGAGAGACCACAACACATCCCGGAAAATCTCTGCTGAGTTACAGAGAACCAGCCAGGAATGGCAGCAGGAAGAGTTTCCTGGAAGCAGAGCAGCGCCAGTGCTGTGCCCCACGCTCGGCTCTCACCTGGGCGAGCTCATCCTTTCCTGCAGGTTCCCCACCTTGAATTTGTTTCCTGCTGGGCTTTGCCACCTCTGGGCTCTCGCGGTGTGGGTGATGCTGAGAGAGCTCCTGCGCTGGTCCAGGAATGCACTCCCAGGCATTCCCTCCCTAAAAAATTACCCCTGCAGAGAAGGAAATAAGCGAGGCCCAGAGCAAGGATGGGAGTGAGCCCTGAATAAACACTGGGGTGTGCGAGGGGACACAATGAGCGCTCATTACAGCGCGAATCAGGCGTTAATGAGTGTGGTTTGGTGATGAGCAGAGCTTTTCTCTGTCCCATCCTCCAGCCATTAAAACTTTAGATGGAGGAAAAACCAGTCTATATCTCCTGCTGTGGGCGGAGCTGCCTTATCTGATCCTTGGGGAGCCAAGCCCTGGCTACCAATGCCGGGTGAGGGCACCCATCCCCCGTCCGGGCTGGGGACACCTCCCCCTGCACCCCAATCTGGTACAGCTGGGGCCAAAGGGCTGAGTTTATTTAAAATGTGCAATCGGTGCTGCTGCTGGGCACTGGGATGTGTCTCCAGCCCGCTGCCCTTCACTTGGCATCGCACAGGTGGTGCCCAAAGGGAATCTGTCCCCACCCGTGCCCCGGAGCTCGTCAGGGCCACCTCACCCGGCCTGTGGGCCACTTAATGAATTAATTGTGGGCTCTGAAAGCGGGTATTGGGCTAAGCCACCCAGTGCCTGCCTCCTCTTGTCACACACCAGGATCACCTGAGTTTTTTGCAGGTGTTTGTCCATCCCGGGAGTCAGAGGGAGCACCAGAAAAGCAACAAGGTGGGGAAAGTGCCTGTTTTTAAGAGGCTGTGTTGGGGTTTGACTCCCGGGGGAGTGGGTGGGTGAGTGTTTCTCTCCCCAGGCAGTCCCCTGTGCCATGGTGGGGGTCGAGGGGAGTTCCTGGGATTTCCTGTCCTGGATCAGGGCATGGCACGAGTGGCTGCCCAGGAAAAACTGCAGCCTGTCCCTGCCTAGGAGCTCTCGGATTTGATGCCCAGCTGTGGTGGGGCCAGGGGTCCTGTCTCAGCTGGAACTATTGGAGCTAAACGGAATAGAAAACGAAAGGAGACAAGAGAGTGCTGGGACCTCGCAAAGGCAAAATCTAAGGAATAAATGAGGATTATGGAAGTGCTTAACCCTCCCGGGCAGGGGAATGAGCCTCGAGCACCTGGTCATGGGGTCTGAAATAAAAAATGAGGATCTGAGTCCATAATCTCGTGTTTTCTTTGATTTCAATCATGAAATCAGCACACATCCCGGATGGAGAGGTGTGAGACCAGCAGCAGGTTGGCCCTAGAGAGTGGCAAGGACTCCAGGTTATGGCATGGGGAGACACCACAGCAACCCCTCCCCTGGGCACCTACCAGAAGAGGCTTCTCAAGACCCATTTCTTCTCAAACAGGGCGTTTCGTAACCTGCTCCTGACCCGACCCAGCTGTAAATCTGAACCCCTGCAGAAGCCTGGGGTCTCCTCGACAAGGCAGCAGTTCTGTGGGGCTGAGCTCCCCACAGGCATCCCAGCAGGAAACAGTGGGGATATCTTAATTAGAGAAGTACATTTTGTGACTCCTTCATCACTGCAGCAAGGTTGTTTGGGTTTCCAAGAAGCTGCTAAATCCTTATCGCTTTTGTTTTGGGCTTTTTGCACTTCAGAGATATTTAAGGAGTCGTGTTTAGGTGGCCCTGGGAGGTTATGGCCTTGGATGACACTGGAAGCAAAGTATCTGCTGGGGAAGAGGCGAGGAGGGAAGAAGGGACAGTGACTGTGGAGGCCACCCCGTGGCCCTGTCTGGTGGGCTGTGTTTAAAATGTCAGGGTTGATACATCATAAAAGCTGGGGTTTAGCAGGGAAAAGGGCTGGGGGGTGTGCGATGTTACCCTCATCCCTATGGGCGTGTTAGTGTTGCTGCCCCTGGATTTTGTGCTTATTGGGATTTTTCTTTTTTTTTTTTTTTTCCCAATGCATCTGAAGGCTTTTGTCAAGCCCAGCTTGTGTGACCCCCTCAGTTTTTCACCTTTCCTGGAAAACGGAGCTTTTAGCTGCTCCCCACAAGGAGGAATACAGGAGATGACAGAACTTAATGCTCCTAGCGGGAACAGAAAATGCAGTTTGGAGCAGAGCCCCCTTTCCCCAGTCCCAGGTGTCTGAAGTGCCCCCCAGGGCAGCAGCAGTGTGGGCGCTTCCCGCGGTGCCAGGTGTTTATGGGATGGTGAGGGGGCTGCGTGTGACCCCTGTGGGGCAGCAGCAGCGCTGAGCTTTCCTTGGGAGACACCTCAGCCCCCAGCAAGGTGAGAACAGCCTCAAACGCTGCCCTGCCACGATGCTGTTCCATCAGGCGTTGGCTCCTGGGAGGAACTGGGATGGAATTTTGGCCCTCAGTTTAACTCCCCATGAACGGGCCAAGGGCACAGAAAGTTAAGGAGTTTCTTGCTGCCTATGCCTGAATTTCAGGTGTTTTCTCTGCCTTTGATGCATCATTGAAACCATTGGAAAAACAGGTGGAAAACTGTGCTTGTGCTGCTCCACGGAGTGATTGATATGATGCTCCCAATTACACTTAATTGTGGTTATCCTGTTAATAACAGCCTTGTTCTGTGGCACACACCTGCCTCTCCATGGGAAACACTGCTAATATAATTTAAAACACCAATTACAAGCGATGGAAAAGCAACAATTAAATCCACTAAGCCTTGTCTAAATAATTATTTCATTTCCCTGTAATATTTTTAATGTTATAAAGCAGTTTTTTTGTTCTTAAAACAAAAGCAGTTCTTTTATTTGTGTGAATTCATATTTCTCCATATGGGAACACCTGTGTTTGAAGGGATTTACGGAGCAGGGGATGGATGGTCAGGGTGGGAAAGCTCTACCTCGTTGTTTTAAGCTTTCAATGTTCAAAAAATGTCTGGATGTGGCACTTGGGGATGTGGGCCAGTGGTGGCCTTGGCACTGTTGGGGGAACATTTGGACTCGATGGTCTGAGAGTGCTTTTCCAGCCTCAATGATTGCTCGGTTCTGAGAGGAACAGGCTGGTGAAGCTCCGTGCCGTTTCCGCAGGTGTCTGTGGTGTCAGAGGGGATTTGGAGCACCTGGTCAGACCCACACCTGCTGGGTTTGCCCAGGTGCGTTTGCGGCTCTGTGGAAGGTCTCCAAGCAGGGGAAAGAAGGGTGTTCCTCCCACAAACAGAGGACAAAACAAACTGGAAAGGAGGTAATAGCCTGTGATAGGAACTCCGTTCGGGAATAAGAAACCTGGATAAAATGGGGGTGATTTTTAATTCTCGCCATGAGGGCTGTTCAGTAGCGCTGGAGGGGCGGTGTGGGGTGGTCTGGCTGTGCCCGAGGCCCAGTGCCTCCCTGCCCCACGGCCGGGCGGGTTGGAAGGGACCTGAGGAACGATCTCGTTCCAGCCCCCGGCAGGGGCCGGAGCTGGCCGGGCACCTTTTGGGGACAGAGCCCTCAGTGCCCCTCCTGCGCCTCAGCCTCCGAGGCCTGGGGTGCCGGGGGTGCGTGGGACGGGACGGGGCCGCGGCCGCGCTTCCT
Source organism: Origma solitaria (assembly GCA_013397895.1). NCBI lineage: Eukaryota > Metazoa > Chordata > Aves > Passeriformes > Acanthizidae > Origma > Origma solitaria. The sequence continues at coordinate 180,130 of VZRL01000240.1, read as the reverse complement.
CCGATTGTTCTTCTGGCCGGAGCGGGGCGGGGGCAGCGGGACACAGCGGGGACACAGCGGGGACAGCGACCCTCGGGTGCTGCGCTGCGGGCACCGCCGCCGAGCGCCCTTCAGCCCCGCGGTGCCGGCGGGACAGCGCGGCC
>VZRL01000240.1:21990-179454 GCA_013397895.1 Origma solitaria | reverse complement strand
TTTCAACTTTCCGACGCCAGCGCAGAGTTTTGCCCTGATCGCCGGGACCGCGTGAGCGTGCGGCTCCGAGGCCATGCGGTGAGCGAGGTAAGAGCGGGGCTGGCACCGACTCCGGGACCCCCCACCCACCCCCGAGCCCCGTCCCGGTCCCGGCGTGGGCCTGGGGACGCCCCGGGGACCGCGACTTTAATGCGAGGAAAGGGTCACATCACTTCTCTTTGTGTTCTGACTCCATAAATCCGTGCCACCCCCGCGCAGGTACCTGCAGGACAAACCCCTCTGTCCCCCAGAACGGTCACAAAGCCGCGAAATTCGGATTAGTTTCGCAAAACCCCCCTTTTTTATATAACATCACGTGGGAATCTTTTGTCTTTGTTGGATTTTTTTGGCTGTGTCGGAGCTGCTGAGGAAGCACCAGCTCGAAGCTGAGCGGGGCAGTTCCTGCCGCGGGCCCGGGTCTGGGTTTATTTTCCCCCGCGTGTGTCAGAATCGAGCGGTTTGAGCCTGATTTACACTCATGCATACTCCCAAAGAACTGGGTCATGGCTCGCCCAGACTGAATCAAGGCGTGTTTGAGTCCAGGAGAACATTTCTGTGGGCTCTGGTGGGAGTTCCGTAGTTGGGAGTGTTCACTTCTTACTGGTTTTAGTGGTCCTGGGGAAGCTGATGGGGTAGGCTCGGTGAGAAAGCCTTACTCAGGTGTTTACAGAGCCTGCCTGGAGGGTTCCCGTTCCCACCTCCACCTCCGTGGGCTTGTTTTACACCTAAACGTTTATGGGATGAGAGATTTCAAAAGACCGGGATTAATGCCTGATATCACCTCCCTGCTCCTCCCTCGTGTTTTGTTATAAAACAAGGCACGACTCCTTCCCCGCACTGTCGACACATCACGGCAGGGCTGGCACCAGCTCCGTGTCGTGCGGTGCCCAGGTCACCCCCGGTCCCACGGGGCTGGGTGGGAACAGGTTCCTGAAGCCTCTCTCTGCTGGATCTAAATGTCCTGTAACTGTTTAAATCAAGTATTTATGGAATGCTGCTCGCTCCCTCCGCGGTATGGACTCTGATTGGCTTTGGGGAGAGTAAAAGTGCCAAATTTAGGTCTGTTACTGTAAGTGCTGGAGCAGGTGGATGCTTTACTGGAGCTGCTGCACAGAGGGTTTGGGTGCCCTGCTCCTCTGCTGAGGGTGCCCAGTGCTGGCAGGACGGCTCATTCCGGTGGCATTTGGTCCCTGATTGACCACCAGGGACTGGGAGTGCTGAATTTCTGCTGTGCCACCTCATTTTCCTGGAATTGATTTGATTTCTGTGCACTGCGAGGAGAGCAGATCGGGTGTTTGTGTTGGGGTGGAGAGCAGGACACTGATGCCCAGCATCTGTGTTATCCAGGGCGTTTATGGACTGGGAGCCACTGAGAGCAAACCCTTGTGTCCTCCTGTGTGACACTGAATGCCCACTGTGGCCTCAGGGTGGGCTCTGTCATTCAGAGGTGACAGTGACCTCGCTGCCTTGCTTTGTCCCACACAAGAAGCGTGTCCAGGTGGGACTCCCACGAGCTCTGGCTGGTGGCATCGCTGGCACGGGTGGCATGGGAGCCCTGTGGTCCAAGGGAAGAAGCTGCTCCTGGGAGGAGGATGAGGCAGGTGCATCATCACATTGTGCAGGCAAGGAGAGGGACAAGGCATCCTCTGCTTGGGATGAATTCAGCTGGAAATGCTGCAGAAAGGTCTGCTTTGGAAGGATGAGTCTGAAAACTGCAGTTCCTGATCCTGTGTACTAAAAGCCACGGGTGCCACCAGTTGATTTCTGGTCCTTTGCTCTGTTTTTGGTTCATCCCACACCTGTTTTAAATGTTATTTCTTCCCATCCTGGTTCCCAAGCACTGGAGTCTCTTGTCCGTTGTTGCCGCTCCTTTTCCTGAGTAGTAATTGCTCTCAGCCATCCTGGTTAGTGGTTTTTTATTCTCTCCAGCTTTCAGGCTCCTGTGAAACTTCCAGGTGAAGTTTGAGAATGGGTTTGCTTTTCAACTGACCTTACTAAGCCTCAGCAATAGGCTTGGGGATCCCAAGGATTCGAGTTCAGGAGCTGAAAACCTCCAGTTAATTACTGCAACCCAATGACATCAGAACTGCCTGTATTCATGTAACTGTTTGTTTGTGTCTTCCAATCCCAAAGACTTCCCCAGTTTTTGCTCTGGAATCAGCTAATTTAATAAATTCCTCCACCTCCGGGTGGGTGGGCGCTGCTCCCACCTTGACCCCCTCCATGGGCCAGGTTCCTGCTGGCACCACGAGCCAGGGATGTCACCACCCTGTGGCCTCCTGCCAGCCTTGTTTCAGGGCATAAGCATCTTTGACTGTTGTGGGGGAGTTTTTTATTAAAGGTTTGTTGTATTTGGCTTTTTTTGCATCCAGCACGCAATAGCTGTGGGAAGGAGGTTATTTCTGGGTTGGTGCTGACACTAGGACACAGTATTAATTTTCCGTTAAATGACAGATTTATTGGAGTTTTCTTCATCTGCACAGTCTGACCTGAAAATCCGAGTGAGAATTTGCCAGAAGGGGGCATTTTGCAAACATCACAAAGGATTTTGGTGGTGAGGAGATGGGCAGGGTGAGCTCGGCTGGAGAATTAGGCAGCGATGCATGTCTGGGAACCACGGGCTTTTGGGGAAAATTCTTGTGCAAATAAACACTAACAAATGAATTTGGGGTCATTTAGTGCTGAGGGCTGAGTGCAAGGAGTCCAGTTCCCAGTCCCACTGCAGACAGTTCCCTGTTCCACTGCAGCCTGCTGGCTCCAAGTAGTTGTTAAAATAAGAAACTGTGGAGTAGCATTGGATTTTTTTTTTTTTTCTGAGGAAATCCTTTAAAAATGCATTTTTCAGTTATCTCCCAGTAATTGTTTCTTGCTGTAGGTTGAGCTCTGAGAGCTCTGGTGTTCTTGCATGAGGTTTCATTACTTTTCTTTTCTGGAAAGAGGGTCTGGAGCCCACAGCTCCAGTGTCCCCTCTGTTGGAATGTGTTCTGAGCTGCCCGTTGCTCATCCTGCCCAGTAAAGCCAGTCCTTCACTGTGGCACACTGAGGAGCTGTCCTGGGGCTCTGGGGGTTGTTTTCTTGTGTGGGGTGTGTTGGATTTGGGGTCCCGGGCAGTGTGTGCTTTCTAGCCTCACCATCTCTGTCCTCACCTCTTCTGTCCCCATCCCAAACCCAGAGCCTCTCCTTAATCCTGGGCTTGAGGCTTTCTCTGTCCTTAAAACATTTGCCTGCTGCAGGTGCAGGGGGTATTTTAGGAGGCTGTTGGGGTCAGCCCTGCCCTGTCAGTCAGCCACAGCTTCAGCTGGTAGGGGCTGCTGCGTGGATGGAACCTCATTCCCTCTTCATGGATGGAACCTCATCCCCTCTCACCCCTGGGGAGAACAAGGCAGAGACAAGAAGAAATGGGGTGAAAACCTCTTGTTCCTGCTTCCCTGTTTCCTCTTTGATGTGCCCGCTGCTGGATTACAGTTTTGTGCCCGAAATCCAGCAGTAAGGGACTCAATCTGGCCAGTTGTGTTTGTTCTAGGAGGTCTCAGGGAGGTCGTGGAGCGTCCCAAATTGTTCAGGATTGCTGCTAAGCCAGGTTTAGGTGCCATCACCTGTTTCCTGAGCTTCTTCTTTTGCAATAAATGCTGAGCTCTCTGCACATCCCCAGTGATGAGCTTCCTGGGACATCCTGGGGTGATGGGAAAGGTGTGCAGAAACAAAACTAAATCTTAAAAACACTTTCCTGCCATCCCTCCCTTCTTCCCAGGCTCAACTTCTCTCCCAGTTTCTTCCCTTTCTCCCTGTCAGTGGTGCAGGGTGATGGAGAACAGTGGCTGTGGCCAGCTCATCACGCCTTGGCTCTGCCCCTCTTTCTCCTCAGGGGCTCCTTGTGTTCTTCCCCTGCTCCACTGTGGGATCATCCACTATTCCTGTTTTGCTGTAGGAGCTTGTCCTTGGCTTTTCTCTGCATTTGGGATAGCAGGCTGTGATCATCCCTCATTCCAGGTAGAAGCTCCACAGGTCGCCACTGGAGCATTTTGGAGGCAGTTGCTGCCTCCGGTGCCTGATTCCAATCGCCGCTCTGGCCTTGCTGGGCCTGTGCCATGTTTCCAGAGATGGAGAGATTTCCGTGAGGCTCCTGCACTTCTCAGGTTCACCCCAACCTGGAGATTGGAGCCTCCCAAAGCCCAGCCCGCTCCGTGCTGCTTTCCCAAGCACTGCAGGATATGAAACATCCGTGAGAGAAAAGCCAGGTCCAGATGTTGCAAAAGGCCGCTGTGATAATGGATTATCCACAGCCGTTCCCGGGCTGGACGGCTTCTGTTCCAAGCTGCTGGTGTGGCTTTTTCCCCGCTTCCCAGCCTGGGCTCAGTTGTGGTGCTTTGCCTGTTGCCAGAGGAGCATCCCAGCATGGCCAGGAGCCTGGAGGAGCTGCCCTGACTCTGTGTTCTCGTGGCAGAGCTTTCCCATGGTGTTTTCTCCCGGGAGCTGGCGCGCGCCGCCGCACAGGAAATTCTGGTTGCACCATTATTGCGGAGCCTATTGTTTGGGGCAGGGGCAGGATTCGGGCTTGCTCACATCCTCCAGTGTCTCGCTGTGCTAAAGGATGTGGTGGAGTAGCCAGGGCTGCCAGAGGAGCAGCAGAGCTCAGAGCTGGTTTTGTGCAGAGTTCATGCTTAGCCGAGATCCCTGCGTTTCTGCCCAAACCCACCCCTCTGGTTTTTCATGGGAAACCTCGGAGTTAAGGAAAACTTGGAGTGAAGATTAGGCAGGGCGTACTCCTCCTCCGTTGCAGTTTGCAGCATTTTGCTGTTTCTGTCTGTTAGTGGTGTGTCGTGGACACGTTGTGTAGCCAGGTGGTGTGCAGCGGACGCACTTTGAGGGATGTAAAATCAGGGTTTGGGGGGATACACACCCCACCAAGCGCTGCCTTGAGATGGCAGCACACGTGGCTGTGCGGCACACGGGGCTGTGCAGGCAGGCAGAGCACGTGGCAGCTCTGTTTTCACCTGCCACAGCCTCGTGGCGTGACCAAGGCCGCCCGTTCACCTGGCCGTGCCTCAGTTTCTTATCAGAGCGTTGGAGCAAGCTGCTGTGCCTGTGTTTGCTTTCACTTTGCCTTTTTCCCTTAACTAATCTTTGTGGCTTAGATGGTTGGCAGCGATAGCTGCCTTTCCCAGGCTGTGCTCTCCGGCTTGCAAAAGCTGCTCCTCACTCAGCCGTGTGAGCCGCAGCTCCTCTCAGGCAGGGCTGCCTGCGATGTTTTGGCTGCCGGCAGGAGCAGCAGGATCCGAAAGCTTTGCTGTCCAAACTGCTCTCCCCCTCACTGCAGGGATGGCTGCTCGCTTACTCTGGGTTTTTCATTCCGTTTTGGCTGCCATCCCAAAAGAGAGAAAGCACCAAACCGGGGCAGGTGTAAAGAGCGAAGCCGCGTGTGTGACATTCCTCTGCTGCCACGCGCCAGGGCAGAATTCAGCTTGGAAGTTCCCAGGGCTTTCCCTGAGCTTTTGCTGCCCCAGTAAAGGCCTGGGGAGCTTGTGCAGGCAGCCTGTGCAGGTCCCCTGTGCACAGGCTGCACGGAGCTGCCCTGCACCGGCAGGGAATTTGCCGCTGGCATTTTGTGCCAGTGCAGGGTGAGGAGGTGGCTCCCTCCCTGCCGGGATCCTCGCTCGGCAGGCTGCAGGGGAGGGCTCCGCTGGTCTGTGGAGCAGGGTGGGTGAGCAGCCGTGCGCTGGCACGGGGAAGGGAACCGAGGGCTCCTGTGCCGCGCCCGTGCTGCCACGTGCCTGGCAGAGGGACGGGGAGCCTGGCAGCTGCCGTGCTGTGTCCCACACTGGCGCTGGCTGGAGCTCATCTGCTCCCGCTGCTCCTCTCACGCTGGCACAGGGCACCAGCTGATGCCGTCCCGCTGCCACTGGGCTGGCATTGTCTGCCGGGGCCCTCCCGCACACTCAGGGCTTGTTTGAGAGAGCATTAATCAGTTTAAAGCTGCCCTGTTGCGCTCGTGGCTGCAAGAAGCGCGCATTGTGTGTGGGAACAAGGGCAGCGATGTGAGCGGCTGGCCCGGCAGGGAACTGTGTCACTGCAGTGGCGTGAGGTCACCCGTCCTGCTGCAGCGGGGTGGCCGCAGAGCCTCCGGCCCGCGGAGCTTTGGCCGGGCAGTGGGGCTTGGCCAGGCATCACCCGGCCTCCTGCGCCGGGCTGGGGCAAGGGGTAGCACCGGGGTCCTGCCTGTGCCGGGGCAGCACATGGACAGCGAGGAGGAGGAGGGTGAGGAAGAGAACATCCCCAGATTTTTGAGCAGCGCAAGGCATTGGTTTTGTGCCCCAGAGTCCATTACCGTCGTCCCATCCCTCCCTTGCACTTTGGGGAGTTGGACTGCATCTCCAGGTGCAGAGCATGTCCTAAAGTTGGTTTCCACGCTGTGTACTGCAGCTTGGAAAAGGCTCTGAGCGAGAGAGCAGGCGAGCAGCACAGCCAGTGTCCCTCTGCAGTCACACTGGGAGCATCCCCTGATGGATCATGGGGAAAGCTGCGAGGGGCAGCAGGCCTCAGCGTGGTGGTCTCGGCATTTCCACAGAGTGCTCTGTGTGCTCCATGGTGGGAATGCTGAGCGTGGCTGGGGTGGGTGCCTGGGAGCCCACCTGAGCCTGGGGCATGCTGTCTGCACCCTGTGCTCTCTGTCTCTCTGTTTTCCAGGGAGATTTTACACGCCACTGGCTGATGAGTTGACTTTATATGGTGTAAGTCCTGCCAAAACAATTTCTTCCTGTTATTGCTGCTCCAGTTTTAGGGAAGTGATAAGAACCTTTTGCACAGACCTGATTTCTCCCAGTGGCTCTCCTGCTCTGAGCTGGGAGCTTTGAGCAGCAGTTCCTGGGGCAACTTTTCCTCAGTCCTTCAGTTAAACTTCAGAGTTGGATTTAGTTAAATGATTTAAGGAATGGCTGAGTATAGTCTGTGTAGGGTCTCCCCACAGCCAGATGGATCTGGTTCATTTTGGTTGATATTTCCCATGAATTACCACTTCAGATGCACAAGGAGGTAGTTAATGAAAGGCAATGACCTTGAACACAAGGCTTGTGTTAAAATGCATTGAAATGGAAGCTGAGACAATTTGAGGCTGTGTTTGGACCTGGACTGGAGCTGAGGGAGCATCCCAGGTCTCAGCCCTGGTGGCTTCAGCTGGTGGTTTATGTTGTTACACCATTTTGTTTCCATTCCTGCAAAGGCAGATTTTTAAGACCAGACCTTAAATGATGAATGAGAATGATGGCGGATCTTAAACCCACTTCTGCTCATTTTTTAATTCCTTCTGAGTAAACAAACTAAATCTAAAGCAGAGCCACCAGAAACACCCAATCCTAGAATGGTTTGGTTTGAAAGCGACCTTAAAGAACATCTTGTTCCAAGCCTTGCCATGGGCAGGAACACTTTCCTCTGGAAGGTTTGCTGGGTTCCAGCGTGGGCCTGTGCCAGGCAGCGCTGGATCAGCTGTGATTACTTACGATAAAGGAATAGTTCCGGGTTTCCCAATGGCTAACACACTGCCAGAGCTGGAAGGGCTCCGGCCACTGCCAAACAATCGGAATTGAATAGGCTATGCTCTTGTTCCTAAGAGTGGGCTGCTGGGAGGAAGGAAAAACAGGAAAAAAGGCAGTTAGTCACTAGGGTGAGGTGCTGCCCCTCTGGACAGGGTGGCAGGACTGTCCCAGCACCTCATCTGTGGAGAGCGGGGCTGGAGGGCAAGAGAAGGGGGGGCCACAAAAGCCCCACATAAATGCAAACATCTGAGCTGTGAGGGCTGTTCTGCAGGAGGGATGGAACTGAATTCCTCAGCTGGGCCATCCACAGGGACCTTCTGCCTGGTCTGATGCTGGGAACTGTGCAAAGGAGTTGATGCTCCTGAACAGGGATCCTGCAGAAGGGATCTGCTGCTGCAGGAGCCAGACCTTCGCTTCTGACCCTTCCATGGTTGGTGTTTTCCCACTCTGGTTTGCAGCAGCAGTGCCTGTAATTCTCCAAGGGCAGGAACTCCTCTGTGGCCTCTCTCTGGTCTGTAATTGGTCCCTGTGACTTCTTGCCATAATAATTAAAGCCAAGTATTTAAATAAACTTTAGTGAAGATAATGAGTAGCACTAGGTAGAAATGCTTGTATAAAATGGAAGTAAATAAATGACATTTCAGGGCATAACCCAGCCCAGGTATGACACAGCTAGAAGCAGTTTTCTCCAAGATGCACGTTATTCCGTAATAGCTTGTTAATGAAGTTCTTGCCTCTTTCCTCTGAAGTGTTTGCCCTTGTCCAGAACATAGGGGGAAGCAGCAGCTCATGTGAAAGTAATCTGATCCAGGCTGGCATGTTTGTACTCCTTAAAGCTACTCTGTGATCAGTGGGTTTTGCACCTATAAAGGATGAGAACAGCACCATGAAAATGGTCTATGGGAAGTACAGGGAGTCTATTCCTATGATTTCAGGCTTGAATGTTTTGAGTGATAATTACTCTGTAAACTTTCCAGGCACCTTGCTTTGATTCCTGGAAAGTCTCACCTTTATTTACAGCTACAGTGTAAGTGTGTTTAACAAGACAGTGTGAAAACTTGAAGATTTTTTTTTTTTTGGAAAAGAGCTTTGCTGCAGGACAGCTCCATGGATCTGTGCAGTGCTGTAGGCAGGAGCATGGACTGATTGCTGGATGCTCCTTGAGGAGCTGTTCAGAAGATCAGAAGCATTGCCTGTCTTCCCCCAAACACACAGAAGGAGGTGCAGCTTTGACTGGAAGCAGGAAGGAGCCATGGATTTAGGTGGTGTTGGAGGAACCCCTCTGTGCCGCACTTCCCTGGTTCTTTTTATCCCCTGCTTGAGGATCACACAGTGCAAGGATGAACACAGAGATCCCTAATTTGAGTTCAGTTTAGGCCCCTAAATCTATGTTTGAGCGTGCTAGTGGGAAATCTGATTTTGATGTTAAAGGCACAGCTCTCCCCCTGGCAGGGGGACAGGGCTGGGAGGGAGCTGGGTTTGGGGTGTCTGGGGGCATTTCCAAGCGTGCAGGAGGGTTCCTAGAGAAGCAGCAATCTGGGACAGGATCTTCAGCAGAGTCCAGCCAAGTATCCTTCAGAACCTGGTGTTAATCTGCTCTTTTGCTGGTGTAGACAGCTGGGGTTCAGCTTCCCGTGGCTTAATATGGGATTTCTAACCTGGACGTGTGGGGACACCATGTTTTCAGCTGGCTAAATAAGAGCTGGATTTGGTCTGGAGACTGTGGAACTGCGTTGCTGTAGAGATGGGTCAGAACTTTATGTTCGGAATATCCTGAGTTGGAAAGGAATCCCAAGGATCGTTGAAGCCCAGCTCTTGGCCCTGCACAGGACAGCCCCCACAATCACCATATAACCCAGCTCCCAGGTGAGATGCTTAATTAATTTATCTCTTCCTTTGCTCCTTCTCTGGTTTTACACCCGGCTGCCCTTGAGGGAGCCAGGGGAGGGCAGCTTGGGAGGGAAGCTCAGCACAGGCTTCTGTCGGGGTTGGAAACAAGAGAAGCAAGGGTGATGCCTTTGACATGAAGGTCACAAAAATTGGTTTTCATTTGGTGCTTCATTCCTGCCTCGTTCCTGGACCTGTTCTGCCATCCCCTGGGGGCTGTGGGGCAGCCCTGACCTGTGTTTCTGTGTCCACAGGCAGGACTGAAGCACCCACCTGCCCCTGTGCCAGGGGCGGCTCTTTGCAATCCTTCCTTCCCACTTGCTGTGTCTTTCAGGGAGATTATTTCTGGCACACTCTGTCAAGTTTCTTGATTTTCTTGCTGCAGGTAGTTGTGAAATAGCAGCTGTTCTGCAAGTGCCACTGCTGGGCTGGCATTTGTTTGCCTGCTCCTGTGAGGAAGAGGGAGAATGAATTAAGGACAGACAAGAAAAAGAGGGATTAAATCAATGAAAAATCCCTCTGCTTCTGTGGAAATTGAGTTTTTCTCAGGTTTTCTGCTGGACAAGCCCATATTCCTTAATTTATTTTTTAAAAGCACGTCTGTTTTTTCCTCTGAAGGAAGAGGGGGTCACTTTTTCCACCCTGCTGACGTGAGCGGTGAATCACAGTGGTTGTGGGAAGGTGCTGTCAGTGGGACCAGGAACCTGTCAGAATATTTGCTGCCTTCCTCCTGATGTCCTGAGGCGTTTTGCAGCCCGTGTGCCAAATGGTTGGGTATGACCACAGCTCAGAATGCACTTTTGGTGCTTCTCAAGGGGGATGGACAGGAAGGATTGGCTCCTTAAAGATTTTGATTTCCAGGCAGAGCTGTAGCCTATGGATGGGAGTTCATTTTACTACAGGAAGGAAATGTGTCAGCACGTAGCAAAGCTGCAGCTTTGGGCCTGGAAGCCAAGGGGTTTTGCCTTGGTGCTCCAGCCAAGTGAGAGGTGCAGCTCTGGAGAGCCATGCAGAGAGCTCAGGAGGTTTTGTGGATGCTGGCAGTGCTGGGGAGCTCCTGGGAGCTGGGGCTGCTCCTGCCCTGCCTGTGCAGGCAGGTGGAGCCTGCGTGGGAGTTCCTGCAGTTCCTGCAGCAGCCGAGCAGGGTTTGAAGACCATTAGCTGGGGTGCCCTGCCTCCCTGCACCTCCATGGGGTGCACATCCTTGTCTTTTCCAAGGATTTGCAGCCTCATGCCCAGCTGCTGGGGAGCTCCAGGGCTTTCCAGAGCTGTGGAAGGGTATCACTGCTGCTCAGCCTTAGCTGAACACTGTCACCTATCAAGAATTTTGGTTTGTGTGACATGAGCTGGCAAATCCAGATGTTATTTTTTTTGCCTGATAGCAATGTTTGGATATCCATGCTGTGCAATTTCCTGCAAAAACTCGATATTGCCTGCACGTGTTCCCAAGCTGTTTGTGTTTTAAAGCATGGGTGAAGTTGCCGCTGTGCTGGGCTCATCCCTGGACCTGCACCTCAGAGGGGAGGGGCACTTTCAGGGTGACTGGTCCTGTCCTTTCCTGCTTGTGGCTTCTGTTTAGTCCTTTGCCACCCATGCCAACAAATTCCCTTGTTGAAAAGGAGACATTGGAGAGACTATAGAATATACAGAATATAGGAAAGAGTGAAATAAAAAGATGCCTAATACTCAGAACACAATCCCCAGCTCCTTGTAAAAAAATTCAGGCTTTGTTCCATAAATAGGGACAAAGGGAATCTTTAACTGCTCCTGCTCTGCTGAGTCCTGAGCCCTAAAAAAAGGGGGGAGTGTATCCTTGGGGAGAGCAGGGTGGGAAGGGAGAGGACACACGGCTGTGTGGCCACCTGTGTGTGCCCAGCCCCATCTCTATGGCTGGGGAGCATGGCGGGGGCACAGGCGGGAGATGAAAAGCTCATCAGCACTGATGCTAATTGGATCTGATGTTGGTTCCCTGTGTGGCCCAGCGGAGTGTGGCCGGCTCGAGCAGCCCCTGGAGCGTGAGCAATGGGAGCTGACAGCCCCTTTTGCAGGGCAAAGCCACGCTGGGGACACTGTGCATGGGCCAGACAGGGGCTGTGCTCCCCAGTGTCCCTTCACCTCGGCCTGCTTGGTTCAGTGTCCCTGTGGGATCGTCCCGGTGGGCTGGCATTGATCAGCTGTGGATTTGAAGTGTTGGGTTAGGAGATGAGGACCAGCTGGGGCCAGGCTGGGCTGCACAAATGCATTCCCAGTGAAACTGGGCTCCAAACATCACCAGCCACCTGCAGGGCATCCCTGTGTGCCAGCCTGGGCTCCGTGTGCGCTGCTGGTTAGTGTGGAGTGGCTCTGGATGCAGATGAAGGATGATTTTTGGTTGTTGCTGAGAGGGGGAAGGCAGCAGGAAGGTGTCTGCGGATCTAGAAGGCACCTTGTGACTTCTGAGGGTTCTACGCCAACCTTGTGAGGGAAAAATAAGGCTAGGCAGGTGTCAGACTCCTAGAAAGTTGCAGTGTGACCCCTGAAAGTGCCTCTCTGGGTGGAAGGCCCCAGCCTGAGAGCAGGGATTTTCTAGAAACCCCAGATTAATATTTTCATGTGCCTAAAGGCAATTTAATGCAAGGGCACCTGCCTTCCTGCGTTGCATATCTCGGAATGCTGCAGTGGACAAAGGCACAGCAGCTGTCATTGGCCTCTTTGGGATATCAAACCTTCAGACACCCAGAAACTGGGTTGATTTTACTGAAAAGGAGTGCAGAAGATTCCTCAAGGAATTGTTTGCTGCTGAGGGCAAAGACATTTGTATGCCTGATACCTGGGGCTGTAAAGTGAGACCTGTCACCGATTTCAAAGCAGGGTAGGGACATAATTTCACCTTGTAGGCAGAGGCTGTGCTGGATGAGTTGGGTTTTTCAGAATGCGGTGCTTGGGGAGTTAAGAACCAACCAGCTCCTGTCCAGTCCTGTGGTTGTGTCCAAACTTTTCTGGGATAAAGGGGAAGGGAGGATGGGAAATGCCTGGGAGGAACAGGTCATTTGGGATCTGTTTGAAGGTAGAAATAGGGCTGGAAGTGAGACAATGAAGTACATGTAAGATGTCATTTGACATCACCAGGGCCATGTCAGGAGCTGCTGAGTAACCTGCTGAAATAATCCTTGGAAATGTTTGAGCGGAACGGGTTGCTGCATGTGCTCCGAGTCCCTGCATGTGAATTTGGGGCTGGCCTTGGCACCCAGCTCTTTGTTTCTAATCCTGATCTGAATGTGCTGAACATACATTACCACAGAATCCCAGATGGGGAGGTCTGTAACTATGGCAATCTCCTACAAACGTGACCCTCTGCTCCTCATCTCGACGTTGGCATCAGCGAGCTGTCTTGTAAGATGGCACTCCTTTTTTCTTGTAGTAATTCCATGTCAAAGAGGAAATATAAATAAACTCCCCAAACAAAAGAAGCAAGGAAAAAATAATTCTTTCAAACATTTGAGCAGGAACAATAGGGTAGGATATGCACTCTCTGGGGAGGGCTAATGGCTGAAACCGATAGGAGCACAGTGCTGCCTTGGTCTGTACCTAGCCCAGAGCTTGGCTCAGCGAGGATTATTTATAGCAAATGTTATGGCAGAAGCATGTGTGACCTGTAGGCTCCCGGAGAGGGGAAGAGCTTTCCTGTACTGTCTCTGGGATACAATAGACAATTATTTAGACACTATCTTTGTCTCAAGATATAAACAATTAAACGCTGGCTGCTGATTTCTGCTCTGATGTTGAGGCCGTGGGCAGCCATGCTTTCATGCTTAGGGATTTGTGGAGAAGGCAAGGATTTTTAAGAAACATCACAGCTGTAAAGTTCCTGAGGCATCTCTACTAAACTAATTGGGAATGCAGAGTAATGTCACAAGCATCACGAAGTTATTGCTTCCCAGTGTCCTCCCAAAGGATGGCAGCCAGGGGTTCAATATTGTTCAGCTGACATTAATGGGGTGTGTATGGGTGTAGACCCCTGAATCTGCCTGTTCTATTGTGTTTTAGCTCATCACTGTGGTATTAAAGTACCTACAGCTGCTACTGGATAGTAATTAAATGTTCTTACATATAATTAACTACTTTTAACTGACTGCTGAACAGCTTAAATAATCTACATGTAATGGCAGATATTTCGGTATTAGAATGGTGACAGTTGGTGCCAAATAGCTGGGGAGGTTGGGGAGACAGCTACTGTGCATCAAAACATCACCTTGTGCTGGCAGATGACTCCTCTTTCAGGACCCCTCCTTTTCCTGAGGGTCCCTGCTGATACCCAAAGGATCCTTTGGATCTCCTCAGGACTCACCTCAGTTTTATTTTCTGTAGAGCAAAAGAATTTAAATTGCAAAAGAGGGGAAATGTGGAGGAGTGTGCAAGGGGTGGTGCTGCCATGGTTCAGTGGGCAGAGGGTCAGTGTGCATCTGCAGTGCCTGGGTCAGCTCTGCAAAACTGGAGGAACATTTAGCACAGGTACAGTGCCAGAGGTGTGTGGGCTTTGTGAGAGGCTTGGTCTGAAATTCAGCTTCAGCAGGAACTAATCTGTTGTATGTTCGTTGTTACATTCCAGTTGTATTCCAGGGCTTTCATACCTCTGTGTTTTTTCCTCGAGCTTCTCCTGCGCAGCTTTGCACCAGGAGCTGAGTGCTGGCTCTCTCCCTTTCCCTGCATGTATCAAGCTGTTCCTGGCTGGGTGTAAGGTTCTAGGGCTCCATGTGCTGCAGAGCCCAGGACTGGTGCCTGTTGAGCTGCCTGGCACCTCCCTGCAGTGCCACCCCGTCTGCCACCGAGCCCCAGTGTGGAGCTGTGGTGTTTGAAGTGAACTGGTCCCTCCCTGGCAGCAGCAGCGCCAGCCCAGTTTGTCTGACAGAGGCAGCAGAGCATCTCTCTCTCTGCCCTCCTCGGCCACAGGCAAAATGAGTCTCCTGCTCTAATTTCATTGTGTTTAGCCACCGCACAAACTCTAAAGCTCCCTGAAATGGGAAGGAAGTAATGTTTAAATTATACATGAGTGAGCTGATTTACTCAGCCTGAAGTTTTGAGTTCCGTCCTTATAAATACAGGGCTGGAGCTATCAGTCTGTGCATCCATCCGTCTGCCCGGTGAAGATTGAATTAGCAGGGACACAAACACAGATCCAGGACTGTAAAAGCTTTGGCTTAAACCAGTGCAAACCATGTGCGGCAGATGCTGCTGCCACAGGGAACGTGGTGTGTTTGCCTGGGGTTAGCTTGTCTGGTAGTCTGCCCTCAGTGGTGGACGAAACCATTACTGCAGCATCCCTTCTGCCACTGGAAAGTGGTAACCATCCCTGGAAATACTCAGAAAATGTGTGGATATGGCACTTGAGGATGTGGTTTAGTGGTCAGTGTGGTGGTGGTGCTGGGTTGATGGTTGGACTCGATCTTGGAGGTCTTATCCAACCTTAATGATTCTGTGATTCTAAAACTCAGTGTTTTGATAAGGTCTGTCCACTGCTGACTGGGAAGGGATTCAGACTGCTCTCCTGTCTGCCTCCTGCTCCTAATGAAGGGGTTTAGCTTCCTGTGGAAGGGATTTTGCAGAGCATGTAAAATGCTGGTTCAATTCTATGGTCGCTTCCTATGGGCACCGGCCCCATGCTCCTTGGGGAGCCCAGAGCCGGAAAATCGTAACTGCGCTCACTGATGGCCTGGAGATCCCTTTTGCAGATGTTTCACCCAAGTCTCTCCTTGCACCTCTATTGAAAAAAATGAACAATCACGCTGCAGTGCTGCCATGCCTGGCCGAGGCCCAGCAGCAAACCGTCCTCCTTGACCCAGAAACAGAGGATGCTGAGTTTTGGTAGGGGCTGCAGTAGTTTGTGATGTGGGGATCTGCTGGTGGGGACCTGCTAGGTGGGCAGGGACTTGATAATCGGGCTGCATCATCAGGGTGTGCTCTGTGAGCAAACACAGCTCTGCACTCAGTCCTTGGATGCGGCACCCAGATAGGCTGAAATGTCTGCGGAGACATAAACAGAAAAGGGGAGAAGTCACAATTCTCTCCCTATTTGTTTGACCTAAATACACTGAAGTAACTGTACCCCCATGGAAGAGATAATTTCCTGATGCTGGAGAGCTTAACATCTGTTTCCTCCCATTTTTTTCGGTGGTAGAACATGGTAACGGAAGAACTGGCGGGGTTTTCTTTCCTCTTTTTCTTTTGTATAGCAAGAGGCTTTGCATGCTTGGGCTAAATGCGCTCTCTGAGAGCAGACAGGTTTCTCTCAAGGGTTATATGATCATTTGTTCTCTATTTTCTCTCCTTCCTGCCTCCCCCCGCCCCTCCTGGAGAGGAGCGGATACAGCGAAGCCCAGGCAGGACTTCCTTAGCTCAGCCATGCCTTCTGGCAGGCTGCGCCGCGTGCCCTCTCCCCGTCACCCCCCTTCCCCGAAAAACAATGGCCAAAGGCTCCTTCTTGTTTGTTATTTTGGATCCTGCAGAGGAAGAGCCGAGTGGAAGATCGTGTCCCTGGGGGCCCTCGGTGCATTCCAGCTCCGGCAGCGCCCGGCGAGGCTGTCGGTGCCTGGGCTGCGCCGGCCCCGGGCCTTTCGCTCCATCCCTGTGATGCTGGGGGGGACAGTGGGTATGGAAGCAAATGTAGCACTGCTGAAAGGTGAGAGAAGGGGGATGGAGAGCTTGGAGGGGTGTCTCAAGGTGCTGCTCTGCTGTGAGTGTGCATCCTGTCCTTGGAGCATCCAGCACAGCTCAGGTTGTCACGGTGCCAAGAGGAGCTGGGCTTTTGTACCGACCATTTCTGACGTTGCTTGAACCCTCAGTTTCTCCTTTGTAGTTGGGTTGCAGTGAGCCTCAGACCCTCTCTACCTCAGGCTCCAAAACCCTCCAGGATGACTGTAGGTCTCTCCAGGGGCTTTGAGCCAGCGGCTCTGTCGTGGAGAGGATGTTTCTGGCACGTGATCCTGTCTAGGCTGCCCCAAGGGCAACCCCACCACCAATTTCCTCTTTGTTCCCTTCAAAGGCTTGTTGTTTCTCAGGGCCCCCGTCAAAATAGTTCTTTTGGGTCACTTGATAGGAGGGATTTACAATTTGACAGGAACCTGGGATATGCAGTCTCCAGAATCCCACAACATCAAGGGATCCTGGAATCACAGAATAGTTTGGGTTGGAAAGAACTTTTGAAATGATCTTGTTCATCCTCTGCCATGGGCAGGGACACCTTCTGCTATCCCAGGTTGCTCCAAGCTCTGTCCAGCCTGGCCTTGGACACTCCCAGGGATCCAGGGGCAGCCACAGCTTACCTGGGCAACCTGACCCAGTGCCTCACCTCATAGTGCTTCAGGGCACTAAATGTATTTTGAAAAAAGTTACTTCTGCTTGTCACCCAAAAACTGCAGTTATCTGAAGTAGACTTCAGGGATTGTGTGGTACCTGCCTGGCAAACAGCCTGAACTGTGTGGTGTTAAAGGAGCAGTTTCTTTCCATCACGGGAATCTCTTGAGAAAACTCAGCCTAGATCAGACCTTTCCTAACTGATTCTTCCTTTCTAGCAGGTCTCGCTACCCTGCTGCCTTTGGACCTGGTGTGGTAGTTTAATCTGCTTTAACACCCTGGTTTTGCTCTGGTTGTGGATAACTTGTGTGGGGCAGCTCAGCAGGAGATTGCCCATGGAAGGTGTCACTCCCTGAGGGGTGGCATGTGACAGCGCTGATTACATGGGCCTGACTGAGTGTCCTTTAAGTCTATGAGAACTGTCAGCTTCAGTAGGTGTTCCCTGGGCCTGTGCTGTTATTTCTGCTGGCTGGCTGCTAAATCGCACTGAAAAGGAGCAAAATTGCTATTACTCCCACCTGTATCATGCAGGAAGAGCCTGTTGCCAAGGGAATGTTGTGCAATCACGAGTGAGATACAGAGTACCTATTTCTTTCTTAGAGGTTTGGGTAAGGCAAAAAATATGGAAAGAATTTGGAGGGGGGATCATGGCTGTAGATACAGATGTTTGTGTAGCTCACCTGGTGCCATTGGCTGGGGATTTCATTAACCTCTGCTTATTTGTCCCCCTCGGTGACCTGGAAAAGGAAGGTGAATTTTCAGAATGAAGGGTTGCTGCTTGTGTGATGAGAAGAGCAAGGCATGGCAGGGACGCACACAGCCTTGTACACTGGAGCTGTTGGCGGTGTTTGGTAGCTGGGGTTTTATAAAACCATCCTCCCCTCCAGGTGAGATGCTGTGTGTTTTGGAGAGCAAACACATGAACACATGTCTCCAAACCGGGCTGAGCCACCCTCCTTGGGCTCAGGGAATCTGAGGGTAGTGGAAGAGGTAGAGGTGATTGTTACCTCATGTTTTCTGTGGTTAAAGTCCTGCTTCAAGTGATGGTAGTCCCAGCTCAGCTGTGGGGTGGTAACTCGCTATGACTTGACACCTGTCAACTGCAGCTCAGGGAGGGAAAAAATAAACAGGTGGTTGACAAGTAGTATAGTTTTCTGGCTAATAGCTCTTTCTTCAAAACGTCTTTCTCCTGCACCCCGGAAAGGTGAGTAATGGTTCCTCAGATACTCTCAGGGCTGTTCTCCTCCATACTCAAATTTTATTTTGTCATGATGGGCCTTAATGCTCCCAAGGCCGTGTGGTTTGGTTGATAAGGCCACCCTTGCCCTGCTTGGCTGATGGAAGGCACAGGTGTCCCCCTGGCAGCTGCTGCAGGTGTTTGCACAGCAGCACAGGCTGTGTTCGGCGGCTCCATCAGGCAGTGGAGCGGAGCAGATTTTGGCTCCTGCTCAGGGAAGACTGAGGGAAGCTGGAATTTGCCTCGGTGGTGGGAGGCTTTGCTCTGGGTGAGGCAGTGCCAGTCGTGGGGCTGGAGCTGGCTCAGGGGCAGTGCTGGGACCATGGGCACTGAGGAAGCTGGGCTGGGAATTGGCTCCTGCCAAGGTCAGCCTGTGGTTTCAGTGCGTGCAGTCCTGCAGGTGTGAATGGGGGAATTCAAACACCAGCAAGGTGGTTTTGGAGGTGACGAGAGGTTCAGGGGAGCCTGCGGTGGAAGGGAAGGTGGAGAGGAGGCACCAAGCACTGGATCTCCTCTCTGCTTTGAATGCTGGGGTCTGGCTTCATGGTGGCGGCTCTAATTTACATCTGGTTTAAAGCTGCTTAAAAAAAAAATTAACCCCCCCATATTTAATTTTAAAGCTACCCATGTGCCCTGTGATTCTGGATTCTGTTGCTTCTCTGGGGAGGACTGTGCAGGATCTTATTATGGGCTGTCTTTTGCCTGACACATGAGGAACAGCCTGTCTCCTCTGTGCTAGCATCCCTCCAAAGACTTCACAGGCAAGCCTCTTCCCTTTGAATCTTCTTTCCTCATGCAGGATCCACCCAGCCAAAAACAATAAAACATAAAGCTGGAAACAGAAAACAAACAAAAAAAAAGGGACCGTTTGTGATTTCTGTCTTTTGCTGCCAGTTGGCTGCACGACTTGAAAAGACTAAAATGCATTTTTTTCTCCCTCTCCTTCCAGCCCATTCCAATGTGTTAGTCTTTAAGTTGCAGCAGGAATGTCTGCAAATAACTCTCATCCCAAAGCGACAGCCTGAGAAATGAGGAGCTGGTGTCCTCCTCAAGGACCACATGGAGGAACTGTCCTGCTAAACCCTTGTTTTTTGGGAACAAAAGCTTCTGTGGTCTCTGCAGGGACCCAGGACAACATAGCTTCTGCGTGAATTTGTGCTGCAGAATTTAAATGGAGGCAGGTGGTGCTGAGTCCCCAAAAGTGCCTGGGGAAGGAGGTTCTTTCTTAAAATCTCCATGGTGGCAAGTACAAGAGGCTGAGTAAATAAATGGCTACAGCGGAGCGGGGCAGTGTGAGGAGCATCGTCACTGTACTCTTGGGCTGGGTAACTGTGGGGTGTCACTGGAGGTAGCCAGTGAGGCTGTGTGACTGCGTGGGGTGTGTTTGCACTGTGGGGTTGGGCTGGGTAACTGTGGGGTGTCACTGGAGGTAGCCAGTGAGGCTGTGTGACTGCGTGGGGTGTGTTTGCACTGTGGGGTTGGGCTGGGTAACTGTGGGGTGTATTTGGCAGGGTACACTTAGGATGTGTAATTGTGGGGCATATTTGGCAGTGCACATTTAGACTGAATGTGGGGTGTATTTGGCTCTGTCCCATCAGGATGTGGAACTGAGTGGGGTGTATTTGGCAGGGTACATTTAGGATGTGTAATTGTGGGGTGTATTTGGCTGTATTCCCTGAGGCTGTGTAACTCGGGTGTACTTGGCTGTGTTCCATCAGGATGTGTAACTGAGGTGTTCTTGGTACTGTGCATTTAGGCAGTGTAAGTGTGGGGTGTATTTGGCAGAGGACACTCAGGCTGTGTCACTCTGGGGTGTATTTGGCTGTATTCCATCAGGCTGTGTCGCTGGGGGGGTGTATTTTTCAGGGCACATTCAGGCTGTGTCACTGGGGGGTGTATTTGACTGTATTCCATCAGGCTGTGTCGCTGGGGGGGTGTATTTTTCAGGGCACATTCAGGCTGTGTCACTCTGGGGTGTATTTTTCAGGGCACATTCACTCTGTATTTGGCTATATTCCATCAGGCTGTGTCACTCTGGGGTGTATTTGGCTGTACTCCATCAGGCTGTGTCATTCTGGAGTGTATTTGGCTGTATTCCATCCGGCTGTGTCACTCTGGGGTGTATTTGGCTGTATTCCATCAGGCTGTGTCACTCTGGGGTGTATTTGGCTGTATTCCATCAGGCTGTGTCACTCTGGGGTGTATTTGGCAGGGGACATTCAGGCTGTGTCACTCTGGGGTGTATTTGGCTATATTCCATCAGGCTGTGTCACGCTGGGGTGTATTTGGCAGGGCACATTTAGGCTGTATCACTGTGTGGGGTGTATTTGGCTGTGTTCCATTAGGCTGTGTCACTGTGGGGTGTATTTGGCAGGGCACACTCAGGCTGGGTCGCTGTGGGGTGTATTTGGTTGTACTCCATCAGGCTGTGTCACTTTGGGTAATATTTGGCAGCATACATTTAGCCTGTGTCACTGGGGGGGTGTATTTTTCAGGGCACACTCAGGCTGTGTCACTGTGGGGTGTATTTTTCAGGGCAAATTCAGGCTGTGTCGGTGGGGTGTATTTTTCAGGGCACACTCAGGCTGTGTCACTGTGGGGTGTATTTTTCAGGGCACATTCAGGCTGTGTCACTGTGGGGTGTATTTTTCAGGGCACATTCAGGCTGTGTCACTGGGGTGTATTTTTCAGGGCACACTCAGGCTGTGTCTCTCTGGGGGATGTTGGGCACAGCCGGTCCCACCAGCGGCCTCACCACAGCCGCGAGCGGAGCCAGCAGCAGCGCCGGCAGCATGTCACACGATCAAATAGAGGGCAGAAATGGTGAAGAGGAGTGACAGGGGGTAAAAAATGGTGAGAAACAGCGCTGTGAGCCCTGGGGTTGGTGAAGGTGGCGAGCAGGAGCTGCTGGAGCAAGGGGACGGTCCCTGGCAGAAGCTGCGGCCTGCGCAGGCCCCACGCCAGCAGCAGGTTCTCCTGACGGGAATGGGGCCTGTGACGGCCCCACATGGCAGGAATGGGGCCTGTGACGGCCCCACATGGCAGGAATGGAGCCTGTGACGGCCCCACATGGCAGGAATGGGGCCTTGTGACAGCCCCACATGGCAGGAATGGGGCCCGTGATGGCCCCACATGGCAGGAATGGGGCCTCTGGAGGGCCAGGGGGCTGTTCCTGGCAGGAATCGTAGCCTGGGGAGGTGATTCCTGGCAAGAATTGTAACCAGAGGAGGCCCCAAGCAGCAGCAGGTTCTCCTGACAGGTGCCGTGGCCTGTGGAGGCCCCACAGGAGCATGGACAAGTATGAGAAGGAAGGAAGGACAACTATTACATCTTGAGCATAGCTCTCCCAGTTCCCAATCCCTCTGCACCCCTTGGTGGGAGGTCGATCCCTCAGAAGATGGGAAGTTGAGCTGTGGGGAAAAGGGGATGGGTGGAGGTAAGGCATTGTGTTGGTTTTATCTTCATTTCTCGTTATCCAGATCAGTTGGCAGTAAATCAAATTGACAGCGATTGGAAGGGGATCGCTGTATTTTTACAGCAACTCATCAGCTTTATCATCTTCCTTCCCCCCTTGCCTTGGTTGGGCAGCCCACCACAGCGGCAAACATTCATTTCTGCTACCCTAAGCACTGCTAGTGCCAAAAATGCTTGGCACAACCCCTGTGGCAGGGCTCATGGAAAGCCAGATGACTGTCCATAAAAAAGTGGGATGCTGGTTGTTTCTGTTGGCAGTGCTCTGCTTCCGTGGTGCCTGTGCTGTCCATGGGGGTGTCACAGGTTATCCCTCGTTGAAGACAGATGTGGTGGCAAGGTAGAAAGGGGCTTGTTTGACTGAATGCAAGGGTCATGAGGTGTCCAGGGCAGCACCTGTTGCATTAATAACCTCAGTTTTAACAGAAATAACAAGTTTAAATGCTTTTAGTAGATATGGGGACTGTTCACAGTGCTGGTGTGGCTCTGCTGCTCCTCAGGGGAAAGTGGAGAGTTTTTCCATTGCCAAATCCATGTCTTGGGGGCTTTCTATTTCTTCCTTCTTCCTCCTGAGAGTAGGATTGGAAATGGAGGGAATTTAACCCTGTTTAGTGCCTGGCATGTAGTTCTGATTGTTGCAAAGGTAGACAGCAATGCCAGGACCAGCAGATCCAGACCCAGGAAGCTGTAATTTCGAGACACGGCAGAATTATTCTGGTGGAAGGGAAGCTCTAGGATCTGAGCAGGAGTTCAGCTGTATTCCCACAGGTGGTTCAGAATGATTTCCATTGCTGTTCCATATGGGGTACTTGTATTTTTAATCCTGTCTACTGGAAGTCACCTGAAGGGAACACATTTTGTGTAGTGTTGTGTGGTAGCCAAGCAGCTTTCATTGAGCAGACCCAGTTCCAACAAGGGATTCCTGTGCCGGTGCCATCGCTACAGCAGGAAAAACCTGGCTTGGATATGTCATGAGTTTTCTGATGTTGTAGTATTCCAGAATTGCACTGCTGCTAGGAAAAGGCTCATCCTGACTTCTCTTTGAATGCATGCCTGGAGAGACCGAACTATTGGGAACATGTTGCTAGTTCCTGGCAGATGGGGATGGTGGAGGTGACATGTGCAGGGACACTCACTGGAATTTCCTTTCTCTCTCTGCCGTGAGCTCTGATGCATTTAGAGTCTGAGCCACTTAGAAAATGAAGATGTGATTCATGGGATTCTGAGCATACTTTGTGGTAACTTTATTAGTGCAGAAAGTTTATTTGTGGTCACTAAATGTTCAGTCATTTAAATCAGATTTAAGTAGCTTTAAAATTTATATGGTTTAGAAGCAAAATTTCATCCTCCCTGGAGTCAATGGGGAAAACCACCACAGCCACTGGATTAAGATTTGACTTGTGATGCTTTAAGAAATGTGTCTTCTAAAAGTTTTCTGCTCCTAATTGCATTCCTTTGTTCTTTTTCCTTAAGTCTTGTGAAGAAAGCAATCTGAAAACGATGCACCCGTGACTCCTGACACCAGCCTGCGAGCCAGGGCGATGGAAGTTCTAGAGGGCCGCCAGCGCACTGCTTCCGTGAGCATTCCCAATGGATATGCCAACAGGATTTTCCAAGCAAACATGGAGGAAGGGAGCACTGACGCCTTGGAGGCCTGTGGTGCTGAGCACTGCACCTCCAGTGATGCAGTCCCCGGTGAGCAGGAGGAGACACACAGGTATAAGAAGGCAGCCAAGGGCAACCGGATCTGGAATTTCGTCAGACGAAGGAAAGGACTCTCCACGAATAAAGACAGACCCCAGTCCATGATCCTGCTGGGAGTTACCTCTCAGGTCTCAGAATTAAAAAAGCCATCCTTCATGGACAGGGTACGGTCGTCAAAAAAGGGAAGATCCTCCAGGACGCCCAAGAACATGGATTTGAGAGCATCCAGAGTGCAGGACATGTGTGAGCCTGAGGAGGATCTCCATTCCAGTGGGCAGAGAGCTGTCTACAGGGTTAAGAAGCTGGGTGATGGTCGGAGGCCCTCCCGCCACTCCTACGCGGGGTACATCGAGGATTTGGACTCTTCTTTTGAGGACATAGAGCTGAACATCAGCATTCCTGAACTTGATGCCACAGAAAGTAAATGTCTCAGGGATATCAGTGGCAGATTACACGGTGAGGATAATGATGGCAACTGCCACAGAACAGCAGCCAGGAAGAGCGAGTCTTTGAATTTTGAACACGTTAGGAGTCCTGCAGTTACAGAAGGGGACAATCAAAAGAGGTGTGCTGTGCTCCCACAGGAGAGCAGGAGAGGAAGGAGCTCTGATGTCTGGAGCTATCTGAAAGGAATTTCATTAGCTAGCAAAGATAATTCAAAGCTCCCAGATCAAAAGGCTGAAACCAATTTCCAGAACTTAGAAAATACAACGGATCATTCCGCTTCTTACTTCGACTTTGATACGAGATGTGAGGAGAATCTCAGCCAGCGGAAAAAATCAAATGGTGCTGCCAAAGCCACTCACTTTGGCGGTGTTGTGAGGTTCTTAACCAGCGTGGCCGAGGCAGCTCGGCGGCTGCGAGGCTCCTCAAGGGCGTTTTCCCCCGATGAGAAGAGGCCTCAGCGGAGTTTCCGAGGCCGAAGGCAGGATGTTGTGTCCCCAAAAGAGGGCTTGGTTATTGAGAACGAAAGTGCAAAGGCCTTCTGCACGGTGGGAGCCTGTCTGCAGTCCCCGGATTCAGGCACCTGGGAGAACCTGAGCTTTGAGAGTTTAGCGGGGAAGGAGCCTGTGCAGCATTGCAAAACCATGGAAGGGGTGAGAGATATTGGTTCCCCTGGCGTGGACAGTGGCAATGGGAGGCTTAATGAAACCTCACTTTCTCCCTTTGGGCCAGAACCATCCATGTCTCAGCTGGCAGAGCTTGCAGATGGCTCTTTCTCTGAGCTGAATAGCAAAGACCTCTCTGAGGATCTGACTGAACTTCCACAGGTGACTCTGACTGAACCGATTCAGGACTCGGGCACTGCTCCAGAGAAGACCCAGGTCATGGTCGGGGACCTGCCACCTTCTCATGATCTTCCTGTGAACAGACTGGATACTGTGGACCTGGGCCATTCTCCAGCTGCCAGTGGGGACTTTCCTGCAGAAACTGAAGTGCAGGCCCACCTTCCACAGGCATTGCCGACTAAACCTGATACTGAGGATGTGACTTGTGCTCCAGTGATTGCTAAAGACACGGATCTGTCTCCAGCAGTTGCTCAGGAGCTTTCAGAGACAGAACTGGATAATCAGGACTTGAGAAATCCTGAGAAGCCTTTGCAAAACTTGTCTGGAGGTGAGCTGGAGTCTCAAGACAGTGGTAGTACCTTGGAGAGGGTTGTGGGCAGGGACCTGCTACCTTCTCCCGATCTTCCTGTCATCAGTCTGAATGCTGCAGATCTGAGCTGTTCTCCAGCTACTGGTGACTCTCCTGCAGTGACTGAGGCTCAGAGCCACCTTCCAAAGACATCACTGAGTAAACTTGATACTGAGGATGTGGTTTGTGCCCCAGTGATTGCTAAAGACATGGATCCATCTCCAGTTGTGGCTCAGGAGCTTTCAAACACAGAACTGGATAATCAGGGCTTGAGAAATCCTGAGCTGCCTTTGCAAGACTTGTCAGGAGGTGAGCCAGGGATTCAGGACTCGGGCAGTGCTCCAGAGACGCCACAGGTTGTGGGCAGGGATGTGCTGCCTTCTCCTGATCTTCCTGTGAATAAGCTGGATACTGTGGGCTTGGACCATTCCCTGGCTGCCTGTGGGGACTTTCATGGAGCACCTGAGGCTCTGATCCACCTTCCACAGGCAGCTCTGCATGAAGAGATTCAAAACACTGTCAGTACTCTGGAGAAGAGTCAGGTCATGGGCAGGGACCTGCCACCTTCTCATGACATTCCTGACAATATTCTGGGTGCTGTGGACGTGGGCTGTTCTGCAGTTGCCGACGTTGACTTTTCTGTAGTGACTTTTTTAAAATGTTCCACAGTGAAAAGACAGGAACAGCCTGGTGGCCGCATTAAAAAGCGCGGAACCACTTCGTTTGTGGAACAAGACTCTGTGGAGGCCATGGACAGAGTGGATGAGTTTAACTGCAGCACTGAGTGCAGGCCCTTCCAGGTGCATGTCTCGAGGATTGTCTCCTCCGGACGGCTCAAAAATGGAAAGGTATGAGCAGCTGTGACTGCCAGGTTTGCAATAAGGCCACACTGCTGTACATCTTATGAAGTTGGTTTGCGCTTGAAAGCATGATTCCGCATCCCTCATTGGGATTTTCAGTTAAGGAGATTGTTCTGTGAATGGTGGCAGTAGATAGAGCTTTTATATCATTCTGAGTCTGAGCTGTTATTTAAACCTCCAGAGCTGCTTCTCCTATGACCCTTTATGTGTATCAGTGTTTCTAGCACAGGTTGTAGCAGTTTGTGTATTTCCTCTCTGCATTTAAGTTCATTTGAAGTAGGAGCTTCTAAGAGGAGGGGTTTTGGCAGGTTGAAAGTTTTAAAGTGTGCAGTGGACAAAACAGAATCCAGCAATTGCACTTTGGCCTTTGTGTTTTCTTACCTAAAATAATTGTAGGAGTGATGGTCATTGATTCTTATTGGATGATACTGATTACAACACAGCATCTGGGACAGCTGTCAGAGTCCTGGCATGGAGTGTAAGAACAAAAAATAAACCCAAAGGACCCGTGTTTTGTAGAGCTCATGGGATCATTTCTCATGAGGCCTGTCCCTGCTCCAAACCTGTCACAAGTTGCGTGGCATCAATAGTTTGGTGCTGAGCCTGTAGCAGAAGGCCTGGCTAAGGGTCTGGGTGCATAATGTGATCAAAATACCTTTTTCCTGTGACACCACAGTGAGTGGGATCTTGTCAGAACTGCTCTGCATGTCTCTACACAAAATGTTTCCCTTTGGCATGTTGAATACCCAGCCCTGAGTGAGAGGTGGGCAATGCTGGCGGCTCTGGTCATGGCAGGGCATTCCTGTGTGGTACAAGCAGGTCTTTCAAAGCCCTTGAAATCCTCGAAACATTTAAGTGGGCGTTGCATTTTGGACTAGGTTCTGGTATTACCAATCTGCCTTGTCCAGGTTATTGGTTGGAAATCTCAGAAGTCTCATGGATGACGGAGTGATGTGTGTGGGATCGGAAAAGGCCTCCTGAAGACAACAGACTCCCCCATTAACTCTCAGCCCAGGAAGCCTGCAGAGGTTTCTCTGTGTGGAGCAGAAATCTAGGGCAGTAACAGCCCTGTCAGCTGTGCCAGGCTCTGTCTCTCTGTGCCAGTGGTGGCATCAGGACAGGTTTGTGGAGAAACCGTGGCAGGACCCAGTGTGAAGCCCAGCTTTAGGTTTTTTTGGGTCCCTGCAGATTACCTGAGGCTGGAATGAGGTGCCAGGTAGGGAAATTGAGTCAATTTGTGAAGAAACTTTCTCTTTTCATTTTGGGCTTGGAGAGACTGGAGATGTTCCAGAGGTGGTGACACTGTTCCTTGTTGGAAAAAGGGTCACATTAGCTTCTGAGCCAAGAGGGGAAGTGTTTGAAAATTGGCAGCAGATTAGAAATGCTAGGGGGAAAAAATCTGAACTTCTGACTCGCAGCTAAAACAGGCAGTAGTATTGTTAGTTATTCCTGGTTTTGTTTTTCTGCTCCATTTTGTGTAATACAAAGAATTACAGAAGCTCTCTGTGTAATTCCAGGCACTCCAGAGGTGGAGTGAGTAGTGGGTGGTCACTTCTTGGAGTTTCTGGAAGAAACATTTTTAGGACGAACTTGAGAGGGCTGTGGTTAGATATCCCGTCGCAGGGACCAAGCTGAAAGTGTTCTGGGCAGGTGCAGGAGAACAGAGGCACAGAAGGATGGAGTGGAGCAGAGGGAAGTGCTGGGAGTACACCCAGAGCAGCCCCATCCCTGCTGGGAGGGCAGGGGCTGCCGGTCTGAGCCCAGCGCTCTCAGGGCACAATCCCAGCACTTTCCCAGCTCAGCTGTGTGAACAGGAGATGCCCTAAGTCCCAGCTCAGCTGTTGCAGCTTACAAACATTACCCAGAAACTTAAATATGGTGCTTGAGATAACTGGGCAGGAAACCTCCCCCGAGTTCCCGTGGAGCGTGGCGATAGCACACGACCTCCGGGCTGCCGTGGCTTCCTCTCGCAGGGAAGGCTGGTGCCTCCTGGGCAGGAGCAGCAGCAGGGTGCAGGGGAAAGCAGACAGCCCCACCTGGGCTGGGGACACCTCCTGCATCCCAGGAGCTCCTGCTGCAGATTTGGAAATGCACAGCGATCTGGTGGTGGCCTCAAACCCAGAGCGGTCCAAGTGAGGCTAAAGGAGGGATCTCCTGGTCAGGAAGAGCCCTGGAGAGTCTGCCAGCAGCTCCCGTAACAAATGACCTGAGATACCCCAGGGATTTGCTCGCCTATCTCGCATCAGGGAGCGGCACTCGGAAACACTTCACCAAAAATAAACATGGAAGAGGAGTAACTCCAGCCCGAGCGTGACAGTAGCAGCAAACTCCAGCCTCTTATTGTTTTAGGGCTCAATCCATCTCTTTGCTGGCACCTGTTCCTCAGGACAGTTGTTGGCCCTGCTGCCTACACTCCAGGCTGCTCTGAATCACTGCAGGATTTGTATTTCAAGGGAAGTGCTCAACCACAGGCAGGCAGAAGGTGCTTCCAGGACAGGGTGGCTTGGCTTGGCCAGCTGCTTGGGAGCAAGTTCCCCAGCAGTTTTACAGTGCAGGGCAGAAAGCATTTCCCAAACAACTTCAACATTGTACCAGAAAAAACATAAAAGTGCCTGTTCCACAGAGGCTCCTGTGAGGAGATGGTGTGAGAAACTGAGGCTGGTGTAGCACGAGGGGTGCTGGAGAGGGATTTAGGGGATCTGCACATTGGTTCTCTCAGTAAGTAAATCTGTTCAGCTGTATCTACAATTAATGCCCCTGGTTTTTGCTTTCCTGGTCTTGCCTTTTAACATTGTGATGTCTTTGGGCAGGAGCTGAGTGATATTATGGGCAAGTAGGATTTTATCCTAGTGCTGTAAAGGAAATAGCATTGCAGCAGCATTTAATAAGAGCAGCTGTAGAAAGGTAGAAAAGCACTTACTTTCCTGATAGTTGCTTTCAGACCCCATCCCAAATTCTCATGTGTTCTGGGAACTTGTGGAACAGTGGAGATAAAATGCTTTGAAGAATTGGAAGAACAGTAAAGGTCAAAATAGATTGTCAATGGGAAATGCATTACTCCATTCGCACTGCTGCAGCTCTGGAATCAAAGTGCCATCCTTATTCTGAGGGAGATGAGAAATGGAGAGAGAGAGATGACATGGAGGTTTTACTAGGTTTTGGACAGAGTTTCCATTTTCCATGTCTCCACTGAAGTGAATTATCCTTACCCCACCTCTAAAAACCCCACAGCATCCCAACAGGGAAACTCCTGCCTCAAGGAGTCAGGCATAGCCCCAGGAGTTATCTTTGACCACTTCCAGTAGCTTGAGATGATGCTTAGATGGAAAGAAACTTTGACACCAGAAAAATTTGCAATTCCAGCTTTCCATTAGGGTTTCAGACTGGCTGATGTGTCCGTGGACAAGGTTTGTGGGTGATTTGATACCTCCTTTGGAGTGACACGGGGGAAGGTTGCAATACGGGCATCTGAATTCATATTTCAGGTATCAGTTTGGAGTTTTTAGGATACAGAAACAAGTTTCAGATTTATTGCTGCCAGAGGGATCCGCTATGGGATGAGATCCCTGCTTGTCCCAGGGCCACAACCGGTGGCATCTCAGAGCCTCCGGTCTGGTGTCACCCTCGCGGTGACAGAGCAGAGGGCTTTCACTGCAGTCTTTCTGTGCCCTCTGCTGGCTTGTTTGGGAAATAAAAGGTTATTTTTATAGCATGGAAAGCCTAATCTTTTTCCTTGGGATTTAGAATTTTATCTCCAAAGGATTTGCAGGCTGCAGCTTGCTTCTGGCTGTTATGGCTGCACGTAGACCCCAGTTGGGTTTGTGAGGACATTCTCTGGGGGAATTAGGATTGCCAGAAGTCTGAAAATGAGATTTCTATGGGCTTGTCATCGTGGGCAAAAGGTGTGTGTCCCATAGGACAAGGTGCCAGGCTGATGGGGTGCTCTGTTTGGTTTCAGGGCTCTGTGAGGGATGTGTGCTCCAGCTCCTGCATCACTGCAGATGTTTCTCTGGAGCAGTTTTGAGGTTGTTCCTCTGAGTCCTGTGCTCAGGATCCAAAGTGTCCCAGTGCCACAAGGTGCAGACTGTGCTGCTGCTCCGAGTTGCCCACACGGATGGGGCAGGGTGGGTGCTTTGAGGCCATCAGTAGGTTTTAGGGATTCCCGTGCCATAGCTGCACTGTGTGGGAAAGCAGGAGCCTCTCCCTGCGCGGTGGGTCCGACTGGAAGCGCAGGATTACTGATTTGCCTGAGTGTGCGCATGCCAGGGGATGGGTTTGCAGATTTGCTGCCTGATAGCTGGGGCACAGCTCAGATCCTCCCACAGCTTTGGGGTTTGGTTTTAGTGCAGCTCCAAGTGCCTTTTCACAAGAGGAAGGTACAGCAATTCCCTTTTCTGCATTTGCAGAGAAATTGCAAGTGATGCCCAGCAAGTTTGCAGTGACCTTTAGGCTTGAGATTGTTTTATTGTCTCTCTACTTGACAACTCGTTTGGAGCAGCTGCAGAGATGGGATTGCTGAGTGGATTTATCCCTTCCCTCCCACTGCTGAATGACACTGACCAGGAAATGGTATCGGAGAGTTGATCTTCAGAGCTTTCTTCACCTCCTGCTTATTCACCTCCTGGGTTGTGTCTCAGCCTGCTGCTTACAAAAGACTTTATAGTCCTTCCAAATTAAGAAACAGTACTTTACTTTCTAAATCCTGCTGTTGCCAAAAGAGTGCTGTATTCCTGTCTGCAGCGAGGTGCAATTTACTTGCAGAATGAAGATTTTGGGTATTTATGGCTTTTAATATGGTTGTGTCTGACAATCATTTTATTTTTAGAGGAGACAAAACCTCTAAAGCCTGTCTGCAAGCTGTTCAGAATCTTGTATTCATAATAACGAGGAGGTGCTAGCAAAATCTTGAATTAAAGCCTATATTTAGTGCTATCTATAGTGGGGTAGGGTTTTTTGGGAAACGTATTTTTAACATTGTCAGGGAAGGGCAGGTTGAATTTGCAAAGCTGATAGGCTTTGCATGTATGTATAAACAGCCACGGAACACGTGGATAATTCAGATTTCCACATGTTTGCTTTAAACACATGTTGTGTCTTTCCTTGAGCTCATTCCCAGCCTAAAAATTAAAACAGACCATCAGTTAGTGATAGGAAGGGGCACCTCTGGGCACTGCTGGCCTTATTCTAAAGGGACTCTGTGTCCATAACTTCCCTGGATGGAAGTTTCCTTTGGCTTTTACCTCCTCCCGGCTCTTATCCAGCCTGGCTCACTGGTCGTGATGCTGGTGCTGGGAGATGGAGCCTTAATTCATGCACAGCTTTCCTCTGGGGTAATTACAGCCTGTCTGCTTTGTTCTTCATCTGTAAATGAAAATAACAGCACATCAGGGCAAACGAGCTGCTCGAGTCTTGAGGATGGATACACCAAACCAACCCAGGCGCTCAGTTATTAGCAGGCTCCTGGAAATATGACAGATGTGTGTGTGATTGAGCCTAGAAACCTCCCAGAGAGGAGCACCTCCTGTTTGCTTCCCCTGACCTTTGTGAAATGATTTTTCTTCTGATTTCTTGACTCTAAGATTATACACAAGGCTTCCACGGTGTCACATGTCACAGAGAATAAAATGAAAAGTAGGAGTTTGAATTGTGATGTTTTTAAGAAGAACATTCCATTCTGCAAAATGTCACGGTACAGTTGTCATTTTCAGGAACTTTTCCTCCTGGAATAGAATAATAGAAGTTGGAGTGAGGGAAACGCCAACGTTTTTCTCCACTTACCTGTAAATGCCAATCCTTTGGATTAGTGTTATCAAGCATTAAGGTAGAACTGGGATATTTGACCATTTTATGGGTGCTTCAATCAATTGCAACTGTTTTATTCAAGTAAATATTTCGTAGGCTATGGATGCAGAGGACGTGCCTTGTTGGCTGTTGTCATCAGTGAGCTGCCCCTATCCTGCTAGCCAGTTTGGCTGCTCTTGGCTGGCCCTTGGAAGCAGCCAGGCCTTGCTGGTCCGGAGTCCTCAGCCCCAGCTAGTTCCTTCCCTGTGTGTGCTCCTGCTGGGACTTGGGAACAGGGAAGCAGCTTCACCGCCGAAATGCACAGCAGGAAGTGGCCCTCTGTCAGAGTTACTCCCCGAAATTCCTGGGACACTCAGTGCCACTGGAAATGTCGGACTCAACCCCTGTGAGCAGTGTGAGGTCTGAGCCCTGTTCAGTGGGGGCACTGGGGCCTGCACACCCGGACCTTGCAGTCAGAAATGCAGCAGGTGCAGCTTGCAGCGAGCTGTGCTGCACTGGCTTGGAAACTCAGTGTATTATTGCATGTCCTGTGATTGTTTTGCCTGAGATTTTACTCCCGTTGGTAAAATCCTTCTGTTCCCCTTCTCTCGGCAGCCGACATCTCATCCTTCACAGCCGTCCCCACAAGCAGCACCCTTCAAGGCGCTGGTGGAGCGGTGCCGCTCCGAGCCCCTCTCGCAGAGCACCCCCATGGGGCTGGACCAGGTGGGAGGGCGCATGCAGCACCTGCTCCGGAGACGCGGTGAGTGCCTCTTCTCTCCCAGCTTTGGGTTTTGGTGTCACCCATCCTGCAGAGTGAGCCAAGGGGGTGGAAAAGTCAGGGATGGGATTTGCATCCGTGCTGGTTACATCCCTGATGCCAGGTGAGGGAGCTCCGATAGCCACATGCTGAGGAGTTTCTTGCTGGCTAATAGGATCAGCTTGTGTACGGTGTGCTTATGAAATAAGGCTGTTTTCTCTCTTTAATGTCTCTGAACACAGTCCCTGTAATTTGGTTACGAGAGGAGGAACAGGTAGGCACGTGAGGTGTAAAAGCTGCTCAGTAGCTGCTGTGTGAGTTTATATTTGGTAGTTTTCTCCTGGATTTCGGTCCTCTAGGAATCCTCTGTGGGGAGTACTCACTGAGTAACTCACCATTTGGAGGTGGTGAGTGGTGATGGATACTGAAATCACAACTCAAGTCTGATGTTTGTTTGGAAACACAAGAAGTGAGGGTTTTTGTGAAGAGAGGAATCTTATGCTTGGGTACTTTCATGATCAAGGAGGGAATCTCATGAACCAGAGACGGGGATGACCTCTCTGCATTTGTCCTGCTCACAGTGACACAGGGAGCACCATGGAATGTATTTGCTGGCAGGGTCTTGCGCTGGCAGGTAAATTGGCTGATGGCTGAATAGATGACATCATTTTGAACCTCCTAATTAAAAAGATTGATAATGAGAGAAGGGAAATTATTTCCTGAAGGGCCACTGT
The DNA here is from genome assembly GCA_013397895.1 of Origma solitaria. Taxonomy (NCBI): domain Eukaryota; kingdom Metazoa; phylum Chordata; class Aves; order Passeriformes; family Acanthizidae; genus Origma; species Origma solitaria. The sequence goes on along the minus strand of VZRL01000240.1, from coordinate 146,485 downwards.
TGGCACGAAGAATCCTGTGATTTAGCAATGGGCAAGCATGGGAGTGCTGCCAGCTTGTGCTGGCATTGCTCGGGACCACTCCGGGGATCCGAGCACTTGATGGATGGTGGCAGCGCATCAGGGTTAAGAAGAACGAGGGAGGACAAGGCAAATTGGCTGCCTGTGCTGTTAATTGATGGCTCTGCTGCTGGGGTGCACACGTTCCAGCACAGGGGAGTCACACCCACCCCTCAGTGGGAGCATTCCCGTGTTTCACGCTGCTCCCGAGTGCTACTCCATCGCCCGACGCCTCTGGAGCCGCGAGCAGCCTCTGCTATAATCGGCATTGTGCTGCAGCCTGGCTCTCCAAGAGTCTCCAAAGTGAAACGTGTGCTGCTAAAAATAGCAGCAGGCTGCCTGCATCAGCATTGAGGAAATAGGTCTCAGTGCAATCTCTCTCCCAGCAATGCTGGAAGAAAATCAGGATGGCTGCCCAGGCAGCCTGCAGCAGCATCCCAGCTCTGTTGCTCTCCAGGCTGGGCAGAGCAGAGCCCCCACTTGTTTGGTTTGGGGGTCTCCACTCTCCTGGAACCATTTATCCTGATTTCAAACCCCTCAGGACTGACACAGTCTGAAACCTCTGTCTGGCTTAGGTACATCAGGAGATAAAAATCTAGCATTGTTCATCTTATAGAGAAGAATTTCGGAATGTGGCTGTTTTGTGTAGACCCTTGCTCCTTGACTGGGATGAGGAGCCTCCAGGTGCTGGGACACCCATGGGAATGTGGGTGCCCCCACAGGTGTATGTGCCCTGGCTGGAGCACATGTCCCTGTGCTGCTGTGAGGGCACCAGTGGTGCTCAGCTCTGTTTCCTTCCCTCCAGCCCAGGGGATGTGAAGAGCATGATGGAAAAAGGGATTAAAATCCAAGCTTGCCAAATGCGGGAGGTAAAACTCTGGTCTTACACAGAATGGCAGCTTCATCCCAAAAAGAGAGGGATAGGATGTGGAGCTGAAAATTTGGGTTGATTGGAAAAGTAGAGCTCATTTGCCTCTTTTTCACAAGCTGCTTTGTGCCTGGGTAGTGCCATCTGCAAGGCCAGGCTGCACTCTGGTGTGAGTGGTATCTCTCACTTAAAGCTAGAGCAGAACTGCATCTGTGAGGGCTTGGCCTGAAACGCTGGGGGTGAGAATTAGCCCAGTTTCCTTAAAAACCAGCTTTTATGGACTTACCATTTCTGTTTTGTGTGGAAATTCGAGGAGCTGTTTCTTTCCCAAGGCCTGGCATGCAATGGAGCAGAGTGAGTGTGCAGCTGGGGTTGCTGCAGGTGCTGCTGCCCTGTGAGCATTTCTACAGGGTGATGGGGGGCTCGTGCTTCCTGGAGCTCCTGGCAGAGCATCCTAGCTCCACACCCAGCTGGCCTGACCCCACCTCGGCATGTGGCTCCCAGCTCTGCCTTTTTGTAGTATCCAAGCTGCACTATTTCTCTTGTATCCCAAGAGCACTGAATAAAGCACCTAAATATACTCTCTGCTCTCTTTTTCTAAAGGAGAGGTTGAATGAGTCTCTTGCAAACAATTTTGTTTCTTTCATTTAAAAGAACAGCCTCCGCCCCCAGCCTGAGCTAAAGCACAGCATTTATCTTTTGTCATTCCTTTTTTTTTTCTGTTCCCGTGGATTTTGTCCTGGCAGCTGAGAACGAACAGGCTTCAAAGACCCTGAAGGTGCGCGGGAACTGCAGGAACGGTGGCCGTCGATGGAACCTCTTCAAGCCTGGAGCTGAGAAGCTGCAGATCAGTAGGGTAAGGAGCTGTGTGGAACGTGCCTCTGCCTGCTTCAGGGCTGGGGTTTGCCTGCTTTGGGCTTTGTGTTTATAACAATATGCTTGACTAACAGCTTCCTCAATCCCTGGGTCCTTCAGCCAGAGATGGGGATTTATTTTGTTGTTATTATTCTGTAGCAATGTAAGATGAGATGCATTGTCCTTTCCCCAAAATCAGTGTCCCTTCAAAGGATAGCAGAGGCTTTCTGGGCTTTCACTGGGCCTCCTGTGCCCGTGGCTGGGTGTTCCTTGCAGGTGGAAGGAACTGTGATGTTTCACATCGCCTTCAGATCTGCTCCGTGGTTTTGATGGGTTTATTTTTTCTCCTTCCCTTTTTAGCCATGTGTCCTTTGGGTTTGATACTGCTCCCTGCACCATCTTGGTGACAAATTCATGTCCCTGCTTCTTTCCTGAAGTGTTTTGCAAATATAGGCACAGTCCACTTGGTTCTTTTTTTGTGAATGATGCTTCTAGTGGGAGAAGTAAAAGCTGGTGTGGGCCTGTGGATGTTCATGTTTTTTCTCTGGGAAAAAATCAGAAAAGATGGCAAAAACTGTATAATTTGTCTGATAGGTTTCCTTGCTTGGGTGGAGGGTTGTTTTTTTTAGCCGTGCCCTGTGTTTGAAGTGTGGAGACCTTGGTTATTTCGTGGTTGTATTTTGGATTTGTAGTGCTTGTGAGTGGTTTCACTGGTACCCAGCACACCTGGATTGTCCAAAACCCAACAGATTTTCCAGCCTGCAGTGTGATGCAGGGAGAGTTTTCTAGTGAGTGTGGCGTTTAGCCCTTGTTGTTCCTCTAGGGCACACAAACAAAGGATGATGTGGGAGGCAGGAATTTCCCTGCTGGAATGGAGAGGGGAACTGACCTTCTGTGTCTCTGTGACTCTTCCCCGCCCCATTGCTATCCTTCCTTTGCAGACCTTTATTGTATTCCTTTTCCCTTTGATATTTGATGGACTGCCTTCCTGAAATGTGGTTTCCAGGAAGGCCCTGGCCTCTGTGTCTGTTTTTCCATCATAGGAGCAGTAAGTTGGCAGTGAGTGAGACTGACTTCTCCATCCTCCTTGTGCTGGGTGTTGGCTTCCAGGGAACATGTGCAGGGATGGACTGCAGGATTTTTGGTCACTTGTGACTTTCTGGGATTCCATCATGCATCACTTCTGTTTTCTTTGCTGATTTTTTTGTGGGCTGAGATACAAAGGTAGAGGAGAGAGAGACAAGGAGTTCAGCCCTTCTTTTTCTCTTCCTTCCCTTTGGGTCCTACCTTACTTCCCAGACATGAATTGCTTCTTTCAACTCAGGAAGACTGTTCTGGTTTTAGACAAGCTGAACATTTAAAGCTTTGAACAAAGTTCCTGGAAGATAAAATGATCCTGATCCAATAAAGCTGTTTGTCCTTGGGGCCAGGATAAAGGCAGGTGACTGCAGAGCAATACAGCAGTGAAATATTCTGTTTTACAGTGTGCAAGCCTTGCCTTGGAATGTCTCAGGTGTGTTATTCATTAGCCTTTCCCATGTTCAGGATCTGGTACAGACCAGTGCATGGATATATTTTGTGTACCTTAATTAATCACTTTATTAATCCTTTAAGAGGAGCCTTTGCAGCTTTCACAGCTGTCCTGGAGGCTCTCTGGCAAGCCAAGATGCTGTTTTGACACGAAATTGCTCCTGAATTTTCTGTGCCCTGGGCATCCTGATAAAGGCTGTTTCAGATTGCAAACAGAGCCTGACATCAGAGACCCTTAGAGAGGCTGTGGAAAACTGAAACCTCAGCAAACCAAAAACCTTTTGAATTTTGGGAAAGGCTGGCTAAGAAACTGTGCTTCTCCAGTGCTGATAGCTGGGAAGGATGTGGAGCTGGAAAGGGAAATGAGCTGCTCATGAGCACAGAGATCTGTGGGCGCTATTTGGCTCAGACAAGGCCATCCCAAAGACCTGAACCAGCGAGAGGCTGGGTTTGGGGAGGCCTCTTCAAAAGGCAGCTTGGTGCTGAATTATGGCAAACAGGCAGGTGTGAAACCTGGGCTGGGGTTTATAAATCAGAGGTGCTGTGCAAGAGCTGCAAGGGTGGGATACATAAATGTGGCTCACAGCAGCAGTGCTGGGAAACTCATCTGTCACCCCTGCCCCAAGCTCAGGGAAGATCTACAGGGCTGCAAATCACCCCTTGGCCAGAAAGAAGTTTCTGCTCTGGCAAGATTTATAAATTTGGGGTGAGATTTGTGGGCCTGAGTGTCTCTTGTCAGGTGCTTTCATTGGCAGCTGCCACCAGTGAGGTGGCAGAGCTTGCACAGAACGCAGTGATTTATCCTCTCGAAGCAAAGACCATACTTGTGCAGGACCTGTGCTGATTTCCATCTGGAATGGGAATTTGTGAAGCGGAGAGAGAGCAGGAGGAGACTGACAAAGCGTCGGGCTTGTCTTGGGGGCACCAGTGCCTTGGGGGGATGAGGGGGCTTGTGCAAGAAGGGCCCTGGTGCCACTGCAAGCCCTGCAGAATTGCAGAGCCTCGGGGACCCTCAGTGGCTGCTTATTTTTGCCCTGCACAAGGTGCAGATTTTGGCAAAAACATTCCCCTTTCCCCTTCTTTTTTGGGGGGAGGGATGGTGGTGTTGGTTTTGTGTTGGTTATTTTTTTTTGGTTTGGGTAGTTGTGTGTGTGAGTTAGAAATGGCGTCTTTTAGCTAACCCAGAAACCTGAGCTGAGAGAGTGATCCCCTTGGTCAAGCCCAGAGTTTGTCACTACTGTTTGTCACATCTGATAACAGTGTCCATCATTTGGCACCTGGCTGCCTCTTAATCCATCTGTCCAGAGAGTGAGGATGTTCTCACTAAAATAGGAATAAGAAAATGGAAGCACTTGGCACACGTAGAGCCATACAATAATTTTCTTTTATTTCTCTCCTAATTTAAGAAGCAGGTAAAAAGTAAATAGGGTCAGACTTCTAAAAGCTTCCAGTATTTTATTTTTTTTTTCCGGAGTACACTCTTCACCCTGGAGAAAACTGTGTCGAAACAGTTTATGTGCAGATCATTTTGGTTTAGCATTTAGGTCACTTAGAGCCTTTGCTTTTATGGGAGCAGTTTAGTACAATCAACACCAGCTTGCACAAGACCTGAAGGTGCCCTGAGCTGCAGACTTTGCTGCAGCAGAGATCCCAAAGAGTGACCTGAAAGGCTGCCCTGACAGGACCCTCAGCCTCTGATTTACCCTCAGGCAGGTCCTGCCAGCTGGGACATGGCTGATCCTTGGGGGCCATGGCAAGGGGAGCAATGAGTTTACTTTCTGCAGCCCCAGAGATGTTTTATGGTCTGGATGTTAGAAGCAGAGGGTGACAGTCCCATCCTGACCCAAATCATTGGCCTCTGCTGCCCCTTGTGAGGGAACTTTTTGCTTCTTGTTAGCTGTCCAGTCAAAATCATCTCAGCTTTTTCCACAGACAGATGCTGTGGGGATGTGCTCCAGGAGCAGATTCAACCCTTCCTAAAATGGGAAGAAGCATCCTCTCAGTGTGTGGAGGTGTGTCAGTTCTCTCTCTCTTACCTGGGAGATGTAATTTCCAGCCCTTGAAGATGACTGCAGCCATGGCTGCTCTCTGCTCCTTCCCTCCGTTCCTGCCCTGTGTGCTCTTGTACAAGGGACTAAAGCCCAAATTTATATGCTGGAGGAAAGCACTGTTAATTAGCTAGACTGGAAACTTTGCATGAGAGCAGCTTCTCTGACATCCCCTATACTAATAATAGGCAGGCCTGCTGTGCAGAGGTGTTGAATATTCACAAAACCCACCCCCCCAGCCTGTCCTTTCTCCTCTGGAAGTCAGGAGCTCTTTCCAGAGGCTGATGGGGGGTTGCCAGAGCAATGATGGTGGATGTGCCAGTCTGCAGCTTCCCAGTGCTAAATCCCCACTGGCTGTGTTTATGAGGAATAGGAAATTCAGGCAACGTGCAGCCTCCAGGAGAACAGAGTGAAGGGGAAGTTGATTTGGGTTCTCTCTTGCTCTCCCTGTGCTGCAACGAGCAGGGAATGCTGCTTGATATTCAGGGCCAGCTCTCCTGCCTGCTATTTTTATCCTCTCCCAGAGTGCTGAGTGGGCAGTTTGAGTAGAGGGGGGATTTTTTTTCTCTTTGCCAAGTGTCCTGCACCGTGTTCCTGTATGCTTGGCCAGGAAGGGGAGTGTGCTGGGGCTCCTGGACTGCAGCATCTGGGGACGTGAGCAGGATGTAATCGCAGGGATTTTGGAGCCCTTGTGTCCCTGGGAGCAGGCTGGGAGAAAAGCACAGTCCTGTGGCTTTCCTGGTGCTAATTAGTTTAAATATCAGTGTGCTGCTACAAGAGGTTTATGTGCATGTATGGAGGGCTGCCAGGAAAACAAATCCTCGTTGAATCTCTCTTCCCTCATCTTAACCATTGAGTACTTCTGCTGGCAGGGTATGTCTGAGCCATATATTTTGGGGAGTGCTGCTTTATATCTTGGTAAACCTATTATGGTGCTCTAGTTAGCAGTGCTCTGAAATCTTCATGGACTTTTTTTTATATTTAGCCATTTATAAATGTTTTTAGCAAGTTCTGAAAAACTCTGTCTGTGCACTATTCCCCCTTTGAGGGGGAAACAGGAATTCAGGCCAGGCTGTCTGAGAGCCTCAGAACATTGCAGTGCTGTGATGCAGCCCTGTCTGTCTGTGTGAGGAGCGCTCAGCCAGGGTCCCTGTTGGGGAGGATGAAATAGGAAAGCCTTATCAATATGATTACCTGGCAAAAGATGCTGAGAATATGGAAACTGTAAGCGAGATTGAAATGAAGACAAGCTTTGAGATCCCAAACCCCAGGTACTGAATAACTGGAAAACAATGGTGTTGCCACTGAAGGTAATCCTTTTTGATTAAACAATCCCCTCTGCTTGCAGACAGGTCCGAGGGTCAGAGCAGACCCTGCCAACTTGGCAGAGGGTCCAAAAAGCAGTTTTTAGAGTTTAAAATATAACGCCGTATGGTAATGCAATGACTCTCCTAGGCTGTGTGTAAATGTTGTAGGATTTGTAGCTTGTTCTAGATTGGTTAGTGAAAATTAGAATATTCAGCACAGAAGATGATTTATTGTATTGTAAATGGCAACCACGGTACTTTCATTCTGTATTCTATTCTATTCTGTACTCTATTCTGTCTTGTTCCTTCTTCTCTCTCTCTCTCTCCCCTCTCTCCCTGCTCTGAGCTGTGTCTGGCAGCTCCCAGCAGCTCCCCTACACCCACACCTTTCACAATAAACCTCATGCTCTAAGACCAAACTCCAGAGATCTCTCGTCTCCGTCCCGACCGTCCGAAACAAACCAACCCAAACACCACAGACGGCAATCCTACAGGTCCCTGCACCCCTGGGCTTTGCAGCACTGCAGCCTTTCGAGCACCTGTGCTGTGTCTGTTCTGATGGGTTTGGGAGCAGGGCAGAGCACGCAGGGCAGTGAATGAGTGTGTGAACTCCAGGTCTGCCCCGAGCCCATTTGCATCCCTCTCGCATGAATGGGCCCTGCTTTGAGCTCACTCCCCAGGGAGTGGGACGAGGAGCAGCACAAAGCACATGTTAGGAAGGCTAGAACTAGAAATGAGTGGTATTTCCAAACTTACCCTGCTCTGGTTGTTTAGAAAAACGTTCAGAAGTGCTGTGGTTTTGTACAGAGCAGGCTGGGGGGACATAACCCTTGATTACTTTGATGTTGCTCCAGCAGTGCCATAACACAGGTGTTTTCCAGCACTTCTGGGGACAAACTGGGCTTCAGTGACTCTGAATCCTGCAGGAAGGAGAAGTTTGAAATGACAAATGGTCACCTTTGAGTTGCGGCTTTATGTGCTGGGTAGCACAAGAGAGACTTGAAGTTCCAGACTTCTCAGCTCTTTAGCAGTTATGTGTAAGTCTATATTAAGAAGAATCTCAGCTTCCAGTTCATGATGGTTTTTATAGTGCAATTGAACCTTGGGATGTCTCTGTGCAGCTGCAGGTGGTAGGTACTCCATCCTACATGGTATTAAATGTGTGTGCGATGGTGACTGTACATAATCACTTCTATAGTTCAAATGGAGCTCTCAGCCCAACTTTAAATAGCACTCTGGAATGGCTCCTTTTTCCCTATTGCTCAGTAGTTCCACCTTGATTGCTCTGCTTCAACTCATTACTCAGCTCTGTCACTGTGTTTCACTCTGGGATATGGTTTATACAAAAGAAGCTTTAATGTAAACTCAGTTTGTGTTGCATTGCTAAAACCTTAATGACATTTTGCTTGGCAGCAGTATAGACTCTGTGGTTTGCCCTTCCCCAGTGCACTATGTTCCCAATAAACTAAAGTCCGTGGTAGGTGTAGCATAAAAAATCCCTGAGTAAATATTGGAACAAATGCTTTTGTAGTGCTTCCTAAGCCCTGGCTGCGTTTCTGGTTCAAGGCCACTGCGGTGTCACCAGTATTTAGCTGAAAAGGAGCTAAACTTTTGAGGGACGGGCAAAAGCATGGCTCAGAGCTCCAAAATGTCTTCTGTAGCTGCTGAGATGGGATTCTGAGATGTATCAGCTCTGAGATGCATCACAGCAGTGCTGCTGAAGCCGCTGGGTGGGTGGATACACCCAGAAACTCATCAAGGGATGAAGGGGAGTGGTTGCCATGTGTGTGGCTCCCTGGACTCTGAGATGAGCTCTGAGTGCTTCTCTGCATCACCAGCCTGACATGGCCGAGGAAAATTCCCCTTGGCATCCTGGAGAGGGAGGGCACTGTCCTGCTCCTGTGGTGTTGGGAACTGCTGGTACCACACTGTGTCCAGAGCACTTGATTTGGTTCTGTTGGGGGCCTGGAAGGAGCACCTGGGACCATCCCCTTTGCTGTTCTCCCCAGGCTGTTCAAATGTGATGATCCTCATGCAATTAGGAGGGGGTGTGTCTGCAAAACCCAAATTCAGTGCACCTGCCCACGCTGCTGAGGTGCTGGCACCTGAAAATTCGGGCTCACAGGGAAGTGCAGCTGCTCTGGCTGGGTTTTGCTCTGCGCTTGGAATTCAAGAAGCTGAAGCAGGATTTGGTAACAAGCTGTCCCTATTACCAAAGGTAGGAATAAAGGGTCTAATTTTTTACCTGGTTTTGTCCTGCAGAGTTGTAGAGGTTTTCACATGTGAGTTGAACTTAGTATTGACCTAACACTGTGCTTGTACTTGGAGTATAAAATGAAGAGAAGAGGCTGCAGAGGGCACTTGGGTATTATATTGGTGCAGTCACATGGCCTGCAATGAGCTCCTCAATGAATCAGGAAAAGCTTCATCTCTTAATGGACTGCACAGAATACAGAGAATAATTCCTTTAATAAATCTCTTTCAGTCTCTAATATCTAGGGAAATATATTATCCTGTTGTCCAAAAACCTTGTGAGATCAGTCTTATCTGAGCTAGAATAGACATTTCATGGTGGCTCTGCTGTGATAGGATCAGGGATTGCAATCCTGTGCCACTGGAAAAGAGGTGGAATAATAACTGGTTGCAGTGCTGCTCTTCCCAGTGTGAAGTGCCCTTTGCCAGCACAGGCCCAGGACAGGCTGGGCAGCAGCAGGATGCAGGGAGCATCCTTTGGGGAGTGGGAAAGCTGCAGGGACTGCACCCCCAGAGACATCACCCCCTTAGTGGGGACACAGCACGGAGCCTGTGGCCACTGGGGACCACCTCTGGCCACAGGCCTTGGACCACTCCTGCCCTCAGCAGTGTTTTTAACTCATGCTGAGTGTGGGGAGCTGCTTGGGCATGAGTTGCTTCCCGGGTCAAGCTGTTTTTCCTGCAAATCTCCAAGCGAACCCTGTGTTGTGTTTGCCTCACCTTGTTGGTGCTCCGTGTGCTGCTGTCCCATGCAGGGGCTGTCCCCAGGGATGCTGTGTGTGATTTGGGGACACACAGGGAAGCAGCACAGCTCTGCAAGCCAGCAAGGGCTGCTGCAAACTGCAGCTGGAGTGGGATGCCCAGGAAGAAGGTTCCTCCAAGAGGGATGAATCACTTGGAATGACTCTCCTTACACTCCTCCTCATACCTAAGAGCAGGGATAACTCCACCACTGCTTTTTTTGTGTGGTGGGTGCTCCTTAGCTCTGTCTCTTGACTCAGTTCCAAATTCTGAGGTGGGTTTAGGCTTGCCTGGAGAAACAAACACATGCCTCTGCAGTCAGGAAGTGCTTTGTCTGTCTTCTAAAGGGGACCTGCTATGCCGTGGGGTACTTGGTGTGTCCGAGGTGCTCAGATGTGGCAGTGGATGTGTCACATCGGTGCCATTGCAGTGCTGGGGAAGGGACTGAGCTGAGCAGTGAGCAGCACATTGCACGCAGGGCCAGGCCTGCATTGCTGCAGGTGTCTCTCAGGCACCTGCTGCAGTCAGGAGAGATGCTCTGGCAAGCAGGAGAACAAAGACACAAAGGTAAACTGAAGTGTTTGGAGTCTTGTCCGTGGCGGTGATGCCCTGGGGTGCCTTGGCCGTGCTGTGAGTTCTGGAATAGCACAGGCAGTGCAGACAGCAGCTGTCCTGTGGGATTGCCCTTGCCTTGGGAGTGGGAACTCCCAGGTGTTGAGCTGTGTGTGCCACTGCTGGCTCCAGCACTGCTGGAGATTCCCACTGGCTGCACTAGGACAGGCCTGGGCTCGGCACTGGGAGGCTTCCAGCCCCACAGCAACCGCATGGAATGGTTAAGACACTAAAAACCAGTGTTTTGTGACCAGGTAGGGGATTTTGTACCCATCAAACCTGCTGCACAGTGTGCTGCCAGGTGTTTGCCCTGTGACTGCCCTGCCTGGTGCTTGCTCTGTCATTCCCTGCTGGAACACAGCACAGCACAGTCCTTCCAGTGCAGGGTAAGAAGATGTTTCTAGGCTCTCCTCCCATCCCTTGGCAGCTCAGGTGAGAAATTCCTTCCTAGAGATGAGGAGGGAGAGCTGTTCTCCATCACAACCTCTGTCCCTGCTCTTTACTGTGGCCAGGCTTTGCAGGGCATTGAGCTGCTCGTGGTCTTGTGTGACTTCTCATTAATAATGGACTTGTGACTCCACACATTCGTTAATCTGTGACTTCCCTGGGGCCAATGAGTATGGGAAGTGGGAAGTGAAATTCCCCAAGCCATGTTAATGTTGGAAGCAGCGGTGGCTGAGGGTGGTGGATGAGGGGGGAAGACTGAAGGGAGATGTCCCAAGTGGGACTGAGCAATAATCCTGCCCGAGTGTGGAGTTCTTGCTCAGGCAGCACCATCCTGGGAGTGAGGGAAGAACCTGGTACTTTGAAAACCACAAAACAAAAATGGCTAATTCTCGTGGCTCAGTTGGCTGTGCAGATTAGGACAATGGTCATCCCACCTTTACAATATTTTGCAGTGGCAAATTTCTTGTAGAAGTGGATTTTGTCCCTCTGTTGCCAGTAGTTGGGGCAGGACAAGAAGAACCAGTGGTTGGATCCTTCTGTATGCAGGATTTATTTCCATACATTCTTTATTTGAGCCACCTCTTTATTTTCTAAGATATCTCACATTTTATTTTTAATACTGGACAAATACCAAAAATTCCTCAAGAGAGATCTGTGATTGCAGCTCAGCTCTGACAGTTGAGAATAGTCCAACCGACGTATTTGCCTCATCTGAAATGCTGCTATTTTGAGCTGTGCTTTTGTTTTTAGCCATCAGTGATAAGTTTGCATTTCCTGCGGATGATATTTTGGGTTGACGTGAGTTGTTAAAGCTCCACTGTGTAAAATGGTTATCTTCCTGTGTGACTTTGTCTTTTCTGGTTTGATACTCTCATCCAAAGCAGAAGCAGAATTAAATCTCCACATCCCAGCTGGTCATCACTAAATAATTTGTTTTACATCTTGCTGAAGCTTTTTATAAGTGATGCTGCAGGAAGGCTTGTTTCCTTCTTTTTTTTTTTTTAAATTTTTTTTTTATTCTTTATTTTGGACTTAAGATAAAGTCAGACTGAACTTTGCAGGTACTTCTTTGGGAATCAGACATTTTCCAGCTATTATTTTGCAAACTATTAGAGTGGCAGATCATGAGGTGGGAACCCAGTTATGCAAACAAAGCCACGTCACTCTTGGCCAAAAATAGCTTCAGTACATGTGCAGCAAGGTGGAAACGAAGGCCTTTGGTGTACATAGAGCAAACAGGCAGGGAGGGAGGCAAGAGGGGAAGCTGCAGCTTTTTGTTTAGAGCCTCTCAAGAGATATTTAGAGCGAGTGTGTTTTCCAGAGACAAGCAGAGTGTTGCTGCTTGTAATTTCAGTGGGATAGGAGTTACTCCCTTCCTTACAGATGAAGGGGACTGAGCTTTTGAGAGATGGCACTCTTGTCCCAGGGGTGTTAGTAATTTTAACATCCAGCTCCCACACAGAGCGTGAAGAAGTACTGGAGAACAGTTTAAAAATGTTCTTTCCTTCCTCTACTCAATCCCTCTCCCGCATGGGGGAAGCCTGGTCATTTCTGTGTTCTCCTGGGACTCTGAGGGAGCTGTGAGGGCTGCGTTCACATCTCATGCAGAGATGCTGCCTGGGCTTAAGTCTTCATGTGCTTTCGTTTCACTGCAGTGCCCTAAATAATTCCAAGATCACCCCAGTGGCTGTTTGCTGTGTACTCAGGGACTTGCTGCCTGCGAGTTTTCTGGATATTTGCAGCAGGGCTGGGGTCTGACTTCCTTTAATGTGCTGCGAGTTACTCTCCACCAGGCTTAAAATAATCTTGTTTCTTCCTTCTGTAACATCGCTACCCTGAGCTCCCTTTGCAGTGATGTGTCTAATTGCCGTTTGTTATCGAGCTCTTAGGAGATTGTTTTGGGTAGAGAGAGGAGATAAAGTAGGAAGTCAGGTATGGAAAATGCAGCTGGAGGTGTGCAGATGCAGCTTCCATTGGATTAAAGGCTCCTTTTTATGAAGATTTGCAATTTCTTATCTGACAATACTTTGCTGGGATGAGTCGGAAGGGTCCTATAAAGTTGAGCAGAGGCTTGATATCTTCTGTAATGGGCAAAGTGATTCCCAGGCTCATTCCCTATTCCTCACAGACAGTTTTGGTCTCAATTAGGAACCGTGTTCAAATTATCTCTGTATTCATCCAGAATTGCAAGTGCCTATCAGAACACCTTAATGTCTTCAAATGGGAGTTCTCTATTCCTGCTTCTCCTCTTTCCAAAGGCACATGGAAAGTTTTGCTCCTGCAAAAATTCCCAAACACAGATTTTTGTTGCTCGGGTCCCCTCTCCAAGTTTTGTCGCAGGTTTCAGGCATCAGGATGCTTTGCCTGGAGTGTTTTCCACGCAGGATGCCCGCTCGTGTTGCTGCTTAGGCTGTGCCAGCGGAGTGTTGCTGCATTCCAAAATAGCTGAACATCAGCATGCACAGCTACACAGAGAGGGGAGATTAGTGCTGATTTACTGGCTTGTCAATTAAAGAGGAGCACGAGGATTCTCACTGCATGGCTGAGATTAAGTGTTGTGGTGGCAGCAAAAGATCAGCTTTCTTAAACCTAACCGCTGGATTCTATACGTTTATGTTTAATTAAAGTATTTCTACATCCTGCACTCCTCAACATTAATTCTGAGATGTATTTTGAACCATTGCCAGGGGAATACATTGTTATGGCATCCTCTTTCCACATCTATTAGCAGGAAGGGGATAATTGAGGAAATCTCACACAGATTTAATTGGGGACTGAGGGCAGGAGCAGGGAGGGGGAGAGACACAAGCCTGAAGTAGGTCAGAAGTTGGGTAACTCTGGCTTGACACAGAGCAGCGGAGCTGTGCTGATGGAGGCACCGTGGGGCTGCTGAGGTTTGGGGGAGACCAGGGAACTGCTGGGGGTGCCCAGGGAGCTGCCTCCCCTATGGCTTCTGTATCATGCTGCAGGTCTGGGCAGCTCTGCCGGGGTCACAGGGGTGCTGATCCCTTAGGGGATTTGCAGGATGGGTAAGGAATGGGGCTGAGAGCACGTCAGCCTGGTTTGGAGGCAGGGTTCTGCAATTTTATGCTCTGATCAGGAAGGGAGACGTTTTGCTCTGGTTTGCAGCTGCCCGTGCCAGGCTGGGGAGCAGGGTCCTTGCAGGGCTGAGAGTTGGGATATTCTGGAGAGCAGGGTCCTTGCAGGGCTGAGAGTTGGGTTGTTCTGGAGGGCAGGGTCCTTGCAGGGCTGAGCCCTGGGATGTTCTGGGGAGCAGGGTCCTTGCAGGGCTGAGAGTTGGGTTGTTCTGGAGGGCAGGGTCCTTGCAGGGCTGAGCCCTGGGATGTTCTGGGGAGCAGGGTCCTTGCAGGGCTGAGAGTTGGGTTGTTCTGGAGGGCAGGGTCCTTGCAGGGCTGAGCCCTGGGATGTTCTGGGGAGCAGGGTCCTTGCAGGGCTGAGAGTTGGGTTGTTCTGGAGGGCAGGGTCCTTGCAGGGCTGAGCCCTGGGATGTTCTGGGGAGCAGGGTCCTTGCAGGGCTGAGAGTTGGGTTGTTCTGGAGGGCAGGGTCCTTGCAGGGCTGAGCCCTGGGATGTTCTGGGGAGCAGGGTCCTTGCAGGGCTGAGAGTTGGGTTGTTCTGGAGGGCAGGGTCCTTGCAGGGCTGAGCCCTGGGATGTTCTGGGGAGCAGGGTCCTTGCAGGGCTGAGAGTTGGGTTGTTCTGGAGGGCAGGGTCCTTGCAGGGCTGAGCCCTGGGATGTTCTGGGGAGCAGGGTCCTTGCAGGGCTGAGAGTTGGGTTGTTCTGGAGGGCAGGGTCCTTGCAGGGCTGAGCCCTGGGATGTTCTGGGGAGCAGGGTCCTTGCAGGGCTGAGATCCCCAGGGGGATGTGGAAGCTTGGCGTGGGAAGTGGCAGCAAAAGCAGCAGAGGGAGAAGCACCACAGTGCTCGTGACTGGCAGAGTCTTCAGCAGCTCATTTTTGGTGTTTGCCAGCCCACCCTGCACGGTGCTGGGGGTGGGCAGGACTGGGTTAGAGCCTCCAGTCAGCCACGACACAAACAGCAGATAATCACCGCAAATGGGGCTATTCTTTAATATAATTTTGCTGACTCACTGGGTGGTAGAGGAAAACTTGCAGCTTTTGCTGTACTTTGGCATTCCCAGCCCTGGCAGGGGCAGCACAGCATGGCCCCCGCACACCCCAGTTTTTCACATTGGGTACAAGATGTTTCATTTGGTTTGTGCCGTTGGTGCTTGAGGCACTCGTGTCCCTCGGGAATCTTTTGTGGCTCCAGGGAAGCACAGCGCTGCTGGGGAGGTGTGCAAGATGAACTCTGGCCCTGCTGGCTGGGATGCTCAGGGATAAGGAGCAAGAGGAAGCTGCTGCAGGATGGTTTGGGAGCAGAGGATGAGCACTGAAGTGGTGCAGGCACAACCAGGAGCAGGACTGGCCTTGGGAAGGGGCAGCTGAGAGGGGGATTTTATTCATCTGTCAGTGTGTGCAGGGAGGGCTCCGAGCAGGGCCCAGGCTCTGCTCCAGGGGCCCAGCAATGGTTTCAGAGGAATGGGCAGGAACTGATCCCAGGAAGTTCCACTGAGGAAAAATTCTTCACTGTGTGGGTGACCAAGCTCTGATTGCCCAGAGAGGGTGCGGAGTCTCCCTCACAGGAGATATTCCAGAACTGTCTGAATCCAGCGCTCTTGGGATGGCCTTGTGTGAGCAGAGAGGTGGGACCAGATTGTGGTCCCTTCCAGCCTGAGCCACTCTGGGGTCCCACGAACTGGGTGCACTTTTCCCATTGTCCCCATAACTGGAGCCGGGCTAATTCCATGCCTGGTGCCTTTTGCAGCCCTGGCCCTGTGCTGAGGGTGAGCCCTGTGGTTCTGCTGCAGGCTGGAAGCAAAGCAGCCCATGGAGAGCTGGCCATGCTTTGTGTTTGGTTGGACAAAGCTCATGGCACCAGCTGGGGCTGCTGCTCTGAGCTTGTGCAAACAGCAAGGAGCAGCATTTGCCCTGAAGAGCCCATACTGCAAACAGAGACACTTTCTAACAGACAAAACACAAGAGAAAAAAAAGCTTTAATTACAAATCTTGCCGTTGAATAGTTTTACTGGCTTTCCTGAGAGTCTCTTCCATCAGCATTGCCAACCTGAAGCATCAACAAATACAGTTCTGGCTTAGAAATTGGTGTAATTAGGAAATGCAAACACACTGAAAGGGGTGGGGGCTATTTGCCTCTGTATTTTGAGCCTTGAGGGAGGCTCTTCTCAAGCTTTTACATCCACACAGAGCAGAAATTTTTTCAGCTTGTATTAAGAAAAGAAAAAAAGAAAAATGATTCTCACAATAGCAGCAGGTCCCAGACTGTTTCTCAGGCTGTACCATGGGGCAAACCCCTTGTGCCACTCAGGGCTATGCCTGCGATGCCTTCCTGCCAAGGTTTTGGGTTTCTTCCCTCATTCCTGCTTTCTAGGATTCTCCCCCACTGCACTGAGGGTGCTGCTGGGACAGGTAACCTGTGCATTTTCTCTGGGATGAGTCTTCCTCGCCAGCTACCAGTTGTAAAACCCACTGGGGCCGCAGATGCGCCGGCTTGTGCTGGAACAGAATGTACAAAATACCCAGTCCTCAAGGACTTGGCTTTGTGTACTCCAGTGGCTGATGTCAGAGGATGGAAAAGGTCTTGTTTTCTCCGGAAATCTTTATTCTTAATGTGCATTCGAGACAGAGAAGCAAAAAAGTGTGTTCTTCTAAACCTAAGTTAAGAAGCTTGTTCAATTTTTAAACAGTTACATAAAGCCATCAAAGTCTGACAGGAGAGAGATGCAAGTTGGTGCAAAAGAAAATGGGAAAAAGAAGCTGAAATGGAGTGTTAAACTAATTCCCCCAGGCTTATACCTAAAACAGCCTTAACTCATCGATGAACCGGCTCCTGTGCTTTCATTTTTTTTCCCTTCCTTTCTCATTTTTTCTTCTTTCTTGCCAAAGGTGCTCTTCATGTTGCTGGGCCCCGGCTAAGTGTGAATGCGTCTTGAGCCAACACTCTGCTGCTTTTACCCAACCAGCTCTGGGTCCAGATAAGCATTTCTGTGCTTCTCTTGGAGAAACAAATTTGCGGACATGAGCAGTGGGAATGGGGTCTGTCGGAGGCACAGGCAGGGATCCTGATCTCCTGCAGCCATGTCTCTGTGAGATTTCCTGGTTTTTACTGCTCAGTGAACATTTGGGATACTCAGACCCATCAAGACTCAAGCCTTGGTGGGGAGCCAGTGCTGCTTTGGCCCATGGCTCAAAGCCAGCTGAGCATTCCTGACATCTGCCAGTCTCTGGTGGAGGCTTTTTCTCAGTGAAAGAGGAATTTGGAGGGTTAGCATAGCGAGCTTGATGGAAGGATCACACTGCGAGCTGGTGAGGAGGAGTTTGGGGTCCATCCATGGGAGTCCCATCCTCCCTTCCCAAGGGAAGAAGCAGGGGCAGTCTGCAGGGACAGCATTGCAGTCACACTGAATGAGTCTTTCAAGGCAGACTACCTGGGAAAGTGCACAAGAAACAGCAATCACACAAAGTTTTGGTGCTGTTCCTGCCCTTACTGGTTTGGATGCACCTGGAGCCAAGTCCCTTTGGCTCTGTGCACTCCGCAGACCTACCCTGGGCATTGCGAGGGGCTCTGAGCACAGCAGAGCCATCTCCCCTGGCACCGTGGGAGGTGCTGGAGGAGCTCAGGTCCTGCCTTGGCTGAGCTGCTGCCTCTAACAGGATGGGAATAAAATTGGGAGCTCAGAGTCAGGAGTTCACCTGCTGTCTTTGAGGGTTCTGAAGCACAGCCATGGACATCAAACCCAGGTTTGACCTCACATCTGCCGTTCATGTTTTTGTGGCCACTGAAGGTTCCTCTCTGAGCTCAGAGGATGGAAGGGCTCTTTGCCTGCAGTCTTTGCATGCATTTTCCTCATCTTTAAAGTTGACTGAGCTTCAGTTTTGTTGTTGGTTCTGATGATGTTTGTCACTGCCTTTACCAGAGCAGGAGAGATTGGCACAAGTGGACTTGGAGCAACTCCTCAGCACCCCTTGACCATTTTCCTCCAGATACTTCTATAGAATCCCAGAATGGTTTGGGTTGGAAGGAACCTTTAAGCCCATCCAGTCCCACCCCTGCCATGGGTAGGGACACATTCCACTGTCCCAGGCTGCTCCAAGCCCTGTCCAGCCCAGCCTGGGACACTGCCATGGATCCAGGGGCAGCCACAGCTTCTCTGGGCACCCTGGGCCAGGGCCTGCCCACCCTCACAGGGAAGAATTTCTTCACTTTTCATTAAACAACAGATATTCATGAAAGGCTATAGGATCACATCTCTCTGGATAATGCATAGAGGTGTAGCAGGTCTTTGAGTAATATTAATCTATTTATATCTACTACCTTGATCCTAGAAATCCATTATATCTGGTCCTGTCTAGACATGATCAAGGACATACTTTCAACTCCCATTATTTTTCGATAGCATTAATATTCAAGCATGTCTTTGTCTTGAAAAATGTGTTCTGAAAGCTGTGGTTATTGAGGAAATTCATGGAGAATAAAAAGAAGTCCTGTGACAGAAAGGATGTCACCTCACTGAAGTATCCACAGAGGGTGGCTGGCATGCCTGCTCTCACAGAGCTTTTCACCCCGGTGACTCTGAGCCGTCATTCCTGTGAGGCTCAAGAGGCAAATGAAACTCAGAAAAGCCTGATGATTTCCTCCAGGTCATGGAGGAAATGAATTTGGGGAAATGAATTACCTGCTCTCCACTCCTGCCCTCTCTGTAGGTTACGAGCCTTTTTATTCAGGCGTTGGCATTTCTGAGGTCGCATTCAATCTGGAGAACGTGGCTTTGGTTAACCCCAGCCATTCACCTCCTTCACATCTGCTGAAAAGGAGATGTTCAGCTGAAAACAGCTCCCACACTTGAGTGTAATTGCACCGCTGAATCTTCAGGCAGTCACAGTTTAGTGGTGCTTGGTGGGAACTGGGAGTTCTGGTTTGCCCCTCTTGGGAGAGGGGAGCAGAGGTGGGAGCCAGGAATCTCTGTGTGAATTTTCCTTACAGAAAGGTTTTGACAGGAATGGTTCCATCTCCTTTTTCATGCACAACAAGGCTTTGTTCCATGAGAAGGATTGCTAGAGAAAACGGCTGGGAGAAAAAACTCTCAGAATTCAAGGTTTGCATTAGTCTGCCCTTTAAAAAACGAGCGGGGTTGGAGACTCCCAAGTGCTCTCTGTAAATTGCAGTGTTTCCTTCGTGTGTTTGAGCAGGGTCTGCACCTCCTCCGAGCTCTCCTCAAACTGCAGGACAGCAGGGTTTACTTTAGGGTCTCTGACTCAGTGGCACTATCTGTGGCTCCAGCCTGAAGGTCTGACCAAAAAGAAATCTGTTTTCAGCACGTTCAGAGCACAAAAGTTTCTGTGTTTTTTCTGAAGAGCCACCCCTGTGTCCACATGGCAGTGTCCCAAAGGCACTGCCTGGGCAGGGAGGACTGTGCTAAAGTTCTCAGTGATGAAAAACAAGCTGTGGGAAGCTTTTCCTGCTGCCTTCGCATCACAGGTTGGGCAAACTTCCCTCCTCACACGGCCAGGTCACCGTGTTGTGGTAGAGCTGTTGAGGGAGCTGCAGCTCAGGGAGAAGGAAAGTGCTTTTCGGAGTTCTGGGGGATTCTTTGGCATGACAGTATAGAAATACAAGTAATTGTCATTAGAAAAACTCAAAATATTTCTGCTCACACAGCCTCGGGTAAAGGACTCGGTCACAAGGGAGCCAATTTCGGCATAATTAAATCCACTGGTGTTTGCTGACACATGAAAGAGGAATATTTGATCTACTCAGTGTGGGTATAGTCACTGCTCAGTCAAAAATCATGGGATCATAGAGTGGTTTGTGTTGGAAGGGACCTTAAAGCCCATCCAGTGCCACCCCTGCCATGCGCAGGGACACCTTCCACCAGACCAGGTTGCTCCAAGCCCTGTCCTACCTGCCAGGAACAGGGATGGGATGAGCACAGCTCCTCTGAGCAACCTGGGCCGGGGCCTCAGCACTCTCACAGGGAAGGATTTCTTCCCAGTATCCCACTTAACCCTGCATCCCTTCGTCTTAAGGCTGTTTCCCCAAAATCCTGTGTCAGGAAAAGAAAGAAGAGTTTGCATTCCTATGCCCAGAGTTGGCGTGAAAGGGCAGTGTGGTGGGAGCTGAGGATGCTTCAGATGGGTGTGGCTGTGGGGCCGGGTGTGGCTGTGGGGCTGAGTGTGGCTGTGGGGTCGGGTGTGGCTGTGGGGTCATCTGTGGCTTTGGGACAAGGTGTGGCTGTGGGGTTGGGTGTAGCTGTGGGGCCATGTGTGGCTGTGGGGTCAGCTGTGGCTTTGGGGCAGGGTGTGGCTTTGGGGCAGGGTGTGGAATGCAGGAGGGCCGTGGGTCTGGTGGCCTCAGTGCTGGGGAGCCCTGGCATTAAAGGATCAGAGAGCACAGGAAGATCTCTCTGCTTTGCTGCACCTCTCCCACCAACAGTCTGAACTTCCCAGGGGTTGAAGGAGGTTTTTGCAGATGAGCAGCAGAGGAATTTCCAGGAAATGTCCACCCAGAAATGAACCACAATAAACTGCTGCTGTGTCTGCCTGACACCCTGTGGGAATGGGAAATGCCAATATCCTCCTCGTGGACACTCAGAACTGACCTCGAAATTAGAAGTTGAGACTCATGAGCTGCACTTGGTGTGAACTCTGGAGAAGGGTGTGAGCCAGCCGTTTGTTTGGGAGTTGCCCACAGGATGATGCTTGGAGGGGACATTTTCCAGCTCTGCTCCCTTCCTGGGCAGCTCTCAGTGTTCCTGTGCCCCTCTCCTGGTCTGACCCCAGTTTCATGCTGGATCTGAGCTGGTCCCAGTCACAGCTGCGCTGGAGACAAAGCAGCATCCCCAGGCTCTGACTTACCTGTGCACCCTGCTGTGCTGATCCAACCTTCTGCCTTATCCAGACTTCCCAGTCCTACTGAACCCCAGTTTCTTGAAGAAAGAAAGCCTTGCACTGCAACTTCTTAGCTGAGTTATCTCTGTTCTGAGTGTGAGAAACCTGGCAGGGCTCCACTTCATTCCTGAGCGTTCAAAGTAACTTGCCTGAAATAGAAACACCTCACAGGAAGGTCTCCAGTAAAAACAATTCCAAGAGGCAACTCACATCTTGGATAATCCCCCTAAGGATTTGGTAAGATGTTCTTTCTGGAGGTCATCCCTGCAGGATCCGTCATGGGAAGGGGCTCAAAGTCCCAGCTGGCTGCTGGTGGGAGGTTTTCCCTGCTCTGGAGCTTCCTGTTTCTCTGCTCCCACCTGGGAAGCAGGGAAGGAGTGCAGCCAGGAGCGTGCCAGCAATCCCAGAGGGTGCAATCCCACAGGGCTGCTGCACAGCAGAACTGAGAGCAGTCCAGAGGATTTCTGCTGTGGGTGAGGCTGGCTGTCAGGGACTGCTCAGGGATAGAGAAGCCCCTTCCCTGTGGTGGCTCCAGGCCTTTCCAGGATCTGAGGGGGCTCCCAGCTGCTTCAGGAGCAGGAGATTGCAGTGTTTGTAACCTGCTGTGCTCAGCAGTGGAATAATTGCTGAATAACAATAAACTGGAGGTTCCAGTGGGACCCATCTCCCACAGTTCCCCATATTTCCAAGGTTTTTAACTGTATCTGGTATACAGCTGACAGTGCTGTCTCTTGTCTTTCTGCTGCCATTGATAAAATTCTGAAAGTCAAGCCAGCTTTTGAGGTTCCCATGTTCCTACCAGAGCTGCATTATTATTTTATTTGGAGTATTTGTCCTTATGGAGACTCATCAGTCCCTGCTCTGTGGAGTACTTCACTCCTCTGGGCTGTGTCTCTGAGCTGCCAGATCCTGGCTGGTCCTGCTGATGTTCTGCCACACACATTCTGCTGCTTTAAAACACCACAGGTGTCCCACATGCTGCTCTTGGCATCTCCATTTGTCTCCTCCTTTCTGTTTTCTTGCTGTTAAGAGGAAAAGGGGAAGTGTGGGGGAAGCAGTTTTGTGGCCCCAGTAATTGCTGAAGCATCAGCAATCATAAAGGAGAAGAGAGTGTAAATGAAATACCTTTCCTTCCTTTCCTAGCAGGGCTCAGCTTATCCACTTTGTCACCTGAACTTACAAGTATCTATCAGTTAAGAGGATGGAGATTTGCATAATTAGTGTTTTTGAGGTACCTTCTGAAACGCAGGAGAAGAACTCTTACATGTCTCAGCTCTTACCTAATGAGGTGCTGACAAAGAGGTATCCATGGAGACATCCATTATAAGACACTGTTCTGAAATTGGTTCTTTCCAATGCCTGTTAAAATGCCAAAGGGTTGTCTTGAGCATAATTTCTACCATTTCTTTGCTCCACTCGTAAACAAAAACAGTTATGCCTCAATATGATGAGAACCATAATTTTTAAAATGAGCTTTGCAGGCTCTTATTAAGAAACAGGTATAGGAGTGATTGGGAGGAATGTACTGTAGTTTTTAAGATATCCTACAGGGTATTGAGCCTGGAGATCTGCTGAGGGGCCAGGCCAGGAAGCCTGCAGCCCTCTTGGCTGAGGAGAGGCGCTGAGCATCCCCTGCAGCCTCGTGGAGCTGGGGGTGATCAAATTTGTGGGGTGATCAAATTCCACTGCTCCAAATGGGAGCATCCACACTGGTTACGGAGATGTTTCCTAGGAGGAGGACACCTAAACATCCTCAAGGGACTTCCATGGCTTCTTCCTGATGGGGTGGAGTGGTGTGGCTGTGTGGTAGCTGCAGTCACTGGCTCCTGGGGTGTGCCAGCCTGTTGGGAATGCTGGAATTGTTCAGGTAGGGAAATAATCCTCTATTTGTGCAGACTTGGCAAATGAAGTGGGGAGGCTGGTGATCACATCAGTGTTGCAGTGCTGGATTTTAAAAAAATTTCTTCTCTTTACTCCGCTCTCTGCCATTGCTCCGCTCACAGCACTTTGCACTTCCACAGCCCATTTCCAGTCCTGGAGAAGATGGCTGGGGAAATCAGGCTCATGGTTCCCATCACACAGCTCAGTGTGCTGTGGCTTTCCTGCTGCAAGCCTGGAGTTCCAACCTTCCTGTGCCCATGGGCAGTCAGAGACATCATTCCAGGCTTTGCCAGTGTGGGAAAATCCTGGCAATCCTCGCACGATTTGTATAGAAGTCTTACCTGTTGTTACAGCAATATGCTGTTAAAAAAAAAAAAGTATCTAAATCCACCCTTTCTCCTTGCCTTTTCTGTTTTCTTGGAGGGTGAAAATAGGAGTTTACAGAATCCTGCATGTCTGACTTGGTTATTTATAGCTTGAAGCTGTTGGGATTTATTTTTGAGTTCAGCTAATGGGTTATTCTTTGTTGGAGCTGTGGAAAAGGATTGGAAAAATCTACCAAATATTAGAAAACAAACTGAAGTGATAATTAAGGTGTGCACCCCTGCTCTGATCTCTGATCTGTTCCTGTATCCATATGAGTACCTGGAGCCGTGTGTTCATTAAAGAATAAATCTCAGTCTCTGAAGCAGGAGGATTGTCCCGAGGGGAAGTCTGGCCTGTGCTTTAGGCAGCATTAACTGCTGTGTACAGCTCACACTGATGGTTTATAAGGAATCCAATTGGTGAGCAGGCTCCTGTCAAGGCTTTCACAGGAATTTGGGGGCTGGAATTGTGCTCCTGGTGGCTCGGGGAGGGCAGGGACAGCCCCATCACCTCTGCACACATCCACATTCCACCAAATCCGCCAGGGTGAGGGGTTGAAAGAGGTTGAAAGAGGGTGAGGCTGGTTGTTCAGCATCCCAGTATCTACACAGAAGGAAGATGGGCGTCCACAGGTACACCTGGAGTAGGTGGGTTCTTCACTCAGGGGTTCGGAGCACTCTGAGATAACTGACCTGAGAATTAGGAGATAACTGACTTGACAATTAGGGTGTCATCTCAAAGAGAGGTCACAGCCTAAAACTTTATCCTTCCCTGTCACCCTGACATCCTTTCTCCTGAATTTGAGGTTTGCTGGGCAGCCCTCAAGCTGGAAATGTGCTGAGCTCCAGGAATTGGTGCCTCAGGTGAATCACTTGAGGCCATGGTTCATGAGCTGTGCTGCCTGGGAGGGATCTCTAAACAATAACCACGAGAAGTGTCTAAATAATGAGCAGCTCCAGTTCATCTCTGAGTGATCCGTTGCCCTGTGCTTCTCTCCGTGGAAATTTGTTAGTGCTCTACAAGCCAATTTGGCTGGACAGCACGAGGTGAGGCACCTGGAATTGGGCTGCCTGCTCAGGCATGGCTGCTGTGGAGCAGTCCAGCAGCTGTAAAGATCTGGATAAAATTAAACTTAACAGCTGCACGCCTCTGGCAATGGGGAGCTTTGGGGAGATTTGCACCAGGATCAGGGAAGAGACAACTCCAGCACCTTTTCTGCATGAAGTGACTGCAAGGGTTGTTCAGATTGAGTGTGTCTGGTGGTGAAATTAGTACCCAAAGAGCAAGTCAGTTATTTATTTTGGTAATCGTATCAAAGGAGTGGGAAGTGGGGCCGGGGGAAAAGGACTTGGCTGTTGAGACAACCAAAAAAGATCTGAGCATCTCAGGGCATTTGAAAGAGATGGGCTTCTCTTTTGTGACAGTCTCCTTTCAGTACAGACTGGAGGCATCCGTTCCTGTTATCTGAGCCGTTGGAATATTCAAGTTGCTGTGGATAACGCAGATTTAAGTGGAAAAACAAAACTGCAAAAACAACCACTTTTGCCAGCGGATTTCAGCCTGACATCAGTCTCTGGCTGACACTTTGGATACTGAGCAGGGCTGCACGGGGAGAGACGAGAGTTGGTGGTGCCGGGTTTGTGCTGAGCAGGAATTCTGGAGGCTTAGAGGAGCTGCAGCATCCCAGATCTTTAAATACAGTCTGACAAAATTCTCAGTGGGGAGCTCTCCCTACACCAAAGCAGTGCCTGTGTCACCTCTGTTGTGCTCCTTCCCTCTCCATCCCTGCGGATGCTGTGGCTGCGAGGGCTTTGATGTGCAGATACAGTGACGCATGTTTCAGTCCCTAATCACAGCCTGGATAGTTTTGGAATAGGGTGAATATTCAGGGTGAATATTCAGGGCTCCAGATTGTACTCACTGNGGGGGCACTGGGTTGGGTGGAAGAGTTTGGGTGAGGGGGAGCAGCCAAATGTCACTGGAGACCCCTCTGGCTTGATCCCTTGTGCTCTTGCAGCCCTGCAATTCTCTGGTTGCAGGAATACTCCCCAGAGCTGAGAAAAAGGACATTTCATGGTGGTTTCCCCATTCCTGCAGTGCTGCCAGCCCGAAGCATTCAGGAGTCCTGAGTCAGCCCTCACCACCTACCCCCAAATTATAACACTGAGGGGGAAAATTGCATCTTTGTTTCGACTAGAAATAAAAGGAGTATGTTAGTTTGGGGTTCTTTCTCCAAAGTGGCCTTTGGGCTGGAGCTGTTGGGTTGAGTTTGGTTTGTGTGCCTCTGTCCTGTGCTCCTTTGCCTCCAGTTTTGCTTTCATCGGGCTCATGCTGACTGGTGGCACTTGAGAGAAAGAAATTAAAAATTAGCACTTGGGGAATACAGGAGTTTTAGGGGATCCGTGACTTGAGCCAGGCTTCAAAACCTATCTTACCTTGAGACCCACAGGCAGAGATTTGAGTGCTGGCAGAACTCTGCTGGGAACACCCTGTGCTGATGAAAGGCTCCAATAACCACTGAGATTTCGACTGTGAGGCAGAGAATTACTAAGGATCTGTGGGTTTGCTTGAGGCCCCTTGATATCTTTTATGGATTAGTCAGACAAAGGTGTCAGGGCTAGATGTACCAATTGGCAAGGTGCTGTATTCATCACAGTAGTGATCCCTCTGCCTACCTTCAGCTCCAATCTGCAGTCATTATTATTTTTTGACCCTGAGGAGTGCAGCAGAAGTGCTGGGTTTGGCATTAGGCTGTGGGGCATCTTGCAGGGGAAAGAGAGCTCCCTGTTTTCTTGCAAATCTGACTATAAAGACAGGAGATGTCAGATTTTTTGACCCTTAGCACTACTTATTATCTGACCTTACTGATTCCACAGGACTGGCACGGCAGAGACTGAGCAAACGCTTGTTGCCCACATCCAAAGTGTGGCTCAGCTCCACGAGCCTCCAGTGGCACAGGAAAAGGGATTTTCCCTCACTGCTCAGTGCCCTCCTGCACCAGCAGCTGATGGCTCGTCTGTCTCTCACCATCTTGGCAGCGCTGAGTGGGGTTTATGTCCCACTTGTGGCTAATGTTAATTTATAACCTCTTTTCTCTCTCTGGCAGCGTGCTTTAGCTTCTGATTTGGAAATTAAGCTAATAGCATTTCAGGTAATTTAAAGACTCTGTATGTGAGTGTATGCCTGGCAGGAATGTGCAGCAGGTAGTTTCCCACATAAAGAAGGTTAAAGGCCTTTGTGAAAGCTGGAAATTTCCTTTGCTTTCAAAACAAGCTTCTCATCCAAAAATAGCAGCGAGCTGATAGCTTGGCTTCTCCTTATTTATTAGCAGCAGATGCTGCTAATAGATGCAGAGTTGTTTGGAGGAGTGATGTGCACCGGGGCACTGAGGTACCTTGCTGATTGCTGATCCAAATCAGACACTCATCACAGGATCAGATCCACACATCTCTTGTGGGATCCCCAGGCCTGCTCCCATTGCAGGGAAAATGCAGCAGTGACAAGCTGTTATTTGCTCTGAGCTGTCCAAATTAGCAAGGGAAAAATCCACCCAGAGAAACTGTTTTCTTGTGTAACAGTGATTACCTCCCAGACCTGTGCGGGCAGATGTTCCCTGTCTGCATGGGAGGGTTATGCAGGAATTGGGGCAGGAGGTGGATTTTGAGTTCTGGGGCTCATTTGGGAAAATCTGCATCCTTCCACTGCAGAATTGTGCGGTTTGCAGGAATACAAAAATGAGTGAAGGCAGGCTTGTGTTCCTGAACAAACCTGCCTTTCCCCAAAAGCCAGGACTGCCTGTGTGGCCTCTGCTGATCCTGAGGCTGAGGTCAGGGCAGCATCTCATAGCTGGGCTGCTGTTACTCTCCATAAATTAACACTGAGGGCCTGGAAGCTGCTGCTATGGTCGTTGGGGGTTTTTTGGGAGGTGATATCCATGTTCTCTTCTGGGCTGTTGCCCTCCTTGGCTGCTTTTGGGAGAATGAGGGGCACAACATTGAGGTCTCCCATGGAGCACCTTCACACATCCAGTCTGTGCCGTGGAGTGAGTCCACCTTGCTCACACTGGGGTGGTCCTTCCTCTCCTGGTTCCCTGTGGGAGCATGGATATAGTGATGCCTTCAAGTATTTCTAGTTTTTTACTCTGCATGTATCTGTAACTTGCTGTAGTTCTGTGCTTCTTGCAAAGTGCTAAAATCCTCTGTTCCAGCACCTTTGGCCAAACAAGGCTCTCTGAACACAGACTCAAGGACGTATTCTTTGCCCTAGGGCCCAAAAATATGTAAACAACTGTGAGATGGGGGGAGCAGGCCTGGGGTGGTGAACATCATCACCTGAGGTGTGACTGGAGAATTAAGGGCCAGTGTGCTAATGGACAGAACTTATAAAGGTGAAGGGCTCATGACCCGATGTCCCTCTTGGGTGTTGTCCCCGACGGGGGACTTTGCTTGCCTGAATGTACCTTCAAGGCCTTTGCAGGCCTTGAATAAATTGTCTGTTTTATACTCCTGATTTGTCTTAGCCTCTGTTTCAGGTAGCCTGTCCTTTAGGCAGCAATAGGACAGAGCATGGCTGTGGATCTAGGCTAGAGCTGGGCACTGCAGACAGGGACAGATCCTGCCTGGGTGCCGAGCCAAGAGCACCCCTCCAGGCTGGGATTTGAACAGCAAAATCCTGTCTACTTTCCACCTCCACACAGTATGGATCTGGGGATGTGTTCCTGGCTCACAGAGCACGGCACGATGTTGCTTGATGGCAATCAAAGATGATCAGGGGGGCGTTGCTGGGAAAATGGTGCTTGAGGTGTGCCAGAACCCACCCAGGTCATGGGTGCTCCAGGGCTGTTTCTGGGAGCTGCTGGCACCTTCCCTTGAGCTCAGAGCAAGTTACGCCCCTGAAGCAAGCGCAGGGTATAATGGGATTCCCAAATCTTCCTTTTGCCCTGTTGGATGTTCTTTGGTTAATGACTGCTTGTCACTCTTAATGCCATCCAGAGCACTCCTTCCCACAAACAGCCATTCCTCACACTCTCTCATGTGGTTCCTGGAAATCTTTTTTGTGTCCAGTGGTCTTTCATTTTCCATTTCCTCCAGCTCCCTGAATTTTTAGCTGATAAAACAAAGCACCCTACTAAAATCCTGTAATTATAGTCATCCAAGCGGGCACATTCATGATGGGCTTAATAAGGCCACAATGTGTCAAGCCTTTCATGGAATCATTAAGGTTGGAAAAGGCCTCCAGGTTCATCAAGTCTGACTTTTGTTTCTGAGAAAGAGGGAAATAAAGTCCTTTAGTACATCAGTACACTTTATGACTGTTTCTGTGTAATTTGCAAACCATTAAAGCCAGGCCTGGTGGTGGCCCAAAAAAGTAAAATGCAGTCAGGAAAATGGAAATAAATTATGTAATTATGCAGTTTCCTACTGTTATCCAACTCCTTGAAAATGAAACATCCACAAGGAATTTTAACTCGTGGCTTTGGATGCTCTAACCTAGTTGTAGCAGGCCTTGTGCAAGGCAGGAGTTAACCCACTGCATTTCTGTTTGTTGGGGAGTTAGGTCTTTCTCTCTCCTGGCCATGGTGAACTGAGAGTGAACACTGAGCCATCAGGTGATTTGTCATTTAAAAATGAAAGAAATGGGAGCACAGAAAGGGTAGCAGTAATTTGATCCCAGGGATCCCATGTCTGGGACTGTATGGTGGGACCAGAAATGAGGAAAAGGGGATGGCAGGAGCTTGGATGTGTGACAAATGCACCCTGGTGGAGTTCAGGGTCCCACTGCAGCTGCGTGGGCTGCTGGGATTTGGGTCAAACCCACCTTTGTGTCTTTGGGTGGCAGAGAATCTGCAAATCCACATTCAGTTCCCTCAGGATTTTGCAGCGAGGGCTTCCAGGGGAGTGCAGAGGGTTTCAGCTCATTGCTCCCCACCTGGGCCTGCATTGATGTGTGGTCAGCAATGAGGTGAGTTAGGAAGAGCCACTTGAGCTGGCCAGAGGTTCTTCCTTTCTTATCAACTACATCTATTTGGAGAAGGCCCAAACCCAGGAGCGTGAGCAGTTTTGGCTGATGTGCATCAATCCTGTGCCCGTGGGTGTCACAGGGCTGACTCCAAGGGTTAATCCAGGTCCTCCAGCAAGGGACAGCAGAAGGCTGTCGAGGGTAACAAAAGACAGGCTGGAGGAATAAAACCTGCAGCTGCACAGACAGTCTGTTTTATCACCTTTGTTCTCTTTTTAGCCACCTAACTATTCCTGGAAGAGCTAATATTAGCTCCCCCATCTATTTCTTAGAAGCTGGGAAAACAAGAATCCGATTGAATGTCCTGGTTTCCAGGTGAACTGCTGGCTGGTCTTTACAGTGGGCTCTGAAAACCCTGCCAAGCTCTTGCATCACCAGCTCTCGGTGTGGGGAGCCACTGAAATCTGTGCTTGTGGAAGTGGCAGCATGAGAGGGATTAAAATTGTTGAGCACGTTGTTTAATCCTAGCAACAGACTGTTTCGGAAGCACTTCCCGTGCCATCTCCAGCCGGGATACAGATAGTCATGGAACCTGCTTGTTTCGTTCTGCTGCACAGAGGCAGGGCCTGAGATGGTTTTAGTCGACTGGTTTTAGTCGAGGCTCGGTGCTAAAGTCAGAATTTTGGCAGGATTTTTATCCAGGATTTGACAGCGTGTCTGGTCCTAACGCTTCCATCCCATTGTGTCTCGGATGCTAAAGGGCAGATTAGAGCCAGGGAAGTGAGGGTAGGAATGGATTGCAGAGGTTGGGGTTTATTCCCTGAGTGACATCCACGGCAGCGCCGCTCTGATTACCGGGAAGGGATGATCCTTCTCACTGCCATGAGCTCCGAGTGGCACCTGGCAGACGTGCGTGCTCCTGCTGCACGTTCACGTCACTGTTAAAAAAAGCCTTTTTGTCAGCCAGACCCAGGTCAAAATGAACTCTGCTGTTCTCCCCGAGCTGTAATGTTGCTGGTGAGAGAGGAGATTGAGCAGAGCTTTCCCTCTGCCTTCCTCTGGCTGTTGGGGAGGTGGGAAGGACTCCATGTGGAAGTACTGATTGGCCCCAAGCAGGCCCAGAGCCCCTTCAGAGACACAGTCAGAGCAGTGGGGATTTGCTTTATTCGGTGCCGGGTGTGGGGATTCACTCCTCCAAACACACACACCCAGCACTGCCAACACACAATATTATGGGTAACATTCATGAATATTCATCACATTCCCCAGGATAGGAGTGGTTATACAAATCATTTCTCAGAAATCATTAATATTATTAGCATGTGTGCCATGCATGCGCTGTGTGTCCCGGTGGTCCTTGGGTGTCTGCTCGTGATGAAGATCTGTAGTCTTCATCACAGTGCACTTTTCACCTTTCTCTCTGGAGTCCTTGGTGGGTGATTCAGGGTTTCTGTGCTGGCCTCAGACAGATTCTTGTCCCTCTTATCTTGACAAGATAAAGGGAATTCTGTTTTCCTAGGTTTTAGAATTTACATATTCTGTCTCTCAATAGTTAACTTGAGTTACCTATTGACTACCCATTTCTCAGGAGGGATGTGTTGTCCTGGGGTTAAGGGAGGGAAAGCGAGGGCTGATGTGAGCCTTGCCTTCCCCAGAGCTGGTGGGCTGTGACTGGGGCTGTCCCTGCTTGCAGGGACTGGTGGGACTGGAGCAGCAGCACTGGAGGAGGCCAGTCTGGCCGGGACTCTGCTCCTGGGCTGGCTCTGGGCTCCATCACGATGTGTCTGTGCTCTGGGCTCCATCACGATGTGTCTGTGCTCTGGGCTCCATCACGATGTGTCTGTGCTCTGGGCTCCATCACGATGTGTCTGTGCTCTGGGCTCCATCACGATGTGTCTGTGCTGGCAGCAGGGCTGGAATGCTCTGGGAACCCCCACTGTGTGCAGAGAGCACCAAAGCCAAGGCAGGCGTGGGACAGCCCCGTCCTTGAGACCTGAAGAAGGGCTGGGTTTGTCCCAGGAGCGTGTAAGCCCAGGGGAAGATGCTTCTCCTCATGAATGAATCATGAGTGGCAGTCAGGAGCAGAGGTTTTAATTAAAGAGCTCCCTGATAGCTGGCACCTTAAAAACATCCTGTGTGGCATCCCTTGGTGAGCAGTTGGCATCGGGGCCACCCGAGGCACTGGGATCCATTCTCAAAGACTCTGTAAAACCAGCTAAATAAGTAAAACTAATAATAATAATGAAAAAAAAACCCCTGACAACTTCAATGTTTAAAAATTCAACATTTTGATGAAATATTAAATGCTAATTATTTCTCTGCACTTGTGCTGGCACCAGTTCTCTTGATGCTGGCAATTTAGCATCACACACCAGTAATTGAAGTGTATTGTCAGCTTTCGTGTTACATTTACCACCCAGGCCCCAAACCCAACACTCCTAAAACCTCTGTTTGATTGTAAGTGGTGAACACTTTGAAGTCTGCTTTAGTGGATTGGTCATACTGCTGTGAATACCAAACCCAGCTGGCTAAATGCCACATCAGTGGCTGTTTAAAAATGCCCCCGTGCTTGCTCGGAGGAGCTGCCAGTCTAATTTCAGTAGTGAACTCAGAGAGATGGGCTCAATTGATACACCAGAGACTAAATGAAATGCAAAATGATAGGGCAAAAGGATATTTGGAAAGCATTTTATGGCTTTCATGTTTTATGTGTCATTTTAACTTCTACTCAGTGTGGTTGAATTAATTATTTGATATGAAAAA
This sequence comes from Origma solitaria, assembly GCA_013397895.1. Classification (NCBI taxonomy): domain Eukaryota; kingdom Metazoa; phylum Chordata; class Aves; order Passeriformes; family Acanthizidae; genus Origma; species Origma solitaria. Next base: position 114,813 of record VZRL01000240.1, on the reverse strand, counting down.
AAAAAAAGGTGTTGAACTTCGCTCAGGGTGGGCAGATGAAAGACATGACTGGCAGGGGAAAAGGCTGCTCCTGTTCCTATGTTTACCTGCTTTCCTTTCTGTGCAAGGATGTATCAGTGCCTTGGGTTTTTGGAATGTGGAGGGGGCACAGGGTGTGGCTAGAATCGATAGAATCATAGAATTACGGAATTGGAAAGACTTTTAAGGTCACCAAGTCCAACCATCAACCCAGCACCACCCTGTTCACCACCAAACCATGTCCTCAAGTGCCACATCCACTTGTTTTTTGAAGACTACAGTTTTTGAAACTGGAGAAATGGTTGCATTTGGAAGTATTTGTCCTGCTGTTTCATTGTCTCAAGGATATTCAGTCAGCTTTCATGGAAAAAGAAAGCTTTTTTCCCTCCCACCGTATCAGTTTATGAGTCTAATAACTGTTCTGGCATGCAGTTCCAACTGGGATTTCCAAAGCAGGCAGGAGATGCACATGAATGCACATCTGGGAATAAGAGCAAGAGCCTTGTTGAAGGAGAAGTATTGGTAGCTTTGTGAGGATGTGCCTTATTAAAGGATCTCTCATCTCTGAAAGAGCAGCTCCGGAACGCACATAAGAGTGGGGGAAGCAGGAGAGCCCAGGGATGATTTGGGATTCCCAAAGCTTGGCTCAGAGACTGCAAGTGCTGTTGTGGGACATGTTTTTTTCAGGCTGGAAGTTGAAGGAAGTTCAGCCTGAATGCTGAGCTTTTGCTGCCTGGCTTTGGGGAGGGAGCAGAAGGTCTGGTGAGCAGTCACAGTCAGGTCTCCCCACTGTGACACAACAGGAGCAGCTCCCAGTTGGTGTCACTGGACTGGGTGGGGGGAATGGGGTGTGTTGGGCACCACACTGCTAAAGAAAAATGCCTCTGACAGGGTCAAGAAATGGTGATTTATTCTTGGAAACCTAAGTAGGAGTGGCACAGGTGGGACAGATGGCTCAGGGGAAGCTGTGGGCACAGCCTTGTCCATCTCCGTGTCCAGGAGCTCTCTATGTGCTGTCTTTGGGTCCCTGAGGAGGGGTTTTGCTCTCAGGAGGAGCTGGACGGGGTCCTGCCATGGTTGGGGTTATTATGGCACTGTCAGGGGTGAGGAACGGACTCGCCGTGCTTCCCTTTTTATCAGGAATGGTCTCTCAAAGTCCTGATTAATGAACGGTGCAGTGAGGCTTTTGGTGTTGGTGCTTATCCAGTGCCTGGTTAGGAGTCTGAGGGGTGGTTAAATTAGCATCTCTAGCCAACTCTTAAATTCCCTAATAACTTCTAAAAGCAGAGACAATTAGCAGACTCAGTGGGAGAAGAGCTTTCAGGGAGAAGCAATTTAATGTGCTGCCAGCCTGTGTTTCAATGTACTGTATGAATATACCAGGGGTGCTTTCCCAGCAAGCTTCACATAGCCTCAGTTTGCAGGGTCCAATAATCTTCCTGAACTCAAGAAAGCACTAATCTCCTTCAGGGAAAAAATAAGTGGACAAAAAAAAATGGTAATTTTATCAAGGATAAATTGCCCTGTTGTTGCTGCCAGTGTGCTCAGGGCAGCTCCAGCCACAGAGCTGGTCCTGAGGGAGCTTTTGCAGGGTCCTTGGTCTCCCCATGTGGGTCAAACCCACCACCCTCTGGGACTGAGATTGCCAGGGATTTGGGAGTCCTGCTGGATGTGTTCCCCTGGGGAATGTCCCTGCTGGCACCGCTGCCCAGCCTGGATTGCTGAGGCAGGAGCCGCTGAAGGAGCAATGCAACATTTTGGTGGTTTGCAGTAAAACCAAATGTGAAACTCCTCTCGGAGCCAGTGGGATCACAGTGTCCAACAAGACATCTCCCCATTTTCTCCTCTTTATTCATCGCTAACGCAGCAGGGACAGAGCAGTGCACACACAGGCTTTTGCTGAATGGTTTGCTTAAGGGCTATTTGAACATTTTCCATTGTGGTTTTTGGTCAGAAAACTAGATTTACAATCAGTCTTTGTCTTTATTCTGCTACCTGGAAGATTTTTCCTTCTTTTTGAGGGTGAAGGCTCAAATAGAAAAGTCAGAGAGTTTTAAGGCTCTGAACTGTAATCAAGTCTTCACTTGCAGGTGAAAATTTTCTTCAGAAAGCTTGTTTAAAAAAACCCCAAAAAACCAAAATAAACCCTCCACAAGCAAAGCCAGCATTAATATCTGTGAGTGTTTTGTGCAGAAGCCACAATTTTGTGATCAGCTCCGTGCTGGCTTGGGTACAATGGATGTTTGAGTGCTCTTTACTTTAGGGCTTAATCTATTGTAGGGCCAGAGAATGGCAGCCCTCAACAACCAGCTCTGTTTCAGTGAAAGAGAAAGGGGATATTGTAATTCCTGCAAATGAGTGGAAAATGATTGGAGGTCTTACAGGATTGAACATTAAGATTATTACAAAGAAGTGAATGCTTCAAGAGCACTAAAGCCCAACCCCTTTGCCTGGGCTGGTTTGTGTGGGTGCAGAATCAATGAGAGCAGAGAACTCCTGGGGAGTCCCAGGGGTTGGCCCCATCGAGGGTGGGGGAGCAGAGCTGTTAATGATGTTAAAAATAACACTGAAATACAAGAAAAGTGAAGGGAGAGGGGAGAAAAGAAAAATAAAATACCTCATTTTGGTGGGAGAGCTCATAATGAGCCGTTTTCCCTCTCCATGCAGTTTTTGTAGCCATCAAGTCCAAAATATTCTGGGAAGTTTGTGTATCGCCAGGAAATAGAGGCTGAACATCAAGGAAGAAATGAAAGAGTGTGAGCTGTGAATGGAACAACAACTGGCAGACCACAAGGGTTGAGCCTAAATATGTTAAATTCAGGTATACTGTTCGGAATGTGAGGTGTACAGGGCAAGAAGTGCTTGTTGGTTTTTTCTGTATTTATTTATATGAAGTTAATTGATTTTTGAAAAGGTTTCGCCTTGTTTTTCTTTTGAAACCTCAGAAGTCAGAGAGGGAAGTCAGGGTTACTTCTGGGGACTTTGGAGAAAAGAGCAGACTCCTGAGGCAATCCCTCGGTGCTGGGTCCCTGCAGAATGGTTTGCAGGTTCCCAGCTGGCACTGTAGGTAGCAAAGCAAATGATTTAGCAAAATGTTCTCTAATGAGCAGCAATTCTGGGAATCTTTGCCAAAATCCAGTTTTTTTTTGGTTTCCTATAAAGTTTTACAGGCTCAAAACTCTTGGGAGGCTGTTTGAAGGAAACGTAACCAAAGAAAGCTGAGCCTCAGTTGGAGGTGCTGGAGAGAGAATTGTCTACTGTAGTTGAGCTGGAAGAGCTAATCCACTCTTTCCTCTTGGGTTTAAATGAAATTTCTCTCCTTGTAGAAGAAAACTCTTTTGTTTCTATCTCTTGCTCATGAGAAGTGTGATCAGAAGGATATTGTTACAGCGTCCTGCCCTTACTGGTCATGCTTGGGACAAATGGGTGTCATTTTTAGAGAGAACAGGAGGGAAATCAAAGTTATTCCATTTATTTCATCCAAGAAAGGATACCGACACCAAAAGTACACACAGGGCTCTTGTGGCTTATCAATATCTCTGCTAAATTCCCCACTTTTTGTAATAAGTCATGTTCTCTCCAGCATCAGTGACTGGACATGAAGGAGCCTTATTGTTTTACCCTGAGGAAAAATCATCAACCAGTGACTAGGAATTTATATCACCCTGTGATGACTTCAATCAATATGCATTTTATCTCCACATAAAAAGTATATAAAGATTTAGGTTCAACCAGCCCCAGAGTTTGGATAAGTGGAGAGCACGACCCCCAGGGACACAAGGTTTTACCACTGGAAGAGCACATTCCCATGTTCCTGTAGTGCCAAGTGGAAGTTCCATAGGGGTTTATATGATGAAAATTCCCATCTATCAGTAAGGGATTAGAGTCATTTAGAGGCAGGGAGGAAGCCCCTCCCTCCTTCCTCTCCATGAATTTCATGGGATCAGTGTGTTCTTAATGCCAGAGCCTCACTCAAATTCCCTTTCAGGCAGAGCTGACACCTGAGCATTCCTACCCTTTGGAGGTAGTGGCATCAAGGATTTCTGCACCCAAGTTGTGCTTCCCCAGAGCCCAAGGGATGAGGCAGAGCACTGAGGTTATTAATAGAACCCAGCAGCTAACATATGGCTGCGTAGTGGAAGCAGAGTAAAGCATAAGCCACACATTTCTTTTTAAGAACATGCATTCACACCTTTCCCTTCACACAGGATATTTTTGGGATGCCTCCACAGTTAGTCTGCTCTCCCCAACAGGCTATTTTTATCTTCTCACAACACGGCTTAATTAAGAAAAATGGTGTTTTAGAACCAATTCTGGTACATTTCAAACCCACTCCTTTCCAAAATAACCCCACCCCGGCAAGATCCAGGTGGTAAATGGCAGCAGACTGCTTGGATCAGCACCCGGCAGAGGAATTTTCTGGCTGCATTTCCAGCCTCGGGCGCAGCTCGGCTGAGCCGTGTTGTGCATTTCATGTCTTTCAAATGCCATTATAGGGCCCATCTGGCAGAGTGGAGGCAGGCAAGGGCCACGCTCCCATCATTTATCTCAGCACCTCTTTGATTCTGGCTTGGTTTTTTCACAGCTGAGACTTTAAGGAGTCTCAGGGATTGTCTTCAGCCATGTGAGCTTGTTGTGTTTCCAGAAGCTTTAGTTTTGGGGAAAAATCCGAACATGTGATCTTGCAGCCTTACCTGGCTTATGCAAATAATCTTGATTTCTTTGTTGAGGGACTCTATGTCCATTTGTATTTTGTGCAAATTCAGGGTAAACCACAAAATCTATTCTAGCAGGTGGAAGGCAGGGAAATTTTCAATGGCTGCCTGTCTCACTTATTTCTCATGCCACATTCTTAACATGGTTAAAATTGGCAGTTTACAGGAATTGCAGTCTCAGAGGCGTTAGGACACTCATCCTGCCTGCCAGCATCCCTTTCTAAGAACCTGGGAAGATTAGTGGAGCGTAGATTTTTCCCATGTTGAAGTTTATGAGGATGAAAAGCTCCATGTGGAATATATCTGTGCAACTTCAGTGGCAAAAATTGCTAAGCACATTATATATAAATAGCAAAGTGCCTTCTTTAGGGACTGCCACAGACTGCTCCTGAGATAGCTAAGCAGACAAGTAAATAGTAAAATATGGGTATATTTAGCCCTCCAGAAGGCGATGGATGCTGTTCAGACTTCATATCACACGGGCTCTTAAAGTCTTTACCTCTGTATAATCCCTTGTACTCAGCACTGATGTGGTGGCACATTTGGGACCTAATTACAAGCTCCACTGCCAATCCAAGCACCAAATGGTGAAGGACAGTTTGGGAAGGCAAAAAACAGAGGAATTCTGACTCATGGTTCATGGGTAGCGGGGAAGGAGAGGCAGGAAAAGGCCGATGCAGTTTAATGGGATTTGGATTAAACGTGGTTTAATGGGATTTGGGCATAATTGTGGGTTTGAATACCTGCCTGCCTCTCTGGTTCATGCAGACACTGCTTGGGTGCATCCACCTCTTCAGAAATCCCACCTGGGTGCCTGTGGTCACACTGGGGACTGATGTCACAGAAGCCCCTGTCCAGCTTGTCACAGCACATCCCCATGGGGCGGTGGGAGAGGAGTGCCTGAAATGATGGCCAGAGAGCCAGAGGGGTCCTGGGGAGCTCTGGTAACCTTTCCCAGGTGAGTTCAGAGCAGGATTTTCTTCTGGATGTTTTTGTCCTTCTGGATGTTTTTGTCCTTCTGGAATTCTTTTCCTGGTTGTGTCAAGCTTGCGACTTTCCCACTTCAAACTCACCCTCTTTTCTGAGGCTGTTGAAAAGACTCAGTTGTGTTTCTGACTGCCATGGCTGCTTGGAAAAACTGCAAAGAATATTTGCAAGTGTTATCTTGGAATCAAACCCACCACCTCGCTTGGATAGCATCCATCTCCTCTTTATTCCCTTTTTCCTGGCCTTTTGTAAGAACGTTTTTGCTGTTGTTGAGGATATTCATCTGCATTCATACCCACACACAAATTTTGTGGTGATGTAATGATGCCTCTTACTAACAGTGAGTCTTGGTTTTTTCGCTAAAATAAACAAAATGGTAGAGCTGTGTTGCAGTTAGTGCAAGGGAGATGAGTTGAACTGGTTTTGATGTTGTTGTCTTCCTTCCAAGGATGCTGTCCTCCTAAAAACAGTGCTCATTATTTCAAATGAAGGTCACGGACCCTGCTGGTTGTCCTTAGAGGATGGGTGAGGCTTGAGTGGAAACAAGTCCCAGCACTCCCATGGAAGAGCCATGTCACCAAATCTGGGAACCTGAAGTGTGGTGCAGAGCTTGGTGTTCCTTTAAAATCCTTCAGAAACAGTTTAGTGAGGAGCTTTTCCTCCTATGTCATATCAAGTTATTTCCTTGGTTTGTCTCACTGATGCTCTCTTCATACATCTCTGGGTGATTTTTTGTGTCTCGTGCTTTCCTGCGCGCATTGGATGTTGTAAGGAATGAGCAGACCTGGCAGCCTGACTGGTGTGGGGTGACATGGTGACAGTAACACTCAGTGGCTCTTGTGCGTTCGTGGCAGTGAGGCATTAACAAGGAGCAGTCTTGTGAAGTGGGAGCATTGTAGAGGATTAAAACAGGGAAGTGACTGCTGCAGTGACCCACAGGTGTCTGGTGAAAGCAGGGTGACCTTCAGCCACCGCCTCGTTGTGTCCTGTTCCTCACAGCTCTGATGGGGAGTGACCATGGAAAGGCTGTGTTCCCTTTTCTGGACCGGGTTCCTGCTGCTTTCCTGGGGCGCTGGGGGACAGGCAGCCTGGGACAACCCCATTTGTTCCCAGAAATTGCAGGGTCATGTTGCATCCCCTTCATTTCCAAGCCTCCAGCCACTAGAGGGAGAGAATGCCACATATTTATGGCTTCGTTTGTGCGGGGATGTGTTTAATGAAGGAATTGCTTTCCTACAGCAAGGCTTTGCAGGCAGTCCCAGAGCTGGGTTTAACCCCTTGATTTATCCGGGCTGGTTTTATAACTGCTGAGATCTGACTGCCGGAGAGCTCGGCTGGTGCGCGACCTCAAATTGCAAACGCTCTGCGAGATGTTCGCTGATCCTTGTCCGTGTTTTACACCCTGTACTTTCTGTCGAGCATCCCTGCTGTGAAATGGCTTCATGGGGAAACCTTTGGCTCCTGCTGGATCCGCCTGTCTCCTCGAGTTAGCGCACAGCCCGGTGCACCGCTCCGCGCGAGGAGCTCCACGGGAGCGCTCGGCACGGGCGCCGCGGGACACCAAACCCTTCCCTCTGCTGGCTTCCTGGCAAGCCAGAGACCCCTGGAGCCCATGGCCTGTTTCCTCTGCGAGAATAAAACAGGCCCGAGAGGGATCTCGTTTCATTTGGAATTAAAGCATTGAGTTGGTAATTATTGTAGGCAGATGAGTTTGAACAATTTCAAAGGACACCAGCAAGGAGTTATGGGTTGAGGGGAGGAAGCAGGGATGGGAGCTTTAAGAAGACAATGTCAGAAAGTGAATTTTATACACTTTGGAAGTGAGACAAGATTTCCTTTGCAGATTGAGCCCAGTGGGGAGGACCCGTGGAAGTCTGAGGAGGCGACTGTAGGACTTAGAGGGGTGTGGAAAAGTATCTGGGAATGAGAGCAGCATGTTCAGTGGAGGGGTCTGGAAAAGTATCTGGGAATGAAAGCAGCACGTTCAGTGGAGGGATCTGGAAAAGTATCTGGGAATGAACGTTCAGTGGGTTTGGAGAGCTGCAGCCCTCAGCCTGCAGAGCTGTTTATCAGGAGAATTCACAACCTTCTGCACATGGTGGGTGGGGAAGAGAAAACCTCTTTGCTTTGCTTTTGATTCCAGACGGTGACTCAGGGCAAGGCTCTCTGAAGGGAAACCTCACGATGCTGTCGCAGCCTGAAGTATTGAAGGAGAACATTTCTCTGGGAAATGTTCCTAACTCTGAAAGCGAATAGTTCCTGTTAATAGAGACCCAACAAAGAGGTTTCCTTAGGCTGATGGAGTATACATCCATGCAGATGATGCCCCAGCTCAAGAAGTTCTCCTGGTGAGGTTGGGGCTGGTCTCAGCTGCTCCTTTCCCCGCCTGTTTCTCTTCCCCAGATGTGCCCTGGCTGGCACAGCTGATGGCAGGCACGGGAAAACAGCGAGGGAAATGTGCAGGAGAGCACCAGAAACCTTGAGATTGACCTGACCCACGCACATTGGAAAAACAGGCATGTAGGGACTAAACATGCATCGTTCTGGGCAAAACACTCCTCGTTGTGCTGGCTGTGCATCACTGGATACCTCACACTTGTAGGGCTGAGGTTGGGCTGCTCCAGGAGCCCTCTCTGCTCTGCTGTGTGCTCCTCCCTGCACCTCTGGGTCTCCTCACACATCCTGGTGACTCTAACTGAGGCCATGAAAGCAGGGCTGGGAGCTGAGCTGCTTTGGCTCAGCATCCAGGGCCAGGGGTCACAGCTTGAATTAAATAACAGAGCGAGAGGAGTGATGAGTGAATATGAAAGGCTGCTCCGATGGCTCCGTGCATTCCGATGAGCTGTGGCCAGAAATACGACCTGCTTGTTAAGCCCTCACCTGCCTGATGGAGATGAGAGGCCTTGGGGGACCAAGCTCCTTGCCGTGTGCTTTGCTACTGGAGAGCCAAGCTGTAAAAGTGTTATTCAGGTGGGAATCCGTGGGTTTGAGTGGGAGCCCTGCCCTGGCTGGATCAGGCCGTGCCATCTCTCTGCTGTGCTTGCCGTGGGAGGGAAACCAGTTCCGTTCTGGGGTTTGTTCTGGGGTTTGTGACTGTCTGTGGGTGTAGGACCAGGCTGGGATGCCTCCTCCGAGCACACCCAGCTCCAGGGAGATCCCCACTGGGTTTGGGTGGGGGAGAGGGCACAGACAGGAGCTCGGGTGTGAGTCTGGCTCTTGGCAGGGCTGTGAGAGCCCCCAGGCCATGAGACAGGGCCATGCTCAGGGCCCTGGGGGCTCCTGCATGGGAATGTTCCTCCAGGCACCAGGGAGGGGCACAACCTCAGGGTGCATGGATTTGCCAGTCCCTTCTGACCTCAAAATGCACAACCCAGGGCAGCGTTTATTGTTTCCCTGTCAATCTTCTCATGAACAGCAACACTAAGCTCTAGTTTTCTTTTAAAAAAAAGTACTTTTTTTGGCTGCAGAACTCTTAGTACACAAATGAAATGAATTTATATATGAGCATTGTGCTGCTTGTAAAGCTCTTTCAGTTTCAAATTTAGTTTTATGCCTTTTTTTAATCTCCATAGGATTTTCCCTAAATAAGCAGAACTAGGGCAGTGCTAGTGACAGATGGACCTAAAGAAGACTTGGATGCTGGAGAGACTTTACTGGGCTTGGGGATCTGAACTGGGGTGCTTTCCACATCACCCGAAGAGTTTAATTTGACTGCAGGTTATTAATTTTCACCTCTATAGCAGAGGGCTTGGCAACAGAGAGCGTTCCTTGGCAACAGACTCCTTGGGTTCATTAAAGCAGAGGTGGGAGGTTTGCAAATGGAAAAAGTTGAGAGATATTAGCAAATCAAATGGGCTGAGGCATGAGGAGTCTTGTCAGTCAGGCGGGGGTGACAGGCAGAAGGAATAGTAAACAACATGCAAACCATGGAGGTATCCTGAAGGAGATGTTCTGGATGGAGGCAGATCCAGGATTTGCCTGTTTTCTTGCCCTCCCAAGGGCAGGATGGCCTGGAGAGGGCTGGGAGGGACCTCTGTGTGTTTGGGAGACTGTGGGCAATGAACTGAAGAGGTTACTTAATAAAAAAATGGGTTTTTACAAACAGGTTTTCCAACTGTGGTTTCCCACTAGGGCTTTCATAAAAGTTCCAGTTTGTTTTGGTCCTGTCCAAAATGGAAGCTGTCATTTTGTTGGTAAAATCCCACAAAAAGCCTTTGGGGGAGAGTCTGTGGGAGCATGGCTGTGGCTCATCCCATGCCTTCCCTCCTTTCCCATGGAGCTGTGTGTGCCACGCACCTCTGCCTGGAGCCAGATGGGGGCTGTTTGCACTGTGAGTGCAAAACAGAAATACTCCAATTAATTAATAATGCCCAATGCACATAATTAAATTAGAGTTTGTACCAGCATACAGAGTGTGCATACAACTGATTGAGACTGGAGAAGGGGTCTGGAGCAGAGGGAGACAGGTTTGGGCTCCCTGGTCTGTCCCTGTCCTGACGGTGTGCACTGTGTCCCCTTGGGAGGTCAGGGGAAGCCTCTGTGCCCCTGGCTTGCAGGTAATGATCTCTCTCCCTTTCCATGGTAAACAGCCAGATCCCAATCACATCCATCAGAGCAAGGCATTTCAGGCACTTGTTCCAGTCCTATGGTTCTATGATTCTATAATTTATGACTGAAACTATCTTTGTGTCAGAGTTAGTTCAGGAGGACACTCGTATCTGGGCTTCTGAATATGTCATCTCCTATTAAAGAGCAAACAAACTCCCTTGTAATGTACCATAAATAATAATAATACTTTGCAAGAGCCCGAAGCACTGTGTTATTGCTGTGCTAATCAGAGAGGCACTGGGCCATTATGAAAGTATTCCATGGGGTTTGGGCTTTTTTTCCTGCAGGAAGGGACGTGTTTCATAGCTGTGTAGCGTGGCTGATTGGTTTATAAAGCCAGGCTGGATAATTTCTAGTAGAGGTTAGACAAATTCCCCTCCTTTCTCATTAATTAACCTGTAGGATTTGGTGCCTGTTCTTTGCAGTTCAATAGAGACAATGACTGCAGGAACATATTTGTGCTCTCTGATATGGAATGAAGAACATCTGCCTTCTGCAGCAGTGAAGTACCAGCATGTGACAGGGCTCTCCAAAGGGCACTGCCAGCCTCCTGTCTCAGTGAGGAAATTCAGGGCTGGAATTTCCATGGGGGAGTGTTGGCTGGGGGATTTTGTCCAGTGCAGCATCGTAGCTGGGGAGGGAAGGGAGTGTTTGAAAAGCAAAAGAAGGGAAATTCCCTCATGAAAACAGCAGCAGGGTGGGGAAAAAGCATTTTAGAAGAAGTTCCCACACCCAGAAAGTGGTTTAGAGCAAAAATCTTCCATGGGGATTAAGGAAGGGAGGCCTTGGAGATCTAAAGCAGATTTCAGTGGTGATGTGATAACACAATAGTGGGAAGAAAGGACTTGGGAGGCAGGTGAAATCCTGCAATGCTGCTCTCACAGGCTACAGGAAAATGAACCTTCGTATTTGGGATCCCAGGGTTGTGTTCTGGGCGTCTCAAATAAGGGTTCTGGTCCCAAAAGGTGCCCTCAAATACTGTAAATATGATGGGAGAGCAGGGTGGGTTCTGGGAGGATTGAATCGGAGATTGGATTGCAGTGGGAATGTTGTTAAAATCCTTTGTGTTTCTTGCCTGACTCCAGATGTGTTGGATGAGGTACAAGGATGGAGGTTATTTTTACTGTTTCCCTGTGACTTGATATTGTGTCCTTCTGCTCATACCCCGTTGCTTGGCTTCTGAGTCGCTCTCCAGCTGCAGGGAATTAGGAGAAAATAAATTACACATGGAAAAGGGGCATTAATCTGGTAATTTAGTCAGTCACTGCTACTGCAGAGCAGTGTCCAGGTAAACACTGTCTCTTCCTGCCCTGCCTTCCCATCTCTGCTCACCCGTGAGGTTATTGCCCATTATTAATATCACTTGGCAGTCACAGGTGGACTCCAAACTGGACTGCTGAAGGGAAGCAGCTGTCTGAGAGTGAAGCAGAGCAGCTGATTTTGGTCCTTATTCTGTAGAGAGAGAAATTTTTGGAGGCTGTGACAGGTAAAATGTGACCAGACTACGGCTCTGCTGAGACTGACTGGGACATTGTTTTATCCATGAGCAATCCACAAATTCTTCCTGGGCATTTCCTCTGCAGTGATCCCCTGAGCAAAGCCTCTCCAGCGGGATGTGCTCAGGTGCTAAAAATCCCATTTTTTATAAGCTAAATCCCAGGGCGGGAGCCTGCAGTGCAAACTCTGTGCCCAGACACCACACACTGAGAGTTACCTCTGTTTCCCTGTGGGCAATGTGGGTTTTCCTACCAGTGCAGTGCCCGTGGCACAATTGCACAGAGCTCTGTGACTCACACACAGCTCAGGGTGTGGTTGGAAATATTCCATGTCTGGGGTGTGCTGGGTGGACAACCCACAGTGCCTTCAGGTGTGCTGGGCTGCAGCATCCCCTGGAATGCCTGGCAGAGGTGCCAGGATGTGGTGCCCTTTCCTGGAAGGCTCTTTCCTCCAGTGTGAGAAAGTGGAGAACCCCGGAACAGAATCACAGAATATCCTGAGCTGGAAGGGACCCACAAGGATCATCAGAGTGCAGCTCCTGGCCCTGCACAAGACCCAGGAGAAGCTCACAGGTGGCTTTTCCCTGCTCCCCCTGCTCTGGCAGGGACTCTGGGCTTGGTCCCCTGCCCGCTGGCTGCCTGCAGAACGCTTTGCATTGACAATGAGGCAGCAGAGGTGCATTTTCTTGGCAGGGAAAGTGCAGCTGGGTTCTCTCTAAGGTTCCCTGTGCCAGAGAGAACGGCTGCCCCACCGCTCTGGGCAGGGTGGGATTTGTGTGCAGCCTGCTGCCCATTCAGGGATTTGGCTGATCTTGGGGCTTTCTTGCCTTTCAGCGCCTTTGCAGGGAGCAAGAATTAACCCAGCAACTCTTGGTTTGCTTCTCAAATCAGCTTAGTGTAAACAAGGGCTAGGAAGTGAAACAGTGGAATATGAGCCTTATTGACAGGCATGATCAACAGCTGGCAGGAGGAGAGAAACTGAGATAATTCCTGCTTGTGTATAACATCCTCCACAAAATTCTCCTCCTCCTCCTCCTCCAGATCCATGTTCCCAGTTAGAGCAGCAGGGTGGGATGTGACAGACAAATCCCCCTCCATTGGCGCTGCCAGGATGTAACTTTGCCCAAAGTGAGTGGAGTTACTGCAATGGTGCAGTGCATGGTTTAAAGCTGATCCTGTGTTTCAGAAGGCCATTCTTGTATTCTGTATGTGTGTGCTGACAACAGTGCAGATCTCATTTAATATCTCCTGGTAGAAAAAACATTTACCCTTCAATTACAGATAACCTGATCATTGCTCTGTTTTCAGTCCGGGTTTCTGAAGGAAGCAATGTCCGTTCAGGATGTCTGTCTGTCTGTCAGTTCTGCTGTCCCAGCTCTCCCCATCCCTGCAGCTTTTGAATCAGTTGGTGAGGTCGTGTTGGGTCTGTCTGACATTCTGAACAGGTGAAGTACCTGTGAGCTCTGTGAATTCCAGGGCTGCACAAAGTTATAGCCATCACCTGTTGTGCGAGATGGGGCTCTCCCCGGAGAGGACCCTGATGGACATCACATTCCAGAATGGCTGTCAGAGGTGGGATTTTGCAACTAGAGCTCTCCTGTGCATGTAAATAACTTACCTGGCGTTTCTGTCACTTGAAACTTAGGCAGAATTCCAGAGTTTGGACAGCTCTAAGCATTTGCCTCCTGACTCTTTCTTTCATCAGCCATCTCTGGGAATAATGACGGCTGTCAGTGCTGTACAAAAGGTGATGGAATATGGCTTGATGTAACTGGAGCAGGCTATGTGGGGCCCCAGCAATGCAGAGACGCTGGGCAGCATCCCTTCAGTCCTGCCTGCACTTTCGCTTTGTCCCATTTCAATAAATAAGTGAAGACACCTAAGCTCTGATCCTGCTGAGTGGCACAGGACCAGCAGAAAGTGGCAGTCACGAGGAGCTGCGTGTTGTTCCCTGACTCAAAATCTCCAGCTGCAGGAAAAATGTTGACTCCTCCAGAGGCCAGGAGCGGGAGATCCAAATGCCCTTCTGCCCTTGAGGCGTGGAGAAAAAACCCATACAAACACAGCCCTAAATCCTCTGCAGTTGTAAATGAGGAGATTGTAGGTTCTGCACAGATTTTACAGGATATGCTGTGTATGGATCCAGCACGTCCAGTGTCCCCAGTGTCCTGTCTGTCCCCCGAGCACGCTGTCAGCCATTGCCCACGCTGTCTCCACGATTCGTACCTGCCCTCTCCTGTCTCTGGAGCCAGCTGCACGCTCAGCTGCCAAAGAGGGGATTTTGGGAATATTGGTGGGGCATTTTCCTGTCCTCAGGGGTGTGTCAGTCCTGCTCCGGGCTGCCCCTTCCTGTGGGCACCGAGCCCCGGGATGGCGGCAGGGGCTGCGGCGGCCGCGCCACCGGCGCCGTGAGCGGCCTTGGCCAACTCCCGCCAGCTCCATGGCTTGTCCCCACCATGGGGAGAACCATGTCGACGTGCGTGTCCCAGCTGGAGGATCCGGGAGGATTCAGCCCTGTTTCCAGTTGGCTGTACACATCCCATATGCTGCCGCCGCCTCTTCTATCCAGCGCCAGACACAGCGATCTCCTCTCCCTCGACGTGGTGGGTGGCCGGATCGATGAGGAACGCTTAACGAGTGTATTTGCTTTCTTAACTATGCAGCGGGGCTCTCGTTTCCTTGCTGTGGGCAGAAAGTCAGGAAAAGCACGGGGAGTGGGCAGGGGATTAGTGCCCGGAGTGGGGAGCAGAGTGCCGGGGCTGGGGGAGCATCACCTCGGGCAGGTGCAGCGCTTTGCTGGGCTGGGAGCTTTGCTTTCAGGGGGAAGGGGACTTCTCCTTCGTGTGGAGAGCAGAATGAGAACCTACTGCCCTTCGAACGTCAGCAAATTCCCCAGCCCCTTGCTGAGCGTGGAGCATGTGCTGGCTCTGCAGATCTGGCGTCCTGCAGCGCTGGGGGCGAGGGTGACCGGCCAGCGGCAGGAGGGCACAGGGTGCCGGGGGTGCTGGGCGCCTGCGGGGACCCTCCCCAAGTTCGCATAGGTCCCCCTTCCCTCCCCTCCCTTCCACTCCCCTCCCCTCCTGCAGAGTTTCAAAGCACGGCAGGGGAAAAAAAAAGGACATCCCCCTCCCCTCAAATCCCTCGGTCCGTGACTGAAATAAATAAGCACAATCCCAGGTAGTGAGGAGGCTGCTAATAACGTGCTCCTGACAGGCACGGGATTGCCGGGCTGAGGGATGGCTGACTGAAAGCTCCAGGCTAGGGTGGGGGTGGGGGGCTTCTTTTTTTTCCTGCCAGCTCTCGCCAGGCAGTAGGGATTTTTTTTCTTTCCCTCCCTGATAATAAGGACATCATCAGAAGCAAGATGCAGTGGCTAAGGGATGGAACAGGAATGGTGAGTTCAGGTAGCTATGTCTTTCTCTTTTCCTCTTATTGCAGTACTTTGACAGGGAAATGAACCTCCGTCCTATCTCCTGACTCCTCCTTTACTCCCTGTCCTTGAAACCATTGATCACTCTGTAGCCATTTTATAGACTCTGCATTCCCAAACTGCCGAGCAAAAGAAGAAATTTAAAGAAAGGAAGGAGGGTGGGCATGCCTTGGGGCGTGGGAGGGAGCGGCGCTCGGCAGGGCTGGGGAGGGGGTTTCCGTAGGGCGAGCCGGTGGGTTGGGGGGGGGAAGCAGAGGGTTTTCCCGGTTCCCGCATGTGTGGGGTGTGTGGTGGGAGAGCAGCGGCAGGAGAGGAGTGCCGGCAAGGGCTGGGCGCTGGCTGGGGCAGCCGGGACCTGTCAGATGTGCCCCTCCGCCGGATGATGAGTTGCGGTGCGGGGGGAGCCCAGTGTGCTGCCGAGCCCGAGCGTCCCTGCCTGCGCCTGCACCAGGCTGGCAGACACTCCTCCGGCGCGGGGAGCTTCGGCAGAGCCGCCTGAGCTCCCAGCTCTGCTTCACCGAGCCAAACGCTGCCGTGTGCGGTGCCCTCGCTGGGCTCGGAGGGCTGCGTGTGCCGGGGGAAGCGGGGAAGTTCCCCCAGCTCAGCAGGGCCCCTCCGTCTCATTGAGAAACTTCCCCGGGAAGCGATGCGGTTGTTACTGAGATCCTCCTCCTCCCCAGCTCTCCCTCCTTGTACAGCTCGCCTTTGCAACGGCATTTTTCCCCCGGCTCTTGGCCGGGCTGGGCTTTGCAGGTGTTTTTGGATTTGCCCTTCGCTGGGCGTTCTGCATCCCTGCGGGAGCCTGGGGCATCCCTGCGGGAGCCTCGGGCATCCCTGCGAGCTGGTCCCGGGGCCGGAGCCGCTCCCGCTGGGGCCGAGCTGGCTCAGCCGCCGCGTTCCGTTCCGGCTCCGGGGGGCACCGGAGATGCTGCTGGCAGTGGGGAGGCTTTTGGAGCCAGCGCAGGGCTCGCTGCCCGCTCTGTCCGTGCCGCCCTGTGCAGCTCCTCTGCCCTCCGTCCCCTCTGCGATGCTCACGCTGCCGGGGGCTGGGGGGCTGTGCTCCCCAAAGGCTCGGGAGGTGCTGAAGTGTGCTACAGCACCCAGCACGTTTGTTTAGGGTCCTGCTTAGGGCTTGGCTGCCACCCAGCAGCACTTCGGGGCTTTGCTGCCGCCTCCCACCCTGAGAGCATCCGAGGGGATGGGATTCCTTCCCTATTCCCCTTGTCCCGCACTTTGTCCCTCTCCGCCTGTGTCTAAGCAGCGCCAGTCGCCGTGTGCCGATCCCCATGGCCAGGGACAACTGCGCTGCCAGGAAAGTGGCGCTGGGAAGCTGGAGGTGGCTCTTGCCTCCTTTTCCCTCTCCCAGGTGGCTGCTGAGCTCCCGTGGGGAGGGGCTGGCTGTGGTGCAGGACAAACTGCTTTTCTCATGGACGCGGCACAAGGCTTGACACTTTCTTGCCCTCTCATCTTCCCGGATTCCTGCCTTGCTGCTGGCAGTAAGGGAGACTGCGTAATTTTGTGCTCATTAGTGTAATTTTTGCTTTCTCTTTGAGAGGAATTACAGTGGTTGCTGTAGTAGTGAGTAGCCTGTAATATCTTACATTTTGGGGGGAAAGTAAAACTCCAGTGGTTGATTTTGAAGCAGGTTCTATCCAGGAATTTCCCAATATTGCTCCTTCTAACAAGGGAAAAATAAAAGAGAGCGCGGTGGTTTCTATATTTTATACAACAGTTCAACAGCCTCAGCAGTATTCGGAGATAGTCCATGTGTCTCCAGATATCTGAAAATAAAAAATAATTTCAAAGCACCAAAGTAAAACTGAACCCAGTGAGATAAATCCAGCAGAGATCTTTGCAGTCCCTGGTGAGCAAGGAGCCTGTTTCCCTGGGGATGGGTGGCTGTGGGCCAAGGTTTCAGGGGCTCCTGCCCTGGGAGCACAGGGATATTGGGAGTCCCTCAAAGCCGAGGTCCTGCTGATGGTTGGTCCCTGCAAATTCTGCTCCTTTAGCAGGACAAGGTGTGTTGGTCCAGTTGTCCTGGCCAAGTGCCAGCGTGGATAGCAATATTCCCTCTAATGCAGATTTTCCCTGCTGTCCCCATTGGCAAGTTACTTTAATTTTTAGTGCTTCAAATGTTGATCATTTGAGTTACTCCACACCAGGAGTAGCTGCATTTCAGCAGCTCAGTGGGAATATTATTATCCCAGTCTGCTGGCTAAAATGTACTATGATCTGTCAAACAGCTCTGTTTACTCCAGAGTGAAGGTTGGCTGCTCTGCTCACACAGCCTCCCATACCATGCCGAACCTCAGCCTTTCATCCAGAGCATCACTGGACTCACTTCCATGAGCACTGAGTCTCTGTCATGTTTTTTCAGCTGTCTTTTTTATTCCAGTATTATTTCCTCTCTGCTAAAGACCAGCAATATACATTTATTCCGGCAGCATCCCTGGACTTTGTTCAGCTCAGGCACATTGGTAACAACCTGGATTTTATCCTGATTCCTCCCAAGTTCTGCACAGCACTGATTTATTCAAAATGCTGTTTTCTGTTGTTCTCAGCTTGGGTTAGAGACTCAGATCTGCTCCTTTTCAGAGTTACTCATCTTTAAGAAGCGTGTCACTAATGCTTTCCAAGTGATAGTACCTTTTGTTCTCATGGCAGGTGGCTCTTTATTTTTAAATCAGCCCCTAAACCCAAGCTATTATTCCATAATATTAAGCTGTCGGAGCTTCTTTTTTTCCTCCTTTGCATATGCTGCTTCCCATTTTTTAAACAATTAATCTTTTGCCAATTATGCTGGCATCCCATGGGGGTGTTTTCCATGCTTCATTGGTACCACGTTGCTAAACTCTCTAGTATCTGTTCCTAACTTAGAAAAATTCAACTAATTGTCATTGGTAGTGATGAGAATCAATCTGCACATCTGATCAGTGTGTGAGTACAATGATTATTTGGTTTGGCATTCTTCAGAGGATATTGATCCAGCATGGTAATCAAATGAGTTGGATTAAATCAGGATGAAATTCAGCCTTTTTTGGGATAGTTGTTTTATCTGACAAGGGCAGAGTTTTTTCCCAAGTCTTTGATTGTATAAAAATAACACAAGAGTGAATTTTCTGTGGTGTTGCCTCACACAGGGTCTCCTTCTGGGTTAATGTTGTGCCTGTTACAGTCCAGGTGAGTGCAGCCATCACCTTCAATAGATACAGTCCCAGTCTTTCTTTTACAGGCATAAATAGTCATATTTTTACACTGCCTGTTGTTCTAATATTTGAAATCAAGCTGCTGTTGATATTTTCCATTTCTTTCCTAGACAAAAAGTAAGCTCTTGTCAATCATTACAACTTAAAATATAGTGAAAGGGAATTCAGTGAATCAAAGTGCCAAATGCTGCAAGGAGTAGAGATGTCCCTAGGTGGGGCAGGTCAGGAGCCAGGGGCTTGCTTGCATTATTCTTCATTGATTCTTCTCCACTTGTCAGTCTGCAAATCAGAGGATATTGGAAGTACAAAGTACTCTTTGCACTCTGTAATCCCAAAATTGGGGGTTTCAAGTCAGGAGAAGTGGAAAAAAGCAGTTTTGGTTTGACTTTCGTTTTTGAAAATTTGCATAAGCAAATGCAGCTGGTGGAGAGAAGCCAGGCCGGGGCAGGATGGAAATAGGATCCTGTGGTATCCAGGCATTAGGGAAAAATGGGACTGAAGAGGCCCAGAGCAGTTTTCCTGCAGAGATCAAAGGGAGCAGGGAGCACTGGCTGCCGCTGGAGCACATCCCAGGGAAGCTCCCGGGAAGCTGGGTGGATGGGTGTCCTGCAGAGGATGCTGCCCAGTCTCCATGCCCTGTGGCCTCAGCAGGAAGGGCTTTTCCACAGGAGAGCGGAAAGTTTGGAACTTTGTTCCTGTTATCTCAGGGTCTCCTGTCACTGGGGGTTGGTGCTTGGCTTGCCTGAGCTCTGTGTGCGCTGGGGAACTCCGTGTGTGCTGCAGTGCCACGGAGCTCCCAAAGCCCCAAGTCCATCCCACCAAACGCATTTCTTTGTGGGATTTTTCTTACATAGTTGCCATTTGCTTTTCCATTTCACTCCCAGTTTGGGACTGCTTTAATCTATTACAGTCTCCAATTAATGCTGCTCTGCCAAATGTCCAGGTTAAGAAAGAGTTGATGCTGTGGTAAATAAAATTACGTGGATAAATCCCTGATTCATGGTGATGACTGTCCATGTGTCAGTCGCAGGAGGGGCTGGGAGGAGGCTTGGCTCCATTTCCATGGCTCTGGCCCCACTTCCTACCTGCTGGATAAGGGACACACTGATAACTCGTGATGATACATCAGGGATGTCTGGAAAACCCTGGGAGAGCAGTGCTGGGAGGGTGCCACAGGCACGAGAAGCAGGATTTTGTGGAGCTCCGAGCAGGCTGTGCTTGCTGGGAAACCACACACCCCATGTGGTCACCACGTCCATCTGTCCCTCCTGTTCAGGGTTTCAGTGTTTGAGCATCACAGGCTTTGCAAACCACAACGTTTTTTTAACTGCTGAGAACCTGATTTCCTTGTATCTCATCAAGGGTTTTTCTTTTTTTAAACACTTCTTGAAGAATCTCTGAAATGCTTCAAGCTGACATCTTAATGTATTTATGACATTAGCTGCTTCTGCTCTGGAATGGTTGCTCTGAATCTCTTTGAGCCTGGCTGTTATTTTGAACATGACTAATTCCCTGAGTGACTAAGCTCTTAGATAATAGGAAAAATTCATCAAGTTATCTCGGTCTCCAATAGTTTCTATTGTTATGAAAAGACGACTTATGAAAAAAAAATAAATAAAGATGCTTATTATGTAATGTGGGGAGGGAGAGGAAAGACGAGCGCTGTTAGGGACTGGCCAGTGTCGTATCTGGGAATGGCTGGAGTGCTGTATCCAGGAGGCAGTTTCAGGCTGTGAAATCTCCAAATTAGTCTGGTAGGAGGGCATGGATGACAAGTAAAGAGTTCTTTGTCCGGAGCCCTGGTGGCTCCCACTGAACCGAAGTTGTGCTCTTATTCAGAAGTGTGTTCAGAGGGGATCCCCACACCTTTGTCCCCATTCTGCCACCCTACAGAATTCCCTGGATGTGACCCAGGGTAGCTCTGGGCATGCAGTGAGTTGCACCACACCTCCCCTGCCGTGGTGGTTTGCAGGTGAAGCACTCCCTGCTCCTGCAGTGCTGTGTTCTGGGAACAATCCCCTTGGATTTTCATGTTTGATCACCAACACAGAGCTGCCAACTGTGCTTCTTGCAGCAGCCAGCACAGCACCAGGGCCCTTCCTGTGCCCGTGTGTGTCACCATGGCAGGTGGCCTTGTCCCTGTGATCCCGCACAGCCGGTGTCCCTATGGCACAGCCGGTGTCCCCTTGGCACAGCCAGTGTCCCTGTGATCCCGCACAGCCGGTGTCCCCGTGGCACAGCTGGTGTCCCCGTGGCACAGCCAGAGTCCCCGTGGCACAGCCAGAGTCCCCGTGGCACAGCCGGTGTCCCTGTGGCACAGCCCCTTTGGCACAGCCGGTGTCCCCTTGGCACAGTCGGTGTCCCCGTGGCAAAGCCGGTGTCCCCGTGGCACAGCTGGGGTCCCTGTGGCACAGCCAGTGAACCTGTGGCACAGCCAGTGTCCCTGTGGCACAGCCAGTGTCCCCGTGGCTGGCTGCTGTCACACATTGTCACGAGCTGCAGGAGGGCAGCGCTGGCCATTCCTGGAAGGCAGCAGCCTGTGCTCACTCTCACTGCAAGGATTCCCACTGGGCTGGGATAGGGAATGGAGCCTACTGGCATTCACCTGCCTCAGCTGGAGAAAGGAAAAAAAAATAGAAAAAGGCTATAAACTTTTTTTTTTAATGCTGATATTGCTGATAAAAATGAGTGCTCTATGTTCTATTCATACACCTACTTCTATCCATCTGGAATTCCTACTTCATTAGGTTGGCTGGCACTGTTTTCTTTATTAAAAGAGTGCCAGATTCAATAGGCTGTTCCCTCTCCTTTTTTTGGGAGGCAGAAAGAGGGGGAGAAAATGATTTATATGAAACATCCAATTCTCTGGGTTAATTTGTGTGAAGAACATGAGACCCATGGGTCAGCCTCTTAATGAGATGGTTTTTCCTTTTCTCAGTGTCTTGACAAGGAGATGCCCAGGGAAGCCAGAGCCAAGTGTCGCAGGAGGGGAATGAGGAGGCTCTGGGCGATTGCTTTTCGTCCTCATTCCCTTGCAGGAAGCGGGGCTGGGGCTCCTTGGTGCCACAGCTGTGTCACCAAGGCAGGGACCGTGCCTGCTCAGCCTGCCTGGTGGCGTGGGTAATTCCACATTTCCCTCAGAGTAAGCTCAGGCTGGCAGAACAGCAGGAAAGAGTCGCAGAACAAGTCCTAAGGAGTGCACAGCGTCAGGATTTATAATCCATGAGCCTCTGTGTTTCCCTGGTGTCCTGGGCCAGGGCCTGGCTCTGCCTTGCCCATCTGGTGCTAACATTTTCAGGGAATTGTCCTGGTGCTGCAGAGCTGCTCCTTAACCCACACCTTCTGCAGGGCCAGGCAGGGAAGGCACAAAGCAGGACCCAAACTTCTCCTTCTCCTCCGCTTTTCCCTCTGTGTGGTTTCAATGTTGCTGTTTGGTAGGTGCACCATAGATCCTGCTGGTCCCATTCTTCTCAGCATCTTGCACTGCTCATTGCTCGACCTCCGTGGGCTTGGGCAGAGGGAAATACTCTGCTAGGTTTGCTTTTTTACTGCGTAGGAACTGTGATGGGTTGGATTTCAGAGGACTTTCCTTGTTGTAGCAAAACTGAAATGCACCCTTTGATTTTCATGCTGAAGTGTTCTCCTGTGCCTGTGCGGCTGAATTTGTCCCCACTGGGGACACTGACCCTGAATCTAATAGGGTTTAGTTTTACTTTCTAGCAGGTAATAATTTTTTTCACTCACCACTTTGTCCAGGCATGTGCTGGTGGGAAGATTCTGCAATTTAATGTCAGAAGTGAGAGCTCCTGTCAGAGTGCCTGGAGGGAGCACTTGTCTTCCCCCAAGGAAGGGACTTGGCTTGGATTTTTCTGCAGTTTGGGCTTTGCTTTCTTTACCTTTTTCCAGACTCAACAGTGAGCCCAGAAGCTGAGAAATAAAATTAAGGAGTAAAGGTCTCTGTGTTCCTTTAGGCCAGGGGTTGGGTTTTTCAGACAAGGAGAGCTTACATAAGGTTGAAATGAGCATCTGAATTGGCTGGGTCCTTTTAAACAGAACTTTCTCAGCCCCTGAAGTCTTTCTCTGTGACCGGGGTAATTGGTATTACCACATCTGATTTCTGCTGGATTTGAGGGGGGTTTATTTTCTTTTTCAGCATTGGGAATCTGAGGATGCTTCTCAAGTACAGGCTGGAGCGTGGAGCAGATGCAAGGAGAGAGGAGAAAGCACTTGCAACACAATTGCCAGGGGCAGGAGGTTTTAGTCTGTCTTAATGCTTTAAGTTCAAGCAAACTTAAAAATAGAAGATTTTTTGTTCTCGCTGCAATCCAGAGGAGCACAATGGGCTCAACCCCCCCAGACAGGCTCTCCGTGCCCTTTCAGCATGGTCTGTACAGCGTTCCAGGAGCTGAGGCACTGATTCTGTCGGGACATGGCTCCAGCGCCTCAGCCCGAGCTGGTGCAGCCCTGCAGGTGTGTGAGGGTGGCCCAGCACAGCAGGGCAGGGCAGGACATTGGCAGGGACACGCTGAGCCACGTCGGGATGCAGGTGACACCTGGCCAGGCTGCTCTGGAAGCAGCACTGGGCACCTGCTAAGGTTACATTGGTTGTTCCTCCCCCTCCCAGCACCACTCAGGTGCTTTAGCTGTTCATGAGAAGGAAGAGCACCATCTGCTGAGCTGCTGGCTCTGTTTGGAGGAGGAACCAGGATTCACTGAGGTCTCCAGGTGTGGCTGGAAGCAGCCTTGCTTAGTATCTGACACTGTGCCACCCCTGGGAGTGCCTGAGGCCAGGTTGGACGGGGCTTGGAGCACCCTGGGACAGTGGAAGGTGTTGGGGTGGAGTGGGATGAGCTTTAAGGCCCCTCCCAACCCAAACCATGCTGAGATTCTGGGATGTTTCTGTGTCACTACTGCACTTTGCCCAAGGGGTTAAGACTGTTCACATGGCACATCTTTAGTTTTCACCAGGGCTGGTGCACAAGTACATCCCAGCCTCCCTGGCTTACTCATGGTTGTCTGGCTGTTAGTCTGAAATGAAAAGGGTATAAAATCAATCTGTGCACTGGGGACCCAGCTCTGGTGTGAATCACTTCTCATTTTCTGAGATGGAATTCGAGCTGGGGAAGAAGGGGGAAGAGTTCACCCACTGCAGCCTGCTGAGCTCTCTGTGTCTCTGTAAATGCTCTTGCCAAGGGTCGAGCTGTGGAGGTCAGTGGGATGCTTCCCATCTTTTGGTGCAATTCTTGTTTTTCTACTTCATGGAATACTTGGAGCAGTGAGCCACAGATGCTCAGGTCCTGCCCCATGGCCGCTGAGCTTTGTGCAACACTCTTGGCCAGGTGGTACTGCAGGTGAAGCTGAACTCAGCCTCCAGCAATGCCCTGTGTGCTCTAAATATTGCAGAAGTGGGCTCAGAAACTTCCCTGCTTCTCCTTCCAGGCCACTTGCTTCATGTGGTCCTTCCCTACTCTCTCCCAGTTCACTGCTTTGCTGGCTCTCATCTTGTACAGTTCTTTAGAAAGAGAAAATTATTGGAAAAAAGTCCCAAATTCATGTGGACTTTCCATTTGAGGGATGGAGTGGACAGACAACAACTGTTGAAGTTGTTTTTAACAGTTAAAATTAACTGTTAATTTGTAACTGTCAAAATCAGCCCACCAAGTGTAAGCCTTTAGGAATATTCCTCCATTTTGCAGTTCAGGTAAGGAATTTAAAGTGTTTGGGGATTTTTAAAGCTTCCCATGAAGCCATTCCATAAACGTAGAAGGTTATGGAGATTCTGGTGGAAAAATCTTCCCTTTGCAGCAGCTCTGCAGCATGTAGGCCGGTGCCTCCCATCTGGCCCAGGATGGAAAAGAGGGCTCTGGCAGACATTCTGTGGAGAGAAAGGAAAAAGAGGCAACTCCCAGCTTAAGGAAATCCTCCTTTTTGGAAACAGCAAATCATAATCTCACTGGCCTTTAATCTCTGAAACCCTGAGCTTAATTCCTGCCTAGATTTAGAAAAAAAATAATTTAATGGTTTTCTTATAATCTCTAATGGAGCCCATGAGTCACCCCCACATGGTGTCCCACGTCACGGCAGTGGTTGTAAGTGCCTGGCACAGGAGACTGGGAATGGAGGAGCAGGTGCCCACACATCCCTGGGTACTGGTGCTTGTTTGGGGGCAATGTTAATTCAACTGGAAAACTTAAAATTCCCTCCTGGTGCCATATAGGTCTGGGGTGGGGCTTGTGCTCCAAGAAGGAATGCAAAAGAGCCAAAGCAGTTTGAGACTGACAGTCACAGGCAGTGTTTCCCCCTTGGCCATAGATTTCATCCATGCAGACCAATTTTATTCCCACTCAGAATCACGAGCCACACTGATTTGTTTGAAATTTTCCCAAATTCACCAAGAGACTTATCTCCTCTGGCAAAGGATAGCAGATTTGGGGTCCTCCTGTCACACCCCAGAGCTGATCCACACCATTTCCTACAGCAGAATGGCTGGAATTCTCTGGGTCTGCATTGAGTGCCTCATTTTCCCAGGTAGTGGAAGGTGGAGCTGATGTGTTGGGCAAGCACAGATACCTCTGCCTGTCCAGGAGTGGAGGCTGTTAATCTGCACAGGGATCTACAGCAGGACAGGGAATTGGCGCTGAAGCCATGCACAGCCACACACCCTGGGACTGTCCTGCCTTGGGGGGACCATGGACCTGTCCTTGCAAGGGGAATTCAGGACCTGTAAACATTCCAGTTCCAAATCCTGCCTGCTGAGTTCGAGCTGTGTTTGTTGAGCTGCAAGGAGTGGGATGTGCTAATTACTGGAGACATCCATTGGAGGGAGACGTGGTCACAAGGCTGAGCCCGGTGCGTTCCACACGGAAGCATTTGGCATCATCCGTTTGTTTCCTAGGCTTGCCCCCAAAATCACCGTGTTGCAATTAATTTCAGTGTAGGGCCCCTCTGCCTGTCTGTTAATTGGGAGTCCAGAATTCCCTATCCCGGATCTGTGTCTATCAGATCGATGCAGATAGAAAGCTGGATGGATGTGATGCGAGTGGGAGCCCTGGCTCCTCCCCTGATTGCTGTCCCTCCGGAGAGGTGCTGAATTTCCGACTCCTTTCTCATCAGCACAAGCTCTCGCCGATCCTGCATCACAAACTGTGCTCCCCAAAGCTCCTGGAGCGTCAGGGCGTGTTCTGGGCGGTGAGGGACGTGGTGTTTTATGTAACTGGTACAAATCTTCTCTTCTCCTCCCTCGTTTTGCTCTGTACGGAAGGTTAGACCAAACTTCCCAGAAAGCATTCCGTGAAGTTAAACTTCACCGTGGTTTTATATAAACCCCTGCTGTGTAGGTGTGCTTTATCAGAAAGGCTTCTAAGAGAACGTACCATCCATTTTTATCGTAAAATTAACATTTAGTACACGCAGAAGGCATGGGAAATTATATAAAGCAGCAAGTACTATTGGGAATACGGTGAATTTAATTTAAACAGAAGCCTCTCTGCAGCAGATCTGTTTGTGCCGCTCACTCTCGGTGGC
Organism: Origma solitaria; assembly: GCA_013397895.1. Classification (NCBI taxonomy): domain Eukaryota; kingdom Metazoa; phylum Chordata; class Aves; order Passeriformes; family Acanthizidae; genus Origma; species Origma solitaria. The sequence continues at coordinate 88,829 of VZRL01000240.1, read as the reverse complement.
TGATACACACTCAGCATCCTCTGGAGCCCCTAACCTCGCTGGGTGAGGTGAAGCACGCCGTGCTCTGCCGCCTGACCTTTGGGGTGTTGCTCTGGGTGCGGCCTGGGTGAGGGGATGCTGCGGGATGCGGCACCCGCGGCTCCCCCGGCACGGAGCACAGCACCGCGGTCCCCACAGCCCCCGGTGGCTGCCGACACACCCCCGGTGGGGTTCTGGGGACCCCTGGCCCGGCAGCCCAGGAGGGGCTGGCTCTGCGCCTCTCTTCTAGCCGCGCCCTCCCCTGCGCTCTGAGTGGCTCAGCTCTGCGGAGCGCCTGCCCCAGCCCTGCCCGCTCCGTGAAGCGCTGTTCGGCTCCGGAAGCGGCCAGTGAGCATGTGTGCTGGCTGCACCTTTGTTCTGGAGCCTTCTCGGGCCTCTGCCGCTCCCCCTGCGCTGCTTCTGCTCCCCTGCTGGGGTGCAGAGGCTCGGGGGAGGCTCTTGGCACCTCGCTGTGCTTCCCGGTCTGGAGAGGAGACAGAGGCAGGGGTGGGCTGTGCCTTCTCGGGCTCTGTCCCCAGCAGAACATCTCCACTGGGCTTCCCCTGACATCTCCTCTGGGCTCACTGCAGTTTTGAGGAAATCATAAACTGGCCATAAAATCCCTCTAAATTTGGGCTGGTTGTATGTTTTCGAGACGTCATTGTTGCTTTTGAGACTGAAATTGGGATTTCCTGGCTGTTTTTGTAAGTTCAGGTTTATGTTTTGGAAAATTGCCTGAGTTGTTTTGGGAAAGGATGGTAGCAATAATAATAAATATTCCGCATCTATTATGTGTTGGAACTAAATGATCTCCAAGGTCCCTTCCAATCTGAATCATTCTGTGATTCTGTTTTTGCTATTCTGATTAGTCTAAAATTACATCAGACAGACTGACTATCCTAAAAATGGATCCTTGATAGGAAATGTGGGGATGAAGCAGATCCATCACCTGGATACAGCCTGGCACATGTGCTAACAGGGCAGCCTGGGGCAGCTTTAAAGCAGCTTCTTGGGAATATACAGTGAAAAAGGGCTTTTCACTATCCTCCTGAGGAAGAAACTCCCTGCTTGGACAGAGCAGGGCCCTCAGATGCTGGAGGGAGCCTCTGGCTGGCACTTATCACCCAAAATAAACCACCTAATGCACCCAAGCTGTTCTTGTTTCTAACGCTGCTCAACACAACCCACCCACCCTCTGCATCTACAAACACATGGTGGCCCACACGTGCTCCAGAGCTGGTCAGAAATGAGGAGGATGGTGCCGGCTCAGTGTTGGTCTGGCACAAACCAGTGGGTCTGAGTGGAGGCTGGGGAGGGAGAGCCCTGTGGAGACCAAGTCCTGACATGGTCTCTCTCTCTGTGGTGTTTGGGGTGGATATAGGACCTCCTCTTTTTGAGGGAGCCCTCTGGCAAAGGAAGACAATTGCAAGAAGCCTTGGGTTTAGAGTTGGCGTGAGTGGTGAGCTGGGGTCGAGCATAACTCCCTGCCCCTTCCCCAAATGCTGGTGCCCTGCAAGGACACTGTGCTGGCAGGACAGGCTGCCCCTTGCTGGCGAAGCTGGGGTTAAAACATGGATCTGGGCAGGTTTAAGCATTAAAGTCCTCCCCAACTCTCCCTGTTTGCTGCTGGAGAACAAACAAGGTGCTTGTTTGGTGCCTGTTGGCCTCGTGTCTGTGCGGGGATGTTCGGAGGCGCAGCTTTCCTGGAAGGTGCCGTGCTCAGCCCCCGGATGCACATTTTAGTGCATTATGCATATGCATTGGCAGCATTTCTATATTTGTCTTTGTCTGGAAAATCATTTGCTTTTTCCAGCTGAGTGTATCTGGTTTGTGTGTATTGTGATGCCTCTCTGAGGTAACTGCTGGTTCTGGGATCTGAGATTGAGGTTTGGGATAGCACCTGGCACCTGGACCATAAACCCTGAGCATGTGTGTGATTTTAATGTAGGAATGAGCATTTCTGGCTGCTGCAGGAGGAATAAAGACACTCCATCTGTCCTCCTCCCCCCTCTTTTATAGATCTCTGTCTGCAGACTGAGAATTCAGTTTAACTCTTAGCTGGAGACAGCCAGAGCAGTGCTGAGGGGAGAAGTTACAGGGATTTGTGATGGGATGACTGTCCAGAGCTAAAACGTGATTCCCCCTACCCAATTCCCAGCTTTCATGCCCACAGCGAATTTCCAGGTTACCAAGGCTTGCTTGTTTGTTATTTTGGCTGCTTTGCCCCCGCTCCGAGCATCCTCTGGGGCTGGCGGCTCCTATTTCCCAGGGCAGCCGAGCACGGGCGGTGCGGCCGGACAGCCGCGGCCCGAGGTGGCGAGGAGGAGCGGGATGTGCTGGGAACAGCCTCGGGAGCACCTCAGAGCCGCTCGGAGCCGCCTCGGGAGCGCCTCGGAGCCGCTCGGAGCCGCCTCGGGAGCGGCCGCCCGAGCATCGGCGCTGCCGCAGGAGCGCGGGGCAGAGCCATGGCTGCGTGGCACTCGCTGTCACGGCGGGCGGAAGCCTCGCGTATTTATGGAGCCAGCGCTTCCTCCTGCGTTTGAGTGACAGCCAGGATGCCGTCGCTGCCTGGTCACTGGAGCTGATTAGTATGCGCCAGGGTCCGCCTCGCTCCGAGGGATGCAGCCGCAGCAGCTTGCAGAGCTGTCACACTCACACGGGCTCCGTATCTGCACTGGCTTGACGAATTAAAAAGCGAGCCAGCCAGCGAGAGAGAGACCGGGAGAGAGAGGGGGGACGAGACAGAGAGAGAAGCTTGCAGACAGCGCTCGCTCTTTTCCAAAAGGAAGGATTTTGCATCCCGAGTGCTCACTGGTTGTGATGATGCTTCACTTAGCGGGCTCAGAATGAGCTAGAGACAGCAGATAGGGGAGAAACTAAAGGCAGAGCACAAAGCATTACGAACCAACCCAAAACCAGGAACAGTTTTCTCCTCTATTCTAGCATGGTGGATGTATGGACAGTCTTACAGAGCAGAGGTTGACTTCTCCAAATCTGCCAGCCCCACACCTCGAACACTACAGTGTTCTGCATTGCACCATGACCTTGGATGTTCAAACGGTGGTCGTTTTTGCAGTGATTGTGGTGCTATTGCTTGTGAATGTCATACTCATGTTCTTCCTGGGCACTCGTTAAATGGATTTTTTCTCCTGAGCTGTTGGGGGCTACTACTACCACTAGCAATTCAACAAGAGAGCACGAGCGGGAGAGAGAGAGAGAGAAAGGCGAGAGAGAGAGAGAAAGAGAGAGAGAGATTTCTTACTGAGGGGGGAAACGCGTTGAGCTTCAACATGGCCTCGCTGTGATATGTATGACGTTGGTATATTATCTCTCCCTAAATCTTTTGTCATGTCTTGTCTTTTAAGTATGCCTGTAAGTGTAGCTGCTTTTGCCGGGGTTTGAAATGTGATAAATAATAAGTGATCCAGTGCTCCGTGGTTCTGTGCTAGTGAGATAGAGCTGTACTTCTTTAGGCAGAAGCAGAGTGAAAATGATCTGTCTGTGGTGAGCACTGGCTGTGTTGTTTTGCTTTCCTTCGGAATAGAGGCTCAAGTTAATAAGAAGTCATTTTGTGTGCAATTTCTAGCAAGCAGTTAATGTGCAATGTCTGTGAGAGTAACCATGTAGGTGCCAGGTGAGAGGTGCTGGTGTGTGCAATGGAATCGAGCTATGGACATTTTTAAGGGGAGGGGGGGGGTTGTGAGAAATCCTATTAAAGGATTAAATCTTTGCTAAAATAACATTCAGCCACAAAAAAAAAAAAAGATAAATTCTACTTACTGTATTTATCTGTGTTGCCTTGATGATCTGATTTGATTTCTTGAGATTCAGCCCCAAAGCCTCCAAATTCTATGTCCACACTGATGTAACCCGGCTCCTTTTTTTAGAGATGTGAGACAGACTGAAACATAACCTGCTGGGTTTTTATTCTGCTTGTACGTGGTTTCTGTCTCTGCAAATTGGGAAGGAAAGATCAAAGGGAAAAAGGGCAATGCAAGCTTTGTTTCTCTTTGCTAAAGCAACAGATTCAGAGGGGTTGGGTTTTGCTTTGATTTTCTAGAAATCTGATTTTGGCTTTCTTTTCTTTCTTTCATGTGTGTGTGTGTATATATCAAATTTTGGGGAATGTATCTATGAAAAATCTTTGCCCACCTCGAGGATAACGAGCTTTTGAGATGGGTTGCTTTGCGTGACTTTATTTACATTGATTTTCTGGAAAATGAAGTGCTAAGTTGTATATTATGGGCTTGCTGGAAAGGTGTCCAGTAGTTAGAGGTGCTTCTAACCCGAAATTGCAATGATTATAGCTTGGAAGCAGGGCTGGCTGGGGGCTCCAGAGGCAGCACGAGAAGTTTGGAGAGAATACGAAGGGAATGTCTGGAAAGAGTAATGCTTTTTCCTCTGGAAAATATATCTCTGTTCTGTGCTTCTGTTAGAGGTCTTGGGGATTTAAAAAAAAAAATATATATATTATTTCCCCCTCCAGAAAAATCAGAATTGCTTAAAATGAACAAAAATTTCAGTTTGAAAATGTTTTCATCTTTTGCTGATGATCACTAGAATTTTATTGCCTTGATAATTTAACTAATTAATACTAATTCCAGCTGTCTGGTATTTATCTGATGTCCTCTAAAAAAAAAAATCACGTAACTGATGTCTAAAGACAGAGCTGGAGGTTACAGATGGAGACATGGAGTTATTTCCCAGTGAGGGTCTGTCTGACGGGAGTTAAATGCCGAGCTGGGCTCGGGAGCCGATGGCTTTTCGGTGGTGGCATGATTGGAAACTGAGTTAAATCCGGTAAATTGGGCACTTTCAAAGTGCTTTTAGCTGGAAATAAAAGAGAAAAAAGATTTTCCCTGTGTCCCAGGGTAGGAACAATAGTCCCCAAACAAATAAATAATAAATAACAGATTGTTATGGGGCAGTGGCTCATTTTAATGGGGAGAAAAGCCAGGGACAGAAACCCAGGAAGATGCTCTGGTGCCTGCTGGCTCCGTTTCCCCCTCTTCACTTGTAGCTATCTGCAAGAGGTACCTGCTTCACTTCACAGGAGACTGAGTCAATCTTCTCTGAAAAAACCCGAGTAGATAAAATTGATGCTGAGGATGGTTTGGGTTGTTAAACAGCTCAAATTTGCTTTATTTGCCTGTTAGCCATCCTCTGGCATTAGTTCTATAGGTTGCAGAATCTCCTGGAAATGTAATAAATGAGCTGAGATCACCATGGAGAGGGAATCGATCAAACAGCAGCCAAAATGATCCTTTCAGGGGAGCAGCCCTGAGCGGCAAAGGGATTTGGAGGAGTAAGGGTGGAAAAATGAGCAAAAACCCAACCCCAGAACTGACCAGCGAGTTAATGTGGGATGTGGCTGTGCCTGAATGTTTATTTTCTCGGGGCTCTCTGGCGTGAAGGTTTACCTTTCAATACGATTTCTACGAGGAATGCTCCATACCTGACGCGGTTTTCTGGGTGCATTCCTTGATCAGAGCTTGGGAGATTTTTGGGAATCGTGCGTGTTCGCTGGCGGATGTTCCTGCCGCGTCCCATGGCTCGTTCCTGCCATCCCCTTCGTGTTCCATCCCTGGGGTGGTGTGTGCTGGGCTGCATGGGGAGGACGAGGGGTTGTGCACGCTCGGCTGCTGGGAGGGAGCACCGGGAGCCGAGTTCGAAAGAATTTGTGTGATTTTATTACAACTTTTTGCCTTTTATCCTCCCCGAGGCTGGTGGAGTTAAGAAGGAAAGTTAATGCAGAGCAATATGAAAGTTGGCAGCAGCAAACTTTGTTACTGTAGCATGTTACTGTAGCAGCACTATTCTTGCTATCTCGGACTTCTTGTTGGAATTTTGGGGGGAAAGCGAGGAAATGAGAGCCGAAAAAGCCAGCGAGGGCTGGACTTGCTACTTGTTTAGTTTGCTCTCTGTTTCCCACCCCAGGCCTCAGAGTGAGCATCTCTTCAGGCCTGCCTTGAGCCCCTGCCCCAGCCCCAGTTTTGTAGTTTGGCAGCCGCACTTTGGCGTTTGCCAGGCGTTCCTGGAGCCCCGAGCCCGGCAAACACCTCCGTCCTGCCGAGCTCTCCGCAGCGCCTCAGCCCATGGCAAGCCTTGGGAGCTTTTTGGGGTGACAGCGCTCCCAGTCCCCCTAGATCCCTGTGCCTGTAAGTGGCTGTGCCTGCCACGTTCGGGGGGTGGTTTGCACGCTGTGAAATATCCCTGGGAGTGGAGCTTTCCTTCTCCTGGAGCTCTGTGGGGCCATCCGTGGCTGGTCACACTCAGGTCCCTGGGGGTACTTCGGCCCTGTGACTCCCCCTGGGTTTCTTCATGTTTGTGGGGATGCTCAAACCCAGGGATGAGGCAGAGCGATCATTCCTTTAAAGGAATCAAAGTGCTGACCCTCTGGAAGATACAGCCCCACAGAAAAAAAAATAGGAATTTGTCTGCAAAAAGCATATTTATGATGCATAAAATCTCTTCCAGTGCTCGCTGCTGTGTGTTTGCTGAGGCTGGGTGAGGGGAGACCTGCCTTGCTGTTGTCTGCTTAAGCAGGATTCAATGTTATTTGCCACAGGATTCATGAAAATGCCTCTGCCTGTATCATAGCAACCCTGTTTCCCACAGTCCATAAAAAGTCCATTCCTCCTGAGCAGCAATCCGCCGTCTTAAAGACTCAGGCATCCTCCTCGGTGTGGGGAAGGGGTGATGTCCCCCTCTCGGAGTGCTTCCCAGAAAGCTTAAGTGTCGGGATGATCCCGGCTTGTCCTGCCCGCGCGGCGATTTTAATGCTCTTTCTTTAAGGCAGATAAAGTGCTTTCCTTTCGGGTTTCTAAAGGCTTCCTCCCCCACCCTGGCTATTTCCCACCTCTGTTTAAAACCTCACATGACAAGTTAAAGGGGATGGGACAGCTCAGAGGTCTGTGACGCGGTGGCTCTGCCCTGTCCTGCCATTTGGCTTTTCCCCCGGGATGGCAGCAGCACAGCCTTCGCTTTGGCTTTGTAGTGCCTGAAGATGTGCCCCGATGCGAGCCCTTCTGTGGGGATGCAGAGGTGCTTTCTCAGCCCGTAGATGACTGTTGTTAAGAGCTGCATGTTCACCTGACTCCTGCCCCCATCTGTTTGCATAATGTGGTTATATTTCTTTTTGGATCAGGTATTCAGTACACAGCCCAGCTGCTGTGTATAATGTCTGAAGGAAAATTGCCAAAAATCCATGTAAGTTTTTTTTTTGGGTTTTTGTTGTTGTTTTTTTTTTTATTGGTTGCTTTAGTTTTAATTTGTGACTAGAACCCCTGTTCTGTGTTGTCATTTCATTTTGTTGTGGTGCTTGGTTTGTGTTTTCAGTGACTGCTGGTTGTGCTGGGAGCTGGTGCTCCGTGTGCCATGCCTGCCTGCATGTGTGTCCGTGTGTGCTGCCGTGTCGTGTCCGTGTGCTCCGTGTCGGAATGGTGCATCTCCCTCGGGGAGGGTCCTGGATTTTACATTGCCAATGTGGATTTTCTCATCTGAGTGTGATAATTGTGCTCAGTGTGTCTCTCCCAGTGAAACGTTGGGAGAGCTATTTTGGTAAAATGCAGGGATTTGTCTCAGAGCTGCGGAGTCTCCAATGAGGAGAAGTTGGGAAGCTTGAGGAAAACTCCCAAATGTTAATGATTGTGTAAGAATTGTCCTGTGTGTAGTTGGTTGGTGCTTGTGCAGGGGTCCCGTGGCTGGCAGAGGGCAGTTCTGTGGGGTCCTGGCTTTGCCACTGATTTACTGTATGGCCTTGAGCACGTTCCTTTGTTCCTTTGTTGCCTTGTGCCTCCTCTTTTCCATCTGGGATAGAGGAATATCACCCAGTACTGAGGTGTGTTTGTCCCCTTCCTGTGGTGGTGTTCTGGCTGCCTGGGGACAGTGGCAGTGCAGGTGGGGGACACGTATGTGCCCACGGTGGCCCAGCTCTGCCTACCTGGGTTTTGCCTGTTGGAGCTGTTGTAGACAGCAAGAGCTGTAGTGATTGATGCTTCCCACTAAAAATAGATGCTCCTGGAGGAAGAGCTGCTGGCGGAACTGTGATTTATTGTCTTTATTTTATTAGTTGTGGTTGAATTTCTTTCCTGAGTGGAAATGAGTCTTAATCTGCAAGCACCCACAGACAGCTGGGTTGGCTCTAACCAGCAAAGGGCCCTGTGGCCTCCGCTCCTTATTCTGGTTTTATTGGGAATTGCTCTGGCATTGTACATTACAGGGGCACCGGAGCTCAGGACAGGAAGCCCCCAGAGCTCTGCTGGTGGAGGCTGTGCTGGGCAGCCTGAAAGCTTCACCATCTGAATTAAAGAGAGTTCGGGGGGATGAAGGGAGTGCGTGCATGCGAGTATTGAAAGAATTAGGTCTGGATTTCAACTGACTCTAGTTTATCCACAAGGATATAATTCCATGGGAGTGTGCTCCTTTGGGGAGTGACCCCTTGTGCTGTCACAGAGTCGGGGAAACTGAGGCACGTGGTGGTTGGAGAGCAACACATTTTGGGATGGGGGTTAGTGGGGCTGGGAGCAGGAGCAGGATGGGGGGCCCGTCGGTGTGGGAGGGCGTTTGGCACCGTGTTTGGGGTCTGGCTCGTTCATTTTTATGCAGACCTTGCCGTGGGGAAGTGTCAGGGGACAGGCTGGTGCCCAGCTCCGTGGGCTGAGCTGCTCCCGTGTGCTGGAGGGTGCATTTTGGGGGATTTTGGAGCCCCCAGCGCGGCAGGCGCCAGGAGCAGCCGAGTGTGGCCGTGCCCATGTGAGGGGCCATGTGGTTCAGCGCCTGCCCCTTCCTTTGCATCAGCTGAGACATATATAACACAACGTATGGGCTGCTGGCAGCCGGCGTGGGGCTATTTTCGGCTGCATCTGCGCCTCGGTGGAGCCGGGGCTGCGCTGAGCCCGCCCTGCTCGCCGAGTTGGGCTCAGTCCCCAGGGATGAGCTGTCCCCAGCCCCGTGTCCCCCTCCAGGACCTGCCCGGGATGGCAGGGCAGGCAGCGACCCCCGCGGGTGCTGGGGACAGGCGGCAGCCCTGCCCGGGGTGCCGCGCAGGCAGGGCAGGCTCAGTATGGCATCACCCCAGTTAAAGCAGCCTGGCTTTTTGTTTTCCCTTTTTGCCATGGATAAAGCCCCAAGTGCGTTTCTGGGGTGGTCATTGTGATGAGATGATGTCGCTGCCCCAGCCCGGGCACGGCTGCCGTGTGTGCTCCTGGGTCCTGTCCTTCTGGAGAGAAGCTGGCACTGCCCGGCGTGCCCGGGGCTCTGTGCCTGCCCGGGGGACTGGAGCTGGAATGTCCTTCCTGCTGTTCCCGGCTGGAAAGCAGCGTGCCTGGCTGTCCTATTGCCTCCCAGGGCTCTGTCTCCCGCCCCGCTCCACTCCTGTCCCCTGCAATGATGAGGACACTTGTCCTGTTTTCAGGGATGTCCCGCAGGATCCGGGCTGTGCCCTGTGCCACGGAGAGCCCACGGCCTCGCCCGGCACCCGGGAAAACCCCTGGACGTTGCTGGCTGGGATTGTTCACTCAGATGTGTGCCCTGAAGTTTCCAAAGGGTTAAGCTGCTCCTGGTGCCAGTTTTGGGGGTTTTGAGCTCCTAGACAGGAGCTCAGAGCTGGGAGAGTGGCTGCAGCTCACGCTGAGAGATGCGGGGAGAGGAATCGGCCCAACTCCGAGGGCTGGGAAAGCAGGAAGGATGGAATGTGTATGGAACTATTGTCTTGTGATCGAGCAAATGCAATCTGGCCTCAGCTATGCAAATAGGAGTGGAGAGCAAACCCCTAAGGATCTGTCTTTTACCCCAATAAGCAGTGGGTTAATTTGCTGGGCATATCTGTAGGAAAGTTTTGTCAAGTAAAATTGTTCCGTTTGACAAAAGCATCAGGCTCTTGCTGGCATTATCAGAAAACAGGTTTTTTTTCAAAGCATTTCTGTGGACCACATTCCCCTGCTATTTCTGCTGCTCCACTCCCCTGTATTGTGTTCAGTAAATCTGACAAGGTTCTCTCAGTACGTCGTGCACTGAAGTTTCTGTTCTGATACCAAATTTAGGAAGGCTTGTTATCTACAATTCTTTCTTCCTGGCTTGATAAGGTGCTGATTAATTTAATGCAACTCTCTTTCCTTATCTAGTTGAGCTTCAGTCAGTTTTAGTATAATCTTGAAAAAGCGTGATCAATCTTTAATGTTTGTTTTTAAGGTTTATTCCAAAGCCTTTTAGGCACGCTGGATGTTCGCTCTTTTGTGAAGTTCTAGGAGAATTAAGTTAAAAAAGTAACAATTACAGAACCGGGTTTGAATGCAGATGAAACATTTTAAAGTTGCTATAAAACAAGAAAGAGCAGTTGGCTCTGATGAAGTTTTAGGTGTTAAAATAGAACTGTCTAAATTCTGGTGCTGGATGCATAAGCCAGGGAATATCAACAGTGCCCTTGTATCAGGATGAGGATGCATGTGGATGGTACAGGGATGGAGGAGAGGGCCTGTTCCCTCTCCAGAGGCTTGTGTGGAGTGAGGAGGGGCAGGGACAGTGTCACCCCACACACTTGGCTCTGTGTGGGCAATTGTCCCCTGCTCTTGCCTGAGCACACAGGCACAAGGAGCAGACAGTGCACGAAACGGGGCTGTCATCGGTGGGGAGTGTCTGCCGTGATTTGGTGATCAGGAGCTGACACCTGGATGGATTTTCAGTCTCCTCTGGTTCAGGGGAGATGGATCTCTCATCCAATGCCCAGCAGCAGATCGATCCCATCTCCTGGATACTGAGGGCTTTGCAGAATTGTCAAAAAGTCTTTCCAAAGGAATTAAAAGTGCACGCAGGCACAGAACAGAGGAGCGAAACCCCCCAAACCTGCAGGCTGGGAACAAATTTGCTTAGGACTAACGGGCTGCCTCAGAATTAGAAATCCTCAGCCAGAAGAAGCCTGGCTTCTTCAGGGCACACCCGGAGCCTGGGAAGTGTGTTCCCAGGTATTACCAGGAGTGAGACTGTCGAACTGTGAAATTCAGGCAGTGCTGGCCCTGCTGCTCCCAGCACCCTCTGCAGGGGTGGGTGCTGCTGAGCCCCGGGCTGAGGCCACCCCCGGTGTCCCTCTCAGCCCGCTGCCATTTGCAGATTGCCACAGTGGCCCCAACTGCCGCAAATCCCATTTTCCCAGCTGGATTTGAAGCTCAGGCTGAGTCTGTGTCAGGTCCCCAGAGCCCAGGTTTGGCTGGAGGTTGTCGGCAGCGCGTGCTCGGCGCTTCTCCCTTTGCCATCTCCCTCGGTGGCTTCCCGGTTCCCTGGTCCCCTCCTACACCGTGTGACAGAGTTGCTGTGCTCTGCCCCAGAAAGCAGGGCTGCTTTAATCTCTGTTTTTCAAGCAGATGCCAGGCTGTCCCTCGCTCTCCTCCCCGCACATGGCAATGCACACATATGTACACGCGTGTGCAGGCAGCGCCGCACCTCCCCATGGATGGCTTTGGTCATGGGCAGGGAAACCTATGGATTAAAACACATGTGCATATGTTTTCCTTCCCAGATACATTTTGGAAAATATGAGTCAGCAGCAGCAGCAGCAGGCAAGAACATATTACATAATCTCTGGGAGTGAAGAAAACCTTGCAGTTTATTAGGAGGGAGGCTTTCTGCAAGCAGCAGCTTTTACCATCATTTTGGGGCCATGCATTGGCCTGAGCCCCTCGGTCAAGTGGCCTCATTACCATCATAGCCTCATGTTGGCAGTGCAAGAAAGCAGCTCCAGCAGCCCTGGGTTTTATTATATTTTTAAACCCCCAGTACTGGTAGAATCTCAGGGCTGTGCTGATGGTAACGACTTTTCTTGTTCCTTAACATGTTCTCCTGCGAAGAGTCTGTGATTTTCCTTTTTGGATCCCCCCACTCCCCACCTCCTGCTGTTTTCTCTCAAATCTCAGCACTGAGGGAAATGGCACATGAGTGCAGCTGGAAATAGCTGCTGCCCCCTCCGCCTCCCCTCTGCTCACGGCCACCCACCTCCTCCACCTACTCCCAAATGGGAGAGTGAAGTCAACATCCACTTTTAGCCCCGGGCTGCTGCTCCTCGGCTCTCCCCCTCTCCCTCGCCATGCCCACACAGAATTCAGAAGGGCTTCATCACCATTTTAAGGCTCCTGCAGCTGGATGAGCACTTGTCTGGTCCCACTGGCACTCGGGGGATCGCGTGCAGGAGCAGCAGGGATGGGAGTGATGTGCAGTTTGCTCCGTGCTGGCTGGGCAGGGAGGGGGAGCAGCAGGAATTAGGGACGCACAGAGCAGCACTAACAAAAATCCAAGGAGGTTAGACAGAAGGAATGGCAGGGGTTTGAATCCTCCATCCTGGGCTGCATGCCCCATCCGTGTGCCTGTCCAGCACAGGCAGGGATGGGAGCAGTGGGCACGGAGCCCTGCACGGCAGGTGGGTGCTCTCAGCTCTCCACGGTGCTGGATCTCTGCTCCTCCATCTCTAATGCCAGGCTGAATTCCAGGCTGTGCATGGAATCCCTGTGCTCCTGCAGGATGCCTGGAAAGCCTAGGAGGGGAATGGGCATTAGCAGAGTGAAAGGAAAGAAAGGAAAGGGCTTCTTTGTTTTTAATTTGCCCAATAAAAGCGAAAGGTTTTGAACCACTTTGATCTCTCAGGGCAGTGCAAAGGCCTCCGCTGTGGCTGAGCCCGTGGGTGCCTTTCAAGCCAGGAGAAAGCTCTGTTGTGGTTTTCCAGTATCAAAGCCTTCCCAAGGAGGCAGTAAATTGCCACGCTGGCTGAGAGCAGGAGTGCAGGCAGCTCCGTGCCCTGTCTGGGACAGTGTCTGAGACACTCGCTGCAGAGCACACTGAGAGAGGCACAATAATTGATGGTGACGGAGTAACCTGTTTAGCCAGAGCACTGTGTCTTCACCCCCATTAGCTCTCGACTTTCTTGTGTTTGGAGACAAGACAATTTAAATCTTCTATATTTTTAAAACCACAAAAAAATCTCTTGTTACAACCAGAAATTCTCATGAGCTCAGCCAAGGGGATGTGCTCTTCTGTCCACCAACCATCAGGGCTCTCCATATTTTATTCTAAAACCTGGTTTGAGCTGTGTCTGCCCAGTGTTTGGAGCAGTTGGGGGATGATGAAGCCCTCCAAGGGCTGGGATTTGGGGGAACTTCCCCTCATCCCCCACCTCTTGCAGCCAGGGTGATGCTGCAGGGGCTGTTTCATCTTCCTACGTCTTTGTTTCTCTTTCTGTAAAATGCACAGAAGGAAATTGCCCTTTCCTGTTCAAGGGTTTGGCAACTGAGAATGAAAAGTGCTGTATTGGAGGCAGGTGGGATTGTGGCAGATGGATGAAAAATGCCTCTCACCCTCTGTGGCTTTGCGGGGGCCCCTGGCAGCGCAGAGCTCCCACCCAGGAGCTCCCTGCTTTAATTTAAAGCAACATCTTGAATTCCACCCGAGATCCCAACAGTGATGTCAGCAGGGCTCCACCAAAGATTCATTTGGCCTCAGATATTTTGCATATGCAGCGTCAGAGCTGAGCCTTATGTTTTTCCAGCTAGAGAAGGGCTCTGCACCTCGTTAGAGCCTTCGCTAATAATACACTTGCTCTCCCTTATTAATCGATCCAAATGAGGCTTTTTTGTTTCTCTAAGCCTTTTGAGGTATTTCTGTGCCGTCAAGAAATTAATCTGCATTAAGTAGAAATACCTCAGTAAAACCAGGAGCTTTGGAATAGCTGTTCAGCCTTTTGTGGCTAAGCTCTGGGGCAGAACCACGCGGGGTATACATAATTCCCACCCCAGAGCCAGCGCTGAGAGCCAGGAGAGGCTTGTGGTGCACAAAGGAACAGCACAAAAGCTATCCCAGGCAGCCCAGCCCTGCTCAGGGTGCTGGGATGGCCTGGAAGTGCTGTCTCCTAGAGACCTCCTGTCTCTGGCTGAGTGACACAAGCTCACGTTTACTTCCCAATTATTTTCTTTGTGAGCTTCTATGTTTGGCCATCCTCTCCCCAAAAGGAGGATTGTTCCCTGGGGCACATTCCCTCCTCTTTTGTCAGGACAGGTCTGTAGTGGTTTTCTCAGCTGGTTGGGGAAGACTTCTGCTCCTCTGAACAGGTCTCCCACAGCTGGAGACATCTCCCCATCACTGCCATGGCTGTGGGGTTTGCTGCCCTTTTTGCCTCTCTGTTTCTGCTGCAGACAGTTTTACCTTTGCAGGGTTTTTCCAACTCAGGTTGAAATTCAAGCGATAATAATACTTGACATTCTTCATTCCGGCATCTTAAAAGTCTTTTCTGAAGTTTTAGAGCCTTTAAAGCCTTTGTGCTGTATAAATACTTGAGTACTTCTTCTATTTTTAAATGAAAATGGTGCCTGAAAACCCTCAAAAGTCAAATGAAGATCAAAGGCTTGGGAATACCAGCAGTTTTCTGTATTATTCACAGCAGCTCAAGACGGAGGTTGTATTGGATACGTGCGAAGGGACTGCTATGCTCCTAGTGATGGAATCGTGCAATTATGGAATGTTTGGGTTGGAAGGGCCTTAGAGCTCATCCCATTGCACCCTTCCATGGGCAGGGACACCTTCCACCATCCCAGAGTGCTCCAAGCCCTGTCTGGGGGCATTTCCAGGGATCCAGGGGCAGCCACAGCTTCTCTGGGCACCCTGTGCCAGGGCGTCCCCTCCCTCCCAGGGAAGGATTTAGGATTTTTTTCCAATATCCCATCTAAACCTGCTCTTTCTCATTGGTCTCTAGTTAATCTGTCCCAGCTAATCTGTAAAACTCAGCCGTGCTGCTCAGGAGGGCTGGGCTTGGTGTCTGACATCGCTGCTGCTGGCCTGGCTGGAAATCCCATATTTTATCATCCTGCTTTCATGTCCATCCCAGTGCAGGAATCCAGCAAAGGGCTGGAGCAGGACTGTGGCAGCCCTGCCCTTGTCGGTGGGAGCTGGCCTGGCTTTACAAGGTTTCCAGCAAAGTAAATCTCTTTTCCTGTACTCTAGCCTTCCTCATCGTTTCCCTGCCTCCCTGGGGCTTCTGAGGAGGAATCAGGACAATAGATGGGAATGGATGTCCTGGAGGCGTGTGACAAGGGGATCCTGAGGGCTCAGGGCAGCTCACAAAAGAACTGCCTCTGATAAATGCTCCGAGGTTTCTGTGGGTTTTCTCAGCAGCTGCAGTCAGGGCTCACAGCGGGGATTTGTACCACTGACCAGGGAATCCTTACAGGGCTGTGTGAGCCACCCCCAGCCTCATCCTTGGAGGAATGAAAGGGAAAAATGGATGCAGAACAATTTGGCCAGAAGAAGAGTGGAAAGAAAAAGACAGTTAAGATCCAAGGAGTGGCTGTTGAAACGCAAAAGGATCTAGAAAGCAAAGATGCAAAAATAAAATCTGAAACGGAAATGAGTGATGTTTTCCCAGCATTGTGTAACTCATTTTAATTGCAATCCATCTAGAAATCTATTTGAGGCAAGAAATCAATGCAGAATTGTAGAGCAAAGCATTGGCCTTCCAGATGTTTGCAGCTTTCTGGATTGTTATTTTCAGCTTCCTCCCACAGCTTATTTGAGTCCCTCCTTCCTCGCGGTGGCTGTGGGAAGATGTCCCCCTGATGTGTGGCAGGTGGGCAGTGAGGGCTGTCCTGGGGCTTTCTGCTCTGAATTTCCCTCTTGTTGTGCCCTGGGGATCACCATGGGGTGGTGGTGGTGGTGGGAATGGGGCGCTGGAAGGTGGGAGCCCAGGGTTTCTGTAGGGTCACCCCATTTGGAGAGGACCAGGAGGAGCTGAGGGGGTCAGGGCAGGCTTTGTCCCCTCCCAGGGAGTTTTCCCTAGTCCGGAATTCTGTGTGAGTGGCAGAGCTGGGGCTATGCTGTGCTGTTTGCTGTGATCACCTCCTTTCAATCCTGAGATGAGGTCGTGCAGCAGAGGCGTTGGAGCTGCCTCATCACCTGCAGGTTCCTTTCACTGTATGGATTCCCAGCTTGAGAGAGCAGGGAAAGTCCATCAATGTTCCAGGCTTGTGGTAATTCGGCAGAATGAAGTCCTGACTCTAACAGATGTCATCCATGTCATTCCCAGCAGTCTCCTGAAAGGCCAGCATGACATTTCTCTTGTATTTGGTGGCATTTGTGAGGAAGGTTTTACCTTGTTTCTGCTCCATCCTCGGCGTTTGGCGCTGCTGAGGGTGCCTTGCTGTGAATCCAGTTTTGGCAGGTGCCCTGTGGAGACTGGAGCAGGGATGTGTTGGGCAGAGCTGGGGGTGGAGGAGGATCCCTGAGCTCCTGGAGGGACAGAGGCTGTGCAGCCATGGCCTTTGGAGTGTCCCTTAGCCCCGCTCTGCTCCCGCCTCGTGTCCTGCCTGGAGTGGATTCAGGCAGTGAGGCAAGGAGACTCACCCAGGAGGCTCCCCAAAGATCACAGCAGCTTTGCAGACAGGCCAGGCTTGGAGACAGGAATCCCAGGAAAGAGCTGAGCTTCCTGACGGCCAGACACTTGCATTCCCAGCAGAACAGCCCAAAACATGAGCAGGGCACTCCAGGTATGGAATATCCCCCCTGGCCTCCCTCCTGGCTTCCAAGCGTGTCCCCCTCACTGTGGCACTCTCAGACTGTCACTGCAAGGTGTTAAACGTGCTCGTGGTTAAAATACTGGCTTGGAACAGCAGAGAGAAATGGGAGGAGAGTTTGCAGCAGGTGAGGATGAGTTGGGATGAATCTGATGGGATTGCATGGAAAGGAACCATCCGCAGTCTGGGAAGGAGGAAAGGAAATGGAAGGTTCAGGCTTTTCCAAGTCGAGAGAGTGCAGCTGGAAGAGGGGGAAGGATACAGTGCAGGAGGTAAAGCTAAGAATAGAGGAGTGTGTTATAAAGGGAAATCTGGGGCTGGAGGTCAGGACAAATGAGAACACGCAGAAAATGTACTCCACTAGGCCATGGATTTGTATTTCTGGAAAATAACTGAAGTGTCTTCACGTGGGGCAGTTCTCATGGGATTGGCGAAAATATCAGAACAGGTTCTCAAAGGGACAGTCTTCCTTTGGCTTGAGAGCAGAAGTGATATTCAAGTGTGGTTTCTGGAGCCCAGAGCCCCCAAATTCCGAGAGGCATAGCTTTTCCTGCAGGCACCTCTGGGCAGCACAGCTTAATGGAGGGGCAGCACCAGCAGGATGTGCCTAAAATAGAGTTTATTCTGGTGATAACTGCAGAGAGCAGCAGCCCTCCCCAGAACAGATGGATTCAGGAGTAGAAGGGCTCTGGAAATGGGCTGTGGGTAAGGCTGGAGCAAGGGAAGGCAGTGTTTTATTGTTATTACCTGGAGTGGATCCAAGCCTTTAACAGATGGGAGGATTTGCCAGTTTGACCGTGCTGGAAAGCTGAGCAGGGGAGCCATCCATCCATCCCTGGCTGGAGGCTCCTGTGGCCACCAGTGCTCTGGGGACCTGGAAGGGCTGCTGGATTGAAAGGGCAGGGCTTGATTTGGTGGTGATTTGGTGCAGACTGTGGTTAGAGGTGCCAGGAGCTGCAGATAAGTCTTGGGCTTGGCACTGGTCCTAAAGAAGGAGAAACAAGTAAGTGAGATACTGCAAATCGGTGTTTTGATTACTGCTTTTGAGAAGATGGATAGAGGTGGAGTTGGCTGCAGGAGCAGGATTTATCTTGGCAGTTCAGTAGCCTATCCCAAGCCTTCCTGGTGCGTGAGGTGTAGCCAGAAGGGCTCTGGATTTATGGATGACCTTAGAAAGCACAGCACTGCTGGGTGAGCTGGGCTGCTGCAGAGACAAGGCCTTGGAGTCTTATCTGTGCCCAGCAGCTTCAAGGTCTGATTTTTAAAAACGCTCCTGTATTCATTACCAAGAGCATTGGGTTCTTCTTCTAACATAAAACAGGCCTTAATTCTTAGATAATTCTGTTCCATCCTGTGCTACTTATTCAGAAACTTTCCCCACCTGATGTTGGTGCATAAATACAGAACAGATTTCCCCCATTTTCTCTCCCTGCAGTAGCTCCAGCCATTTTAAATCTGAGAAGTGGAACTCCAGGGATCTTGCTCATCCTGATGGACCTAAAAGTAGAGTACACTGGGGAGATTCTGGGAGTTTGGACATGAGCCCAAGACCTTTAAAACCATGAACCAGATTCTTGGTTAGCTGAGACTTCAGAGCTTTCCAGTGTGTTAGGAAGTCACAAGATTCTTGCAGCTATCAGAGTTTAATTTTTTTGTCCTACACTGTCATACACTAGCATAAGATATCAATAATTTAAACCACTCCACTTCCAGGAGAATAATTTCGAAATAAAAGTAAATATGTAGCCAATTTTTGGAGACAAATACAAACGTTTAGTCTCTTTGGAGTCTGTTTTTATGAGTATGGCCGGGCATTTGTAAGGTGCATTCTGCACACCCTCAGTGCCCATCCACCCCAAGAAAAAGTTGGTTTTTACTACCCAATGTATTTATAAGCTAAGAATATAAAAATTCTATATGCTGTTGCATGTTGCAAACGCACACAGTGTGAGCAAGGCATTGATTTGCAGCCCCACACATCAGAAATGACCTGTGGGGTCCTGTGGGATCCTGTGGGATCTCCGTGTAAAGATGGCTCTGCGTGCAGGGGATGTTGAGCAGCTCCAGAGACCCAAATCAGTGCCCGTGCCTGCGGGTGAATTTGGGGCTCTCAGCTGGTTCTTTTGTTCCTGTGGGTGAATTTGGGGCTCTCAGGTGGTTCCTTTGTGGGTGAATTTGGGGCTCTCAGCTGGTTCTTTTGTTCCTGTGGGTGAATTTGGGGCTCTCAGGTGGTTCTTTTGTTCCTGTGGGTGAATTTGGGGCTCTCAGGTGGTTCCTTTGTTCCTGCAGGTGAATTTGGGGCTCTCAGGTGGTTCCTTTGGGCAGAGAGGTCGTGTGGCCAGACAGAGCTGGCTGCTCCCAGATTCCCACGGAGATGCTCGCATCCACTCTGACTCACATCCATGGCATTTTATTGTTGGGTTGAAGACTGTCTAAAAATTCCCTGGCGCTCCTCCAAAGAGAGTGCCAGCAGCCCTTAAACTCAACTCATTTCCTTTCCATCAAGCCACGGAGCTCATCAATAGCAATCTCAGACTCCAGCAGGGAACTCGGAGGTGGTTGGGATTTGACACCCTCCATAGCCTTGTGGTAAATAGGTCATTTCCAGCACAATAGCAGTAATAAACCACAGAGGGGGGGTTTGGAGAGGGAGAAATGATGGTGTTTGTGGTCCTTTCCCTTTGGTAGCAGGTATTTTCACTGGTGCCAGCAGAATGATTTAGGGAATATTTGCTTGTTACTTTATGGAATCAGTGAACAGCATCTTCTCATGGGTTTGTGTCTGGAGATTGACAAACGCTCAGGTGCTTTTGCACCTCTGTGGTTACTGTTACGAACTAATGTGAGCTTAAAAGACAAGGTGAAGCCCAGGAGATCCCTGCAGACTGGAGCTCTTCCCAGTTCCTTGGAGCCTTTTCCCAGCAAGTTGCTCTCAGAGCCCTTTTTTTCCAGCAGGAATGTCACGTATGATAGAGGGACTCAAAGGGGCCAGTTTTACCTTTAAAGTCTAGGTTTAATTTTTTTCTGTTAAAAAAAATGTGTTTCGACAGTTTGTCACATCGGCTCAGCCTGCCACGTCGTGGGCAGTGAAGTGTTAGGAAGGAAAAGCAAAAAGTATTTTGATGAAAGATCAAGTCAACTCACTAATGTTTTCTGAGCATCTCCTGTGTTGACCGTGGTCCACACAGACGCCTGCCCACTCCTGCAGCTCTCCCATCCCTGGGAATGCTTCTGGAGGTGCTGAGGGAATTGCCAGGCAGCATTTGGAGAGGCTGCACGAGTAGTTCTTGCAGGAGGTCTGTGCTTGGCAGCAGAGGCATTTGCCAGCTTCTCCCGAAGCCTCCATCATGTGTTTATTTTGGAGCTGAGGAGGAGGGAAGGAGGGAGGGAGGTATCATCATCCTTTTGGTAGCTATGGAGAGTGGGGAGGGCAAAGTCTGTGGAGCCCCCAGATCTGCACGCTCGGCTTCCAGAAAAGCCCAGCCCAGTCTCTCCTGTTGGGCTTGTTTTTATCACCAGACAAACATTTAATTATTTTACCTTCCTGCTGCTGCTGAATCAACTGAGAGAACTACAAAAGATAATGCACTTCTATTTTTGTATCTTATACTAATGAAGCTCGGGCTGGAATTTTCCCCTGCACGATTGGCTGAAACAGGGGAGGAAAAATTCCGAGGGAGAGGAGGAGGGAGCGAGAGACGCTCAACATTTAGTAGTGAGCATGGATGTGGTGTGGAGCAAACATGCAACACTCCGGTGGAACAGTGCTTGGGGAGCGAGGAGAGAAGCATTTTGTCCCTGTAAGAGGATCACAGAGGATGGGTTTCTCCATGGGGTGAGATGGATGGAGGCAGTGACACTCCAGGACCGTGCTGCTGGCTCTGCTTTCTTGGCAGGGCCGAGCACCAGGGCTGGGCTGCCCCCCCAGCCCCCAGCGTGGGCTCACTTGCTCCCTGGAAAACATCCCCTGGGACTTGGCAGGAGCTGAGCTCTCCATCAAAAAGTTCATTAATATGTTGAGTTGGAGCCACATGGCTGCATGCAGCCTGCTGGGAGCAGGGGAGAGGGACAGAATACATCAGAGAGAGCAAAAAAGGAATTGTTAGTGGGCAGGCAGGTGCTCAGGGCTGACCTGTGGTGCCACGTTAATCTGAGCCACGGGAGGTGGCACAGTGGCAGTGACCGATGGCCCCTGAGCTGGATGGGTGGCTCTGGAGAGCTTGGCTTGGCCAGGGCTGCTGTTTGCAGGTCAGCGTCAAGATGAAAATCCAGCCTAAAGTCTCCATATCTGATAAGAATTTCAGTCGCAGGCAGCAGAGATTTGGCCTCAGTGCTGGGATCTGGGAGTCAGCCTGGCAGGATTTGGATTGCAGCTCTGATGGGATCGGCAATCAGATCTGGGGCTGTCTGTGAGCAGCCCCTGTGAGCCGCTTCTTTCCGAGGTGAGAAACTGCTCCTAAACTGCTCAAAGGCTCCTGAAAGATTCAAATTAAAGGATTTGACATTTTCTTTCATAATAAAAGAGAGGGAGTAATCAAGGCATAGAGCCGTGCATGGGTTTATTAATTTGCTGAACCGCAGGGCTGTCAGTCAGTGGGAAATAAGACATTGGTTTTATTTGGGAAGCATGAGGGGGGGAAGTAAAGCAGAAATCCTGAAAAAGCAGCATTTGCATAGGTTTCCCAGCAGCTGATTTGAGCTGACCCAAAGGGCCTGAAGGCCACGGGTCCTGAGCATCACTGCTTGCATTCTGGGAATGGTAATGTGCAATATCTGCACCCCAGAGAAGGCAGCTGCAATATTTCACTACCTGACTGGGTGTGTCATTGGTCAGACCTGCTTTGAAGGGGACAAAGGAGGTGTGAATCCAGTTAGGAAAACCAGGAGTGTGCTTGAAGAGTTACCCTCGGATCCCAGAAGGTCCCTGTAGAAATTTATCCTTTTAAACAGGGTCCAGATGGGGAATGGTGCTTTATAGTGCCCATGAAAAGAGCTGTTAATAAAATTAATCTAGGAGGGAAGGGCAGTGCAGAAAGAAAGATGAAATTTTACAGCCCCAACACGTAGTAGATGAACAGTGTAAATCCACTGGTAGTGCCTGGAAGCCACAGTTTGACCCCAGGGAATGTCAGAGCTTCGGTCCGGCTGGACAGGAGCCACCAGCACCGTCAGTGCCATAATTCCTGTCCTGTTTGGAGGTACATGGACAGGGATGGAGCTGCCACGAGACAGGGACTGCCTGTGGTATCCATCAGCAGATTGGTGTGGCACAGCCTTGGGCAGGGCTTCGGGCTGGCAGGGAAGGACAGTGTGGCCGTGAGGGCTGGAGGAGGGAGAAAAGGGCAGGTGCTTATGGGAAATAGGGATCTACGTGGAAGAGATTTATGGAAAATGTACAGCCCAGGGAAGTGGGCACCATGATCCTGTGGGGTGCTGAAATTCATCATATTCAGCCTGAAGGGTCCCAGGACAGGTGATTTCAGCTTTTCAGGAAAAGTTTTATCTCAAGAATGCAATAAAAGCTTAGAACATTAAAACTGAGAACATTGCTGCCCAAAAAGCTGTGGCTGTCCCATCTCTAGGCCAGGTTGGAGCAGTCTGTTCCCGTGGAAGGTGTCCTTGCCCATGGCCTGAACAAGACGAGCTTTAAGGTCCCTTCCAACCCAAACCATTCCCTGATTCTATGATTAGGAAAGCTGAAAAAAGTAAATGGCGCCAGGTTAATCTGGGAATCAGCTCTTGTGCACAGAGAGAACAAAACGTGGGAGCTGGGAAGGACGGCTGGAGCTGTGATAGAAGCTGATGGCTGAGGCCTCCCTGGCTCACAGGAACAGTTTGTGCCTCTGGCCTTTTAAAAATTGAACCTTGAAAATCTGGAAGAAATAGACTTTTTATTTGGTTAGTGTTTTGGACCTATAAAACTGAAAGTCATAATACCCTGTAAAACATTTGAGGCAATTTGGGAATATAGCATTCCTTATTAAACTCCGTGGGTTTTAGAGACTTCTTAGGTTTTCACAGCGGTGCAGGCTGTGACCTCTATAATGTTCAACAGGATCCTTGAAAAATTGAGCCCAATTTCACAAGAATAGCTGCTGCCTTGGTGCTCCAGCTCTTCTATTTCTTTCCTGGCTGGAGTTAAGTTCATAATGGTTTAGCAGAACCTTTTTAGTTGCTAAAAAAGATTATTGTGGTCTGGGCATAGGGGACTACTTTGTGACAGATATTTTAGCAGAGCCATTTGTCCATGGCTGGAATAACAAAGTGAAATGTCACAACTACAATCTTTTGAAGGTCAGAAATCATAACTCTTTGCATATTTTCAAGGTTATTTTTGGCCATTATAACAAAATATACTGTTATTTGGGAGTTTTCAGGGAATACAAACCCCCGTGGATAAAGAGGAGACCTGGCAGTTGTTTACAGCTGATGTTTTGTGTCTCGGGGGTGGCTGAGTACCAGAGAAGACCCAAAATCCAGCAGCAGGGATGTTTTTCTGTAGCTGGAATTTTACTCTATGTCTGAAAAATCCAATACACCTATTGGTTTAAGCTGAGGGATGGTGCACATCAGAATTCTGGGGCACTGGCATGTTTCCTCTTCTGGGATGCCAGCTTTGGCTTTTATCTTGTTTTCTCTTTATTTCTAAATGAACTTTGCCCAGTTTGCTGCACCAGGCAGAGGATGTTGGTACTGTGGTCTCTGTAGGTGGAGTTCTCTGTTTCCTGCAGTTTTCCTGGAATTTTGCTGCCAGAACTCTGTGTGTTTACAGGGTGAGCAGCATCCCTTGTGTGTACCTGTCAGTGGCACTTTGGAAGAGCAGGAAGAAAAAACATTGGTGCATTTCCTTAATACAGTATTCCCTACGGTGGGATAAGGATGTGGTTGCATTTCTCCTGCAGGAAGCTCACGTGAGCTTTTGGAGGCTGCAGGACACTGTGCCACAGGAGCTTTTGGTCTTTAACCTTTCTCTGATCGATGAATAATTCTGTGCTGTTCCATGCAGATGTGAGGTTTCTTTGGGATCTCATAGCACTTCCCTCTTTTTTGTATTGCCTGAGTAGAGAGTCTGAGCTGAGAATTCATTGCTCCAAGACTTTCTTCCTCCAAACCCTCCATCCCTGAGGCTGATCCCTTGCAAAGGCACAGAGTGAGCAGCCTTCACCCTCTAGTAGTGACTACTCAGGGCTGCTGTGTGTTTAGAACAAAGAAATTCAGCATGGGTATATAAGAAGGGAGAGTGATTTCACTCAGGTCTGGCACGTGGGTATCTCAAAGCTGCTGCTGGTATTCCCAGGAATGCCACAGGGAAGGAATGGGTAGGGCATGGGTAGGAAATACAGCAGAAGATGAAATGGAAATGCAGAAACTGCTCCCCTTATCTCTCAGTTAAGATCCCATCCTCTGCTGACATCCATAATCCTGGATGTCGAGGTTTGGAAGGCAGCATCAAAGGAGTGGCTTGGGCTGAAATGCTTAGGGCAGAAATGCTTTCCTGGGAGGAGTGGATCTGTCAGCCTGGGAAGGGCTGGATGCTGGTGCTGCTACAAACCCCAGTGTCTTCCTTATCAATTATCAATTGCTGAACTCATCTGCACAGGCTGTGGGAATTATCCTCGTGCTCTGGAGTCGGTGTGACAGTCCCAGCTTGTCCCAGGGGGCTGTGCTTTGGGAAGCAGGGATTAAATGATGTTTGTTCAAAACTTGACCAGCCAAGGAAAACCTGCTGGCCAACTTGTTTTGGGAAGGGAGGACTGAGCATGGTGAGTCGCTCTGAGGTGAGGTGCTCTTCCACAGTGTGAAATACTGCACGCTGAGAGATCCTGTGGTGATGGAAAATGGGAAGGATCCATCTGAGATTGCGGTGAGCCCCAGCTGGGCCACTGCTCCTCTCTGGTGGAGGATGTGCCCTCTCAGCCTGGCCTGGTTCTCACCACAACCATCACAGCACCACCAGTTTTGACAGGCTGGCCATCCACCTCAACATCTCCTCATCCTTCCTTCTCCCAGCTGATTTTGAGCTGGGGTTTCTCTGGATTTGAGCTTGGTTTGCGCTGGGTTTGTTCATGTGCTGATCCCCCTGCCAGGCTGCTCTGAGCCCCTTGCCAGGCTCATGGCCGCTGTCTGTGGCTGCTGCAGGGGGAGGTGATGTCCTTTCTGTGGCAGCAGCTCAGCTCTGGGGTGGCAGATCTCGATGGCACAGAGCCTTTGGAGATGTGTGCACCCTTTCTCTGGGCACATTCTGTGCCAAACTCCAGCGGTGAATGGATGGTGACGGAGGAATTGCTATTGTGGGACCTTCATCCCACGCGTGGTCCTTCAGAACCAAGGCACACACACACACACACAAATCTTCTGTCAGTGTTTGCAAATTAATGCAGACGGGAGATGAAAAGCTCAGAGCAAATCTCTGTTGATAATTTTCCAGAGGCACCACTGAAAGAGAGAGAATTTCATGCAGGACACTAAAAAAACCCTCAAAAAAGCAAAAATAAAGGAAAGTCCCTCCAGGTTTCAGTTCCAGAATTACCCCAATGTATCAGCTGCCCATGGTTTTCTCTGCAGAATATCCCTTGGGTCCCTCTGAGTCTGGAATTCTTTCCAGCACTGAGGATGGGGAGAGGAGATGCAGCAAGGAAAGCACCTTTTCATCCAGAGCTCTGCTGCAGGAGGCTGAGCATCCCCACGGCCCCGGTGCCTTCCCATGGGCACCATCCCAGCTGCCAGCTGGTCTGCAAAGGTTGGCATCTGTAAGGTACCGAGTTGAAAAATAACAGAGAGGAATCTCCCTCTACAAGGCACAAATGAAAAGAGGGTGGTTGAGATAACAGTGATTTAAAAACTCCTGGTACTGCCTGGGGCGCTGCAGGGAGGGAATTGCAGGGGCATGACAGCTTTTCCCATGGACACCAGGTGCTTTCCTTGTTGTCCAGCTGGGGGAACCCAGTTTTCAGTTTGATTTTTCTTTAGGTTTTCTTCAGTTTCTGTAGTTTTCTTTAGAATTCTTAGACTCACTCTGTGCTTGTCAGCCCTGCAGTGGGAAAAATGCAAGTTTAGGGGGAAGGTTCTGTTGTGTTGAACTTAATTTCTGTTAAAAATCCAAGGTGCTGGAGAAAAAGAGCTTCTGTCCTGGTTGAAGCAAGGAGTTTGGGATGAGATGCTGTAGAGTTCTCAGAAGCTGGAAATGTGACATTGGTAGCAGCTCGTAAATCTGGGACCTGCTGAGCTGTGTACCTGCAGCAGCTTATAGGAGAAATTGGGGGGATTTTGGGATGGAAACTATAGATAAATAATGCCAAGTGATGCTTTGCAGGCCTGAGGGAGGCCAGACACAGCCACGGTGCTGGGACATTGTCTGTGAGCCTGTAAGATCTGAGGGATGGATGGAGGGATGGACAGGGGTGGATGGATGGATGGATGGAGGGATGGATGAACAGACAGACGGATGGATGGATGGGAGGGATGGATGGACAGACAGACAAATGGATGGATGGATGGATGATGGAGGGATGGATGGAGGGATGGATGAACAGACAGACGGATGGATGGATGGGAGGGATGGATGGACGGTGGATGGTGGATGGGGGATGGAGGGATGGATGGACAGACAGACAAATGGATGGATGGCCAGAGGAATGGATGGATTACTCTGTGAGTGTTTTCACCCAGGTGGAGGAAGCATTGCACACACCTTGATGGCCTTGGGAATGAGGAGGTGGTGGAGGCAGCCACTTCGGATCCTGCACAGTGGCATTTCCAGAGCAGCCTCGCACAGCAAACTCCCGGCTCTGTCCGAAGCAAGTTCCTGCATGCTGGCATCATTTGCATGCATCAGGATGAATCTGCCTTGCCCAGAAAAGCTCTGACAGCAAGAGCACTGCAGCTCCCAGTGCAAGGCAATGCTCAAATTAAAGCTGCTGGAGAGAAGACGTAGGAAGAGCAGTGAGCGGAGAGGGGAGATAAGGAGAGAGCCTGAGCTGGCGGCGCATGCGGAGCTGCAGCCCCAGCTCAGGGGGCTCACAGCTGTGCCTGCCCGACACGGGGGGCTTGGAGGGGGGGGAGTGACTGGCAGAGCATCCAGTCTGGCCAAATCAAAGGGATTAACTCCTGGAGGGAAGGATCGGCTTCGTTTTCATCTCTTACTCAGGAGGTTTGCAGTGGAGGTCGATAGACGCACTCGGTAGCTCTGAGAGGCACCAGAGCAGCAGGAATGGTTGAGGCAGAGCTGAGGAGCTGCAGGGAGGGGATTTGGGCATGTGGCTGGTTCTGCTGTGCTGCTTTTGGGTGCTGCCTCCCCAGGCATGTCCCTTATCTCCTTGGGCTGCTTAGTTTTGGGCATTCAGTGTTTTCAGGTTAGACACCGGAGCAGGAATCACTCCTGGAGATTGGCAGGCCTAGAGCTTCCCACATTTCCATATGTTCCCGAGCTGCAGGGGCCCGGGCTGGCCTGGAAACAGAAGCACTCCTCGGCTGTTCAGTGGGTTCCAGGAGGGAAGAGGTTTCTCTTTGGAGGCAGATCCTCGGATCTGTGCTGAGGACCCAGAGCAGCTGTGCCGTGTCAGGTCACTTGATCCGAGCGCCCGCTGAGCTGCCAGCGAAGGCCCCTCTAGCTCCTGCCATCCTCCTCACATCGTGTTCCTCTGCTTTAACCTCTGCTTGCCTTTCCCCAGCCCTTCCTTCGGGCAGGTCCTGGCCCCAGTCACAGCAGCTCCAGCTGGGGGAACAGCTCCGTGGATGGCAGGCCCCAGGGGTGGCAGCAGAGCGTGTCCAGAGCAGGTTTTATTGGCCCCGGGCTAATCCAGGGTTGGCTCAGAGAGGCAGAACCACACACCCACACGGACCACTGAGCAGTTGGAGAAGTTTCGCTGAGCAGTTGGAAAAGTTTTTTGGTACTCTCTGTATAAAAGACATAGAAAGTCCATAAACCCCACTTTGTATAAGGAATTATGGCCTGAAGCAGCTGGAATCAGCCAGTGGCATAAGACTGTCTCTGTGTGGGCTGTACCTGCACCTCTGCATGTACAGGGTTGGTAGTGCATGGCTGTGGCCCCTGGGGGTCTGTGCATGTTTATTATTTATTCCTGGGTTTTTTTGGCTTGAATACTCATGAATTGCCTGGGAATTATCCAAGTATAGTCGTATCTTGTTGCAAATTTGGATGACCTGTCTACTTTTTTTATTCCCCTTAATTCTTGATCTCCCTCATTATTCTTCTCTTTACCAGGAATCCTGCAGGAGTAGCTAACCCAATCCTACCCTGGCACAAGAAGACCCAATCCTGATCTCATTCGTTCTCCTAAAAACCAGAAATTAAATCCATCTGATGTAGCATATTGACATTGATTTCCCAGCTCTGCTGGTGGTTTCTGGATTCCCATCTGCTTGAAACTGGACTGAGAACTGCTAATGCAGGAAACAGCAATTTGGGCTTGATGGGGATGTACTGACCTTAAGCCTTCATTAATATAATTAGTGCCCTTGGTTTGAGGAGGGCTCTCTCCACTCGGACTGGTGACATGAAAGCTCTGAGTCCCTCTGACCTAAGGTAGAGCAGCGGGCAGTGGGGCGTGGGAGATGCTCTGCACTGTCAAAAAGTTCTTTTTCCAGAAGCTGAGCCTCTCTTGTTTCAGGTTTCCCATTCAGTTGGGCTTTGGAGACCAGCCTTGGTTTAGCATTTCTGTTCCTCGGTGTTTATGTCTTTTTTGGGCCCTTGAATTATGTAACAGGAAAGCGAGTCACTGCAGAAACATCAGCCTGTGAAGGAAAGTTTCTGGAGCTTTTAGCACAAGCCACAAATGTTTTTCCCCAGAGTTTGGAGGGTATTTTGAGGAGGGATTTGAGCTTGATGGAGATGCCAGAGAAAGTTTGAAAGTATAAAAAATGTTTTCGTCTTTTCTTAGGTGCAAAAATGACTATTTATTCAAGATGAGAAAAACTCCTGCGGGTGGATTGCTAGGAAATGATGTGAAGGGCTGGAGAAGCTTGGCAGTGGGGATCTTTTTCAGCTTGATTTTTTTAATGGTTTGGTGAAATTAAATTTTTTTAATGTGGATACTCCTGGAGA
This sequence comes from Origma solitaria, assembly GCA_013397895.1. Taxonomy (NCBI): domain Eukaryota; kingdom Metazoa; phylum Chordata; class Aves; order Passeriformes; family Acanthizidae; genus Origma; species Origma solitaria. Next base: position 60,206 of record VZRL01000240.1, on the reverse strand, counting down.
AGCTGAGCTTGCCCACATAACTTGCTCTGGTGAACCTGAACATCCCTTTCTTTTACTTAAAATACAGAGGCGTGTGGGCTGGTTCTCATTACACAGATGTGCTGAGCTGTGGCAGTGCCTGGTGCTGAGGTGTGAGAGAGGAGGATCTGCCTTGTGGGAAGCAGGCCTGGAGTAGGAGGTGTTTGGAGGTGGGATTGTTGTGGGAAGCCACGGCTCTGGCACACCTTCTGCAGAGATGTGTTCAGGGCTGCTTCCCTGTCCCTTGTTCGGGCTTTTGACTCAAGCCATGTACAGAGCAAAAAGAGGAAAAGGGTTAAAAATGTCCTGTCTGGCTCCTCCTTCCTTTGCAAAGCCTTTGTAGGTGTAGTGGGAAGTGGGTGCCCTCAGCAGGGTGGGCTCAGCCTGGGGTCTCTGGTGTTTCACAGGATGGAAAGGCCAAAATTCTTTCCCTTCCAGCAAGTGTAGGGGAGGGGAATCTGCCCTGAGCTGCTGGCGAGCACCTGGCCTTGCATTCCTCAGGAGCTGGCTCAGCAAAGTGCAGGCAAATCCCTGCTTCAGTCCAGCTTCTGTTGGCTGCAGGAAGCTGGGATCTTGTTCTGCTTCTGAAATACCTTCCTTGTTGTGACGCTGAGATTTGGGTCTTGTTTTGCCCAGGCAGTGCAAACTGGCTACGTAGAGAGGTGGGTTAAGGCTGGGATTTTTCTGCTGAGGACCATGTGGAATGTGCCCAGGGTCACCAGGTGAGCAGGCAGCAGGTCCGAGGCTCTGGCAGCACAGGGAGCAGCGTGTGGCTCCCAGCGCCTGCTGCAGCTCCCCGTGTGTCCAGGACAAAATTTGGGCTCCATCAGGGGGACCAAATTGTGGCGTGGCCAGAAAAAAGCAAGGTACAATCCAAGGATGGATTAGAAAATGAATTTCCAGGAGAGATTAATTCCACTGTAGCAGACAGTGGTGCAGCCTCGCTTGGACTGGAGCAGACGGATGGGCAGCATTCCTCAGGAAGGTGTTTGGGCTGGAACGGGGACAAGGACGGGGGGAATGAAGAATGTGGCTGTGAAGGTGAGCTCGGAGAGCCTTGGCTGGCCTGGCAGAGTGGTGATGGAGCAGGAGAGGAATGCTCTGAGGACAGAGCTGCTGAGCAGAACTGCTTCAGGTGGAAGAATGAGCAGGTGTGGGATGATCCCAGCAAAATCCAGGCTCCTAGGAGGAGATGTGATCATCAGGCAGGAGTAAAGCTTCCTTGGGGTGTCACAGGGCTGCAAATCCAGCAGGACGGGGGCTTGGGAATGGAGATCCCACCAGGCAGGGAGTGTTTGGGACCCCTGCAGGGCAGCCTGGTCACTGCCAGGGCTCACCCCGCTGCTGTCAGCACTGTGTGCCACAGGATTTAACCTGGCCAGGGTTTATTGGTAATTATTGATAATTATTGGCTGTGAGTGCCTGGGGCTGGGCATGTGCCTGAACTTTTTTCATACATGCTTAGCTCAACCTGTTCTGCTTTACTTTGATTCCTGCCAGGGTTCTAAACTACATTTGCTAAAACATCAGGAAAATGGGAGCCTGTGCTCGGCCTCATCCTCACAGTTACTGCTCCTGATGTCATAGGGTCCCAGAAGGATTTGGGTGGAAAGGGACCTTAAAACCCATCTTGTTCCACCCCTGCCATGGGCAGGGACACCTTCCACTGTCCCATGTTGCTCCAAACCCCATCCGGGGAGCATTTCCAGGGACCCAGGGGCGCCCACAGCTTCTCTGGGCACCTGTGCCAGGGCCTGCCCACCCTCACAGGGAACAATTCCTTCCCAATATCCCATTTAAATCTACTCTCCTTCAGCTTAAAGCCATTTCCCCTTGGCCTGTTGCCACAGATCCTTGCAATATCCAGGTTTTTAGAAGTTTTCCCAACTTAGAATGAGTAAAGAGACGTCAGAGCTTCCATTAAAGGACCAATCTGGCTCCAGCCCATCCCAGCCCTGGCGCCTGTTGTTGCGCCTGGTGCAGGGCTCTTGCCCATGTTCTTTTCCAACATGGTGAGTTCTGTGGTGTTAACGAGTGTTGCTGGGTTCCCATGGCAACCCTTTCACTAATTAACGCACAGTAGCCAGGGAAAAAAAATCTGTCCTTAATGATGAATTAATTTGACAGGATTGTTACGGGAAGAAGAGTTGGGAATAGCCACTCCAAGGTGTGGGATGGGGAGGGAGCACACATTGCTTCAGATGACACAAATCTGTGTTACTCTGACCTTGCAGCTTTCAAACTGAAACCTTGCTCACCATTTGGAAAGGGTTTGTGTTTCAGAAGGAACAAAATTATCCTGACAAATGTCTAAGAGCATAACTCAAGTGGTTACGCTTTTTTGTTCCCTTCTTTTTTTTTTTGCTACGACATTTTAACTTGGGGTTTTTTTTTGTGTTAGAAGATTAAATAAATCACAAGTCAATTTTAGAAGTTAAATGCATGAAAGAATCAGAAAATTCACATTTAAAGACTACATTATTTTATGTCAGGAAAAAAACCCCAATTCCTGATGGCTCCTCCCTAATTCCAGCCTGCTCTGCTGGCCCTTGATCCAGTTCCGCTGGCAGCTGTAGCTGTTAGAGATGGCCCAAATGGAAACCATAGATCCAGTCTGGTGTTTTGAAATGCAGAGGAAATTGCCCCTTCCCGGTGTGGTCCTGATGGCAAAGTGGTGGCCTTGAAGTAAATGAGGAGTGGGAAAAGCAGCAGCCCCTCCGTGCTGGGGCTGAGTCACGGAATGGATTCCATCATCAGCGCTGACAATTAAACTCCTCCAGCACTCAGTGCACAAAGCGCTGCGCTAAGGCAGTGTCCTGGTGAAATTCTTCCCTGGATAATTGTCCTCAGACTTCCTGAATGCTGCCCTCCTGCAGTTTTAATTAGCTGGAGCTGTGGCTCACCAGCTCCTGCGTGGTGATGGCCACGACCTAACGAAGTTTGGGAGAGCTTTGTGATCCCACGGCTGCCTCCGTCCTGTTGTGACTGCAGCAATTACCTGCGTGTAAAAGGAGTCTGAGGGAAATAATGACTGAGCTTTAGGGCCCTTTAATGAGATTTCCAAACTCTCTGCTGCCTTCAGCACTGAGAGGTCCTGGAGTCTCAGCTGTTGGCACTTGGGGAGGTTCAAACATCTGCAGGGGTTTTCCCTGGGGCTGTGCTCCAGGACAGAGCAGCTGTCAGGCCAGGGCTATCGCAGGAGCCCTCGGGATGTCATCAGCAGGAGCAGCTTTGGTTTTGGCTGATTGATGATGGATTTGACTGCTCTGGTGCACGTCCCTGGCTGGAGAGCAGGGACCTGAGTGAGGCCAGTGCATCCCGAGCAGCTCTGAGGAATCTGCCTTTCCTCATGTTTGCAGGAGAAGAGACTGAGGGAGGTTCTCCCATGTGATTTCAGTCTCTCTCTGGCACTGCAGGGTTGTGCCTTTCCTGTGACAAATCTGTGCTCCCCTGGGAAATCTGTCCTTGGCTACCTGTGCCAGGTGACAGCGTTCACAGGTGCCCTTTGGTACCCACAGCGGCCCCCAGCCTGTGCACACCTGAGCCAGCAGCTTTGGATGGACACAGGAGCTCCTGGACAACGTGTTCCCAGTGGCAGAGCTTGCAGAAGAGTAGGTGCATTTGTTTTCTCCTTCCGGGGTTGTCCCTGTCTAACAGGAATGCTGCATCCAGGAAAATCTTCCCCTCCCCTGGATAGCTGCTGCTTCCTGAATACACCTGTGCAGAAGCCATCTAATCTGGATTTTAATTCCTCCAGCTCAAAGTGCAAAAAAATATTCCCAATTCTTCCTCTAACACAGAGCAATCCCTGAAGGAAGGGCCTGGGGGGCTTTATCCAGTGCAACAACACTGTAAGTTGCTGCCAGTGGTGATGCAGCCACCTTTCTTGCAGTATTCTGTAGTATTTATATCTATTCCTATTTAATTAAGGCTGTTTTGGGCACTAAAGTGCTTTGGAACCTTCACAAATCTCCTCTGGATTTACTGGCTGCTGATTGGAGTTGTTAAAAGTGGTTTGAGGAGTTGGCATTTCCAATGAGTGTAATTAACAAAAGAGATGGGATAATTTTTGCCTTTTTAAGGAGTGAAAGAGGATGTGTCCAAGTACTTACATACCTTTTGGGACAAGGGAATTCCCAGAAGGGTGGAAAAGGTGAGGCTGAGCACCCAAACGGCCCCAGGCTGTTGGCACGAAAGTATGGAAGAATTGGAGGGAATTGCCTCAAGTTTTTGGCAGCTCTGTGTTCCTTCCAGCAAGGAGGCTGGGGCTGCTGGGGGCAGGTGGGTCCAAATCATGGTTTGGAGAGGTTCTGCTCTGGTCCTGGTGCAGAGATGGGCACTCCACTGGCTCTGCTCCCTCCAGCCCTCCTGGGCTGCCTTGGGAAAATTCCATAATTTGTTTTTTATTTCTCACCTTGTTGATCCTCTGTTTTAAACCCTTTGTTGGTGTTTTCCTTTCAGATGGATAAAATGGAGCCTTTCTCCATTTCAAACTCCCAGCTCTCCCCATTATACATAACTAATACCTCTCTGGAACTATTGAAACTGTGTTAGCAGGCTCTGAAATGGGAGTTTAGCTGAGCTTTTAACAGGTTTAATCTTTTCCTGGGTATTAATCCTTCCAGAACCTCTGATAAAATTTGTTGCTTTTTCTCTGAATGCCTCCCACGCTGTCGATATCCGTCTGGAATGAGTTGCTTGGTGCAGAACAAGCCATGGAGGAGGGAATGTTACAGCCTGCCATGGATCTTGCTCTCATTTCAGAGCATTCCCGACTCCTCTCTGATTCCCTGCCACTGTTTCTCCTGTGATTCCTTGCCCTGGGTGCATCTCTCCGTTGAATATAGGTTTGGAATGAGTTTGCTTCCTGTTGATCAGCTCTGTTTCTCAGTTCTCAGATACATTCCCAAGCTTTGCCTGTTTGATGCCATCAGAGAATGTCAGGGAATAACATCACCTCGTCCACACTGCGGTGGAGACGGAACCGTATCAAAGACCACAACAAATGTTGGCTTTGGTTTTTTGCACTTGTTTTTTCTTGCTTTGTGCTGCATCACAGGATCCTAAACCTGTGTGACAGCAGACTCTGACTGTGATCCAGGTTATCAAAGACTGCAGCTGAACTGGAGGGGAAATTATCCTTTTTTCCATCATGTTAGTGTGGAAATGACACCATCTCCTGTGGGGTAATGGCAGGCTTGGGACAGCCTCTTCCACCAAGTGTCAGCTCTGGGAAAAACAGGATTTGAGCCAGGAAACCAGCCCAGCACACCTTGTCCAAACATAACCCAAGGAAAAAGCTCTCCATGCTTTTGAGATGTCCAGGTTCTCTCTGATTCCAGCTATTGCAGACGAAATAGGAAGGAGAAGGGTTGTTTCCCCATCATGCCTGACCACGGAGGCACTTCCCCTTTTGCTCACCCCACCCCTTGGCCATGTCACATTTCTCCATGGCGCCAGCTCTTTTCCATACTTCTTCCCTTTCGATACACTCCCTGGCTGCCCCAGCTGTGCAGTTTTGGAGGAAGGCAGCTCCTTTCTTGAGCAGCACTGACCATAAAAATGATCGTGAAAATTTGTGAGAGTTGGATAATTTATTGTTTCCATGGCAGTACTGGAGGAGTGAGGTACGGAATAGCAACGGAAACCTGGGAGACACAGATCACATTCCATCTTCCCTTTTTCTTTTCTTCTGAGTGGGTCATAAAACAAAAGCAAATGAGGCAATTGGAGCTCCCTGTCCATTTTCCTGGGGCTTGTTTAAATGAGGATTTACTTCAACTAAAAGCTCCTTAGAGCCACTTAATTCTTCCAGGTGGACTAAATATCTAGGCCAGTAGTAAAAATTCCTTACAGATGTCTTCAGGAGGGTACTTAGCAAGCACTTTCCTAAAGAGAGCATCTTGGATGCCTTCACAAAGCTGTATCAGTTCTTAATGATGATACATTAAATAGTGGGATTGGAGTTGGCATAGCCTTGGGAATATTTGGAAGTTGCTCCAGTGATGGAAAGAGAAGTGAAACAGGCTGCAGAGCAGTGAGGGTACATGCTCTGGTTTTCAGCTATTAGTCAAAATAGCTCTAGCTAAAGTTTTATTTCAGAGATCTGGACATATTTCACTATCAATTAATGTAATTTCCTGTGGCACTGCATTGCAAAATCCCTGTGAATTCTGTGGGTGGGTCCCTTTGTCATGCTTGTCCCATCCATGGTGTGGTTGGTATGACCTGCCCATCTGAGGGATGTCCACATACTCAGCTTCTGCTTTTAGCTGAACAAAAAATCACACTGAGAAGAGCTGGAGATTTCCCATCAAGCCAGAATCTCCCACCTTCATTCTATGGTGTGTTTTCTGGAAATTCCTGTTCTAGAAGTAGCAATCCTTTAAGGCATCCTTTCCATGTTCCCAGTTGGGAAAATGGATGTCTGAAATGAACAATAATTACCTGCTGGATATAATTGAGTGTAGACTGCTTGCCAGGAAAATAATATATGGTGTAGCTGAAGCTGAGCCTGAGTGGATCCTTGGATGAGAATTCCTTGGACTCAGTCTTGAGAGCTCCATTTGGGCACATTTCAATCCAGATCCAAGCTGGGCCATCATTGTGTGCTCTCAGTTCTCTCTGTACGTGTGTGTGCCAACCTCCTGGACTGTCATTCATCCTCTGCTCCAGTTTTGCTCTGAACATGGAAAGCAGCACTGGAATTGTCCATCAGCCCCCAGGGCTGTGTATTCCTTGAAGGAAGAACCCGAGGCATTGGATGAACGTGGGCTTCCAGGTGTTGCCATCGGCTTTGGTGTCACTCCTCGCTGAGGACAAAGCCTCGCGCTGTGAACAAGGCTGGCTGTGCTCAGTTGGGTGCAGTAGGATTGCAGGGAAATCCCAGCCTCTCCCAGTCCTGCCCAAGCAGGGAGCAGCAGGAAGCATTTGGAATTCGGGCAGTCCTGGGCGTGGATCAAATCCACACTGCTCCGGCCCAGGAATGCAGCATCTCCATCCAGGATCTACCTCTGCCCATCCCAGCGCTGCTCCTGGAGGTGCCTTTCCTCTAGAGGGAAAGCTGAGATGCTTTGCAGATCTGACTGAGAGGGAAGTTGGTTCCTTTTCTTCAGAGTAGGAGCCCAGGTGTCTGTGAGGCTCCTGGATTGTTTCTGAGCTGAAGCCAGAGCAGGACTTGCATTTAACCTGACTTGCATTTAACCTGCTCCTTCCTGGCATTCTATGGTGATATGACATCATCAGAGGTTGGACTTGATGACCTTGGAGTTCTTTTCCAGCCTCAGTAGTTTGGTACCTCTGTGACTGTGAGTGCTCATGGGTCGGGGGTTATCCTGTTGTCTTTTTCAGCCTAGAAATGAAACGAGATAATTTTAGTAGAGGAGGTAATATAACAGTGGATCTTTATTGGAGCTCCAGGGGCAGTTCTGGAAGAATATCCACAAAAGCCCACCCCTGCAGAGAGAGTTTTATAGGTTTTAGGAAGTTATCATAGTTGATAAAAAGCACCAATTAGGAGGACAAGTGGTGATGTAATTTCTTCCAGGTCGAGCCCCTTCTCTGTACCCCCCACCCTTGGTACTAGCTGGACTTGTTTATGAAAATCTGTCTTGGAGACCTTGTTTTCAACCTTGGTTCCCAGGAAGAGCCAAGGTAGGAGAGGGACCTTGGGCTCTCCAGGGCTTGGAGCTTTGGAATGTGTTTGGTTTTTTTAGCTGGGGAAAAGGGTAGGGAAAAGTACTGGGAAGGTTGCAAATATATGAAAGAAAAAAGGCAGAAATCACTGTGGCATCAATCTGACTGCTCTGAACGACCAATTATTGCCAATGGTTGTCCCAGCCATGCAGGGAGGAGAGAGCCCAGCCCAGGCAGGAGCTCTGCAGAGGGGGCCAGGGAGGAGGAGCAGAGCCCTGCTTGTTTTCATGGAAACAACTGGGACTCACTGCAGCGTTCTGTAGATCAGGCACATGGGACAGGCCAGGGAGGGGACAGATCCACTCCAGCACAGCCAGGAATTAGCTTCACATGGGTTCTGTTGAGAGCAGCACTGAGAAAAACTCTCTCAGTTCTTCTGGGGTGAATCATGTCCCAGGAGGAGCTGCTTTCCACCCAGAGCCTCGTAGGCATTTTATACACACTCCATTTGCCTTTCCCCTCAGATGGGAGAGTTGAGGTTTTTTCAGGTTTGGGTTCTTTTTTTTTTAAGCTTAGGTGCTTTAAAAGTACCATTTTGGTTCACCTTTGGAGTTGCCATTTGACTTCTCGGTAGCACGTCCTGATTAGTGATTAATTGCAAAGGACATGTTGTGACTCCAGCCTGTATCCCGGGGTGCTTGTCGCAGCAATGATGCACTGGGTGATTACTCACTCCCCTTAACCTGACAGCTGTATTTCTTCCCTTGACTGCTTAATGACCTTGGCCAGGTACGTGCCTTGTGTTCTGTTGGAGGACGTTGGGGGTGTGCGAATTTTTCTTTCCCTTGCGTGACCTTCATCCTACCTCGGTAAGAGAAGGGAACTGTTCCATGAACAGATGGAGCGTTATTTCTAGAGGAAGGTGGATAACGCAGGAAATTATTCATTCAAAACCCCTTCAGACAACTCAGATGTTTGCCCTGAGAGAGTGTTGCAAATCCTAGTGCAAATACCTGCTCTCACAAACTGTCCAACTATCTTAAAAATTGCATGTGAATGTGGAAGTCATCCAGTCCCGGAGCAGAACAGTGCCAGGGGACTTAATTGATCCATTAAGGAAATTAGGAATAAGCAGGATTTTAAGCAGTAGTTACAGAGGAGATATTTTGTAAGCCATGTAAAGGCAAGTTAGACTAAAAAAGGTTGTCAAGTCATAGCAGGTAAAAAATAAAAGTGTGCAAACCAGTCTAGGGATGGATAATTCACTGCTAAAAGCAGCAAGGTTTGCTGCAAGTGGTGCTTGGCTCTTGTTATTCCTTAATGAATCGAATCTATTAGCCAGGGAAAACATCACGTTGTCTTGAAAAACAAATCATATTTGGATGCCTCTTTCCATGCATTTGTACCCATTTTAACACGAGCACACTAATTATGCTGTGGAGATGATTTTGTTATGGCAGAAATGGAGCTGAGTTTGCAGCTGTAACTGTGGAGCACTGGAGTGCTGGAATAGGTACACGGGGACAGATGCCTTTTAATTCCGTTGCCTTTCTTTTCAATATTTGTATTCCTGTGCTTCACATGCAGCTTCACAAAGTATTTCTGCTCCCTTGGGTAGAGAGCCTGATTTTAGGGGCTCAGCAGCCCCCAAACCTCCGTGGATGCCGGAGGAACCATGAGGAATCGTGTCCACGGCCCAGTTTCTCCACAGATGGCCACGGCCTTACAAATTCCCAGGCTTCCTGACATGTTTCTTGATGCACAGGGAGCTGCGTGAGTCATATTGCTCCAGCTCTGGTCCTTTTGGATGGAAATTATACTTTTAAATCTATGCTGTGATTACATAGAGCGGCGATGGGCTCGTTTGGAGGAGCTGGAATTCAAGCCATTAAGTTGAGTGGCTGCCATTATGTCCCGTGTTTGCCAACAGATAATACACAGACATACTTCATCTGTGACAGCTTTGCCCTCTAGACTTTGAATTGAATTATCTTGGTACAGAACTGTTCTCTCCAGCACCAGCCAGGTGATCATTTCCTTGCACCAGGCTGCAAATGTGGCCTCGTGGCGAGGTGAAGTGGGACACAGAGGGACAGCGCTTGCACGTGTCCTGTGCAGCATGACCAGAGGGGAAAGGGACAATTATACAACGGATGAGGTGACACTGGTGTGTCCTGCTGGAGCCCCTGCACATCCCAGCCCTCTCTCAGGGCTTTCAGGGCTCCTGCCAGCACTCTGAGCTCGCAGGGTGGGGCTGTGCAGGCAGCTGTGGGGTTGGGAGATGGGAGCAGGAGCATGTGGATGCTCATGGCTGTTCTGGCTGGGCCTGACTTGCTGCTGGCTCCCTGGGCAGCCCAGGGGGCTGGGAGGTGACTCCTGGTTCAGAACAGGTGGTGATGGCTTGGAAAAACCCTTGATATTACCTTTCCACCCTGTGCAAGTGTGGATCCAAGCTGTGGCCCAGCTGAGGGAGAGGATTGTAGCATGTGTCTGCATTGAGTTACTCCTGTTAAAGGGGACATTTTGGCTGTGGCAGTTGGCCATAAAATCTGAGAAGCCACCAGACAGTGACTTTCATTCATTGCTAGGCTGAATTGAGCAAAGCAGCTTAGAGGTGGAAGGCTGCATATCCCCGTGCTGATCTGGCCAATCCCTGTAATAGGCTTAGAGGATCCGATGGCAATCTATGGGACAATCCCGTGCCTTTAATGAGCATCCATTCATTACCTTCCTGACGAGACAGCCTACCCAGCCAGCACTGTCCATTGAGCTTTTAGGAGGGAAAAGCTGTGGGAATAAGAACACGATGTCAGATCCCACCTGGAGTGTCACTGTCGGAACCCAGGGACAAAGGTGTGGCACAGCCCCGCAGTGCCACCCCTATGCCCCGGACGCTGCTTCCCCAAAACCAGCAGGAAGGCAGGGTCTGCCCTGAGAGTGTTCACTGTTCTCAGGTCCGGGAGTGATGCAGGGCATGAGGCAGGATGTTCTTGGGCCAGTCCAGGACCCCAGTGAGCTCAGAGGGCTCGGAGAGCCAGAGGATCTCACAGGCTTTGGCTCAACAAACATCTCAAGGGGAGAAGCTGCTTTGCTCTTATCTCTTGGCTTTATCTCTCTTAAGTCCTGCCTGTTTGGCTCTCAGGAGCTGGGGATGGAGGGTGAGATGGGAGTGCAGGACGTGGTTGCTGTGAGGAGCTGAGCTGAGCCTGGCCGGGTTTGCTGTGCTCTTGCTGCCGGCACAGGGGTGCTGGATGGCAGGGGCTGTGCCCTCAGGGTGCCCGTGGCTGCTTTTTGGTCCAGGTGCTGGAATACATGAAACCACTGTGGTTTTGCTGGAATGATTCTCGTGAAGATTCGGGGGCAAGAAGCTTTGTCTGGCCATTTCTTATTCTGGGTGTTGATCTTGGTTTTTCCTTTTGCTGCTGGAGGTGGAATCAATGGGATTTTCAGTGGGGGGCTCTTGGTTTGCACGAGGGCAGCTGGACAGGCTCTGCCTCCCCCCGACCTGGGAGACAAAGCTGCCAAAGTCCCCTAAAGCCAAGGGGGTTCCTGAAGCCCAGCTGCTGCTTCCCTAGCCATTGCTCCCTTTGTGCTTGGTTTAATTAAATTCTCTGTGAGCTCAGGGTCTGTGAAACAGTTTGTCCGTGTTGTTCCCCTCATCTGCCAGCAAGCTCCTCCTCAGCTGTGTCAGATGAGAGCTGCAGGGACTTACCCTGAGAAGGCAGGAGATGAGAACAGCAAATAAGGAGCCCAGGTGGTGAATTTAATCAGTGTAATACATTCATCTGGACTTTAATCCAGCCGGGTCATTGATTTGCACTAATAACAGCCACCGCTTTTTAAGTTCCAAGTTCTCAGCACTAAAAATATCCTTTTTTAAATATTATCATTTCGGCCTCTTACTACAATACCAATATGTGGGAGTTATGCATTATTGAGGATTCCTGGGGATGTGTTTAATCCATTGTGGTCTAACATGACACAATCCAGGCATCTGCTTCATTAGTAAAAGGTGGTTTAGAACACATTGCAGTGTCACGAAGGGGCTCCTGCTGCTGCTTCCTTGGACTTGGCCATCCAGGAATGATGTTCCTGGTCTGTAATAATAGCCCTGCACTTGAATTCGTTTCCCTCTATGATTTTTAGACCTGGCCAACTGTGTCAGCTTTTATAGGACAAAGCATCCACACAGAGTTTTGTGTGGTTTGGTCCTGTTGCTTTATTATTTCCCTGGGAATTCTTGGATGTGGATGAGGGGAGTGGCTGCACTCGGTGTTCTGATGTGTGTGCCCTGTGTCCCTGTGCCATCGCTCCTGTTAGGGACAGCTGCATGGCTTAGCTGTGTGTCACCAGCTTTGGGCTGGCTGCTGGCACTTCTGCAGCTTCAGGGACACGGATCCCACAACTGGGATGAGCAGATCCGTGTGCTGCTCCCTTTGTAAGGAGCTCTGTTGTGTTAAATAATTCAATCCACTGGGAGTCATTTGTGTGATTTTCTCCTTAATTCCTTTCTGCTTTGGAAACTTCCATGTCCCAGAGTAACAGGTGACGCACATTTTAAAATAAATATCCTTTAAAACGTGGGTTACTCTTGCTTCCCTCAGAGCAATGACAATTTTATCTCCTCTCCTTCCGGAAACCGTTTGGTTGCTCAGATTAACTCAGTTTTCCCACAGTCTGCTCCATGGCAGGGAAGTTGTTTGCTTTCCAGTTTGAATAAGGACAGGGTTTTGGGGTAAAATGAGTCTAGATATGGCATTCCTGATATTCCCAGTCAGGTCCTGTTTATCCATGATGGGATTTTGATGCTGTGGATTGGCTGCCCCATGGGCATAGGGATGCTCATGATGGTCTTGGTGCTGTTTTTCTTTGCTGTGTCCTTTCGCCGAAGGCTCAGCACTCCCCAGCAGCTTCTTGTCCCATTCTGTAGATTCCCAGAGCCGAATTTGTATCTATTTTGTAATATTCTGTTTGCTTATCTGCCTTACTCTGCCCCTTGGGTGACTGAGAGAAGCAGATCCCTCCTTCCCTGAGTGCCATTTTTTTGATGCCTCGATGTTCCTGGGCCTGGTGCATACTGGGCTGAGTTTTATGGAACTGGGAACACATCTTGGGAATCCTGACTGCTTCCCCACCCGGCCATCGTCCTGCAGGCTCAGCCAGGGACACTGGGCTGGGTGTCAAAGTCCAGCTCCAGCCTCCTGGTCAGAAAGGATTTCATGTCCAGGTCTTTGAGGCTGTTGTGGCCTTGACTAGGGAACGTGAGGAGTCCCTTCTGGGGGCAGGAGGCTGGGATTTGTGTGAGCATTTTAGGTTTGGGTCTTGGAGAGTATTTATTGTTTGTTCCTGAGTGCTGTAATGAGGGATCCATGCTGACAACCCGTCAGCCCTGAGCCCACGGCACCGGGAGCTGCCCTGGCTCTGCTTGCTGCAGGTGCTGTTTGCCCTGGAGCAGCTCAAACATGCAGCTCCAGCTCCAATCTCATGATTTATCTGAGTTCAAAGATGATAGCTGATGGTTATCTGTAATTACTCTCCACGAAAGATGTGTCGTGAGGCAAGGGGAGCCTCGACGTGCCCCATCCGCAGGAGGGATTGGGAAGCGATTAGGGTGACATATGCTCCATCCAAACTGAGCTCAAACCTGCCTGGGCTGGGCTGCCGTGGGACAGCTCTGCCCTGTTACCACCTTCCATCCTTCTCCGCACTGCTGTAGGCTTTTACAGGCACACTCCATTCGCAGGCCTGCCTTGTGGCTGCTGTTATTAATAGGAATGACATGGGCAATAATCATAATAAGGTGGAAAATGAGACTAATGCCATCCCCTGGGCTCTGCTGCTGCAGCCGGGCTGAGGCTGGGTGATTTCCTATCTGCCAGGTGAGATCTTCTCAAGAAAGTGTAAATCAATGAAAAATAGAACCACCCAGTCCTAAGGAACCTTTACGTCTGTACTGACTCTCCACGTAACATATAGATAAATAAAAGATAAAGCTTCCAACCAAGTGTGGCAGCCTTCCCAGAATATGGGATATGGGAGACTCTCACTCCAATCAGCCTCTTTCAGCTGAAATCCAGTTATTAGTTAAATTCATCAGAGGGCTTGAAAGCAGAAAGGGAAATTCTTTGCCTTGTGCTTAACCTTTGGGTGATTGCACCTCTTCAGAGAATGAGCAAATCTAGTGGAGCTGCCCTCCCCTGTGTTTGGTGAATGAGCCGTGGGGCCATTCACTGAGATTGGGCATTATTCACTTTGTATAATTCCTGACGAGAGGTTTAAAAATAAACACACCATCCAAGGGACTCTGGGGAGATTATGCAAGAGCAGAAGTGCAGCGAGATGGGCTGGGGTGATGTTCTTTTGTGCACTTCCCTTTGTCTGCTCCATCAGCTGAGTGACCCCATCTTGGCAGGGAAAAGCAGCAGATGTGGGACTGAAACATGCTCCTCTCCTCACTCCCTGGGCAGGATGTCCTGGGAATTGATGGGAGTGGATCCCAGCAGAGCTGTGGGGGAATCTGGGAGGTGCCAGCAGATCCCCAGCCCCAGCAGCCTGTGCTGTGGTGAGGTTTCCTCTGGGAACACGGGAAGCAGAGCGGTGTTCTCACTTGGCTGGGGGTCTGTGGATCTCTGCTCCGTCCTGTCCTTCCCCTGAGCGTGGATTTCTTTGAACACCGCCTCTCTGTGTATCCTTCTTTGAAGATGTTTTGGCTGCCTCCATTGTGGAAGGGCCTGGTGAACACCGGGTGGGAAATGCTATTGTGATTTTACGGGGCTTTTATGTTGTCTGAATAAAGGGCAGCTCTGTACAAGAACAATTTGAACAAATGGCAGCCACTCACCACGTTTCTCCATCTCCCCTCACAGCCTGCTCCTATTCCTGCATCCTGCTCCTGTGGAGGAGGACACAGTTTATGTAACGCTGATTTGAAAGGGAACTACCCAGAGCTCTCATCTTTTACTGTTACAGCTCTACTGATGCAGTAATAAGTGATCTAATAGAGAAACACTTCCCTGCCTTAAGATTATTCATATTCCCAGAGGCCATGGTCCTGGAAACTTGGAGGTACTTGAAATTTTCTAAGGAGATGATGATTGATGGTAGATTTATTTGGGTTTTTTGGGAACGTGGCTCTTCATTAAGTGCATTTTGGATTAGTGAGAAGCTCTGTACTGAAAACTCAGGGTGGAATCTTGTGGGCTAGCAGTGATTGTTTATCCCTGGAAGAGGGATGGACAGGTGAGAGTGGTTTGAATGGCTCTTTTGTGCCCATTTCAGTCTCCAGGGACCACTAAGCCCCTGATTTCTTTTTCAGGTTGGCCCTTAAGAAGCCAGTAAGTGTTGATGAGTTGGGAATATTTAGCAAAATTTTGCAGTAGTGGCTGATTTCATTCCAAAATGTTTAATCCTCGACTGCCTCACTGCAGGCAGGGGCTGAGGTGGAGCAGATGTTTGCCTCCAACTGTGCATCCTGGCTTGGGAAGTGAGCAAAATCAGGAAAAAATGCACCAGACTGGAGGCAGAGGCTCAGCCATTCCCCAAAATACTCTTCCCGTTGGTCCTGTCCTGCAGGGACACGGCTGCTTCAAGGCTCAGAGATTTAAACCCTGCAGGGGCCTGGGAGAAGGTGTAACCCCTGGCTCAGAGGTCACTGTGGGCTTTAGGAAGCCATCCTGGGTGGTGTTCCTGGGCTTTTTCAAACAGACTGTGGGATGGGAGGAGCACGGTGTGTGGGACCTGCTCTGCAGGAGGCTCTTTCCTGGGATTCCCTTTCCCTTCCTCTCCTTTGGCTCGTGTGGATCTGCTCCAGACTCTCTCTAGTAACAAGGTTAGACAGAGTGACTCCACCAGCTCCTCTAACAGTGACCTGTTCCTGATATTCCTTTTATTTTTTATTTTCCTGCGTACTTTGATGGGGAGAGTTATTTGATCTTAATAGAGGTGCCACAAAGGCACAACCGGAAAAGAAAATTGAAAAATCTGGAGTCAAACTCCCACTTTTGAGCACCTCCCTTATATTCCTTGGAAGCTCCCCTGTGGCATTAATGACACATAAAGCCCTTTGGCTTTGGAAGGAGCAAGGGGAGAAGGAGACAGTGGGGACCTTTGGCCAGATGGACTTTTCTGAGCCTTCCCAGCACTGGTGAGGACAGAGTTCAGCATCCCTGGCATGTGCTGTCGGTGCTACAGCCGCAGGTGGGGCCTTGCAGCTCCCCTGAAACCCTTTTTTACTGTTTGTTGTTGTTGTCGTTGTATTTTGGCAGCACCTCTAATGTAATTCAGTATTTCCAGTGGCCAAGTTCCATCCTGGAAATGACACCAGCTGAGAAGAGAAAGCAAAATCCTCTCAGACCTTCAGTAGGAATGACTTTTTTCCTTTCCGCTGGTTTTGCTCGCTGTTGTAAAGCACTCACCTGTTGTACTGGAGTGTTGGGAGTGTCTTAAAGGAGCATCTGCAGAGGGAGGGTTTGTGACTGAGCTGCTGGAGGTTTGCTGAGTGCTGTGGAGACCTGTGGGGACAGTCCTGGTGGTACAGGGATAATCCACGCCGTTCTTAGTGTGCTCCAGAATTGTGCCAGCTGTGCATGTAATTAGAGAGAGCATTGTCTTTTTGCCCTTTCTCTTTCCCTCATTAAGTCAATTTGTTTGTGGTGCTGGGACATGGAAGTGGCCCCTCCTCTCTGTGCCCTGGAATTTACCTTTGAATTTAACTTTACCTGTGGTGTTTGTTGGGCCAGTGCCCAGACCCCACAAACATCCCAGTGCTTAACCTGGGCATCTGCTCACTGAGAAAGTTCTTCCTCCATCCCAGCGAGTGCTCTGCAGTCTCCTGTAAAACAGGAAGCATTATTCTCAGGTCTGTAGTTCCGAAATGCTCCTGGGCATTTCTGCGCTGATGGTACGAGATGAAAGCATTGAGGAGTTTTCTCTTTGGGCTCTTTGCTTTGTACAACCAACTGCCAAGAATAATTGATTCTAATAGGAAGTAGGACTTGCACCTGGAAGACAGGCAGTGTTCAGGGGATGTCAGAGCAAATGTCCTTGTCACCTACTGCGTTTCTTCTCACCACTTCCCTCTTCTTATGGTAGGACACTTTCCCAAATATCTAAGTCCTCATTTTTGTAAATTTACAGAGCTGAGATTTTGTGAATTTTTCTGGTGGCCACAGAGAACATAACTTTATTTCCATCAACCTTCACCGCACAGAAAACTGCTGTGTCTGGGAGAGTGTGCTTTAATACTTGACTGTTCCTATTGTGATTTTATTCTTAAATCCAGTTCTTTGGTTTTAGCAATGGCCAAATTGTAGATGGGATAAACATTAAGATGTGGGAAATGTAAACTTGTGCCTCAGCCAGTTAAACAGAGGGTAATTTCTAGGGCATGATTCACCTGGCTGGAAGGTAGATTGCTGAAATAGCTGGGATGAATCACACTCCAGATGTGTCTCTTTCTCTTCACTGCCTATCAGGGAGTCCAGATGACTCTCTCAGCTGCAGTGTGGGAGACATCTCACTTTATGGGAGAGAAGATCTTTCGAGGTCTTTGGCTGAATATCTCTGACCACAGCACTAAACCCCAGCTTTGAATCCGAGAGCCATGAAATTTCTGGAGTGAGGAGCTCCTGTGTTGAATTCTCTCAGAAAACAGTATTTCATGCTGACCTTTCTCCAGTTTGTCATCTCCTGCTGCTGCAGGTGTCAGGTTCTGTCTCCATAACCCTGCCCTGAGAGAGCCAGACGGCTCCACGGATGCAGCAAGATGTCTTGCAACATAAATTAAACTGGATCTTTTCATTTTAGGCTCTGGCATTCTCTCAATGGACTCAGCGCGTGGGATGGCTGGAACTCCAGTTCTGCCATCCCAGTGCCATCCTTTTGGTACAGGCTGAGCTGGATTAGTGTTCCAAAGGGCCAGGCCTCGCTTGCAGGATTCCTGGCATGGGGATCCCTTCCTTGGGCTCACAGTAAGGACCAGGGGCTGGGAAGGACCAGCCCTGCTGGAGCTGAGCAGTGAGAGCCAAGGACTTAGAGCCTTCCTCCTTGAGATCAAGAATCACCTTGCAAAGCCACCCAAAAGCACCTCCAGAGCTCTGTGTTAACAGCACAAAAAGGCTGAGCTGGCACCCCCCTGTCCCTTTGTGTCCCTCTGCAGTCCCTGCCAGCCCTCGCCGCTGGCCAAGCCGTGCTCCTCAGAGCTGGGGTTTTGTGCCTCGGGCTCGGGAATGGATTTTTGCAAAGTAGGCTGGGAGGGTTTGAAGCCCAGTGCCTCTGAAGTTTGGGCTCAGTGACGTTTCTGTGGCAGTTTGTGCCCAGAACTGCCTGTGTGTGAAGTGACAGCACAGTCTATGTCAGCTGAAGCAGAAGCAGCAGGAACACAGCTCCTGCGTAATAGCTCTGTTCCTGGTTCCTCATCAGTGGGAAAGGGACTAAAATACCCAATGGCATTAACAAAAGGAACAAGTGTCAGGCCAACCCGATTCATTTTTTGACAAGGAAACTGATTTTGCAGCCAAAGAGAACGTACTCTACCGCATTTACTGATACAAGCTGAATGCAGGATCACAGTGAGCCACGGGTGGGAGGTGGCCATGGGGAAAGGGGGACGTGTGAGGTATTACTGGGAGATTTCTGTGACACTGGAATAAATATTTCATGCTGTTGCACAAATCTCTGGTAAGGTCCCTTTGGGAATAGTATTTGCAATTCTGGTCATCTGTGTTCCAGAAAAATGCAGGCAAAGGATCAGGGTGCCTAAAAGGGTGCCTGGGGGAGGAAAAGCTGGAAGGGCAGAACTTCCTTACCTGGGAAACCACACCTACAGTGTCTGTAAATAGAGCAAAGGGGAGGCACTGGTGAAGGGAAGAGCCCAGGCCTGGCAGAAGAATAGATTTCTCTTATCTGGTCTCAAATGCATTGTGGGGGCTTCTGCAGCTCCGCAGTCTCAGCCCTTCTGGATTTGTCCCAGGGTTTAAACTGATCCCTGTTTATGAAAGCATCCAGGATCCTTGATTTGGAGCAGAGCAAGAGGCAGTGAGGAGGCACTGAAACATGTCCGAGCATCCAGGTGTTGCACTGGAAGCAGAACTCAGTCTTTAGAGCTGTTATTTCTCCAGATGTAGCTGCCCTGCTTTGCTGAGCGCAGAGCTGGGCTGAGCTGGGGGTCCATGCCCATCTGACTGCACCTGCTGCTGGTTTGGATGGCAGCCTGTGCTCCCTCCAGCCCTGTCTCTAAAGCCCAGATGTGGGATAACCCCTCAGTGAAGCAGGAGGTGCCCTGTGCCATGAGTTCAGCCATCGACTGAGAGCTCATTCCGTGCCTTGGTTCTCTGTCTGGTGTCACAGGGGGCTCGTGTGGCCAAGTCCCCCTGCGTGACACACAAAGGGCACGTGTTTCTTTACAGCTGGTTTTGAATGAGAAGGGACAATTAGTCAAAGTGAAAGCGAGGGGAACACTGCTTTACTTTAGTGCCCACTGCCTGGATCCACCTGGGTTTTGAGGATGAAAGGCTCTGCCAGGTTAAGCTTTGAAGGCATTGCTGCTTTGTGTCTGACTGACTCCACAACTGAAGGGCTGGAGCTGCAGCTCCGACTGTCCCAAGCCCAAGGAGCTCAAGTTTTTAAGGAAAGCCAGTTCAAGGCAGAGGGTAAATCAGGCCATTTACTCTGTTCACTGGATTGGCTGCACTAACTGAATGTTCTCCATTTGTGCTGAGAACACTGAAGCTGTGCTAGAGGTCTCCTTCAGGTTCTCAGTTAACAGGGGTTTGGGGAAGTCAGGCTTCCATGAGGAGCTCTCTAACCTTTGCCAGTGCCTCAGCACTTCCATAACTGCTGTGAGAGGTTATTGTTGGTGTGCTTTGTGTTCCTGCCCAAGCTGGGAGGGCACTGAGGCTCCCAGAGCCTCACCACAAGGTCTGTCATGGTCACAGGGCTGAGTGCTGTCCCTGTGAGCTGAAACTGGGACTTGGGGGGAGCCCAGGCCCGTGTTCAGGGTGTCTGAGTGGCAGAACTAACCAGCGAGGCCCAGGATGGCTCTGACAAGCTAATTAGCATACAGGGAAAATCTGTATTTGCTGGGGCAGCCTCAGTGCTGAGCGCAGAATTCCTGCAGTGGGCGAAACGTAAACACAATTTATTATTCTGTTCAAAACCACAGAACTGTCATTCAGACGAGCAGGGGTGTCCTGGGCACGGATGGATGGCTGGTGTTGTGGAATCACAGGCAGCAGTGCTGGGATGAGTCCTTCCTGCTAGCGTGGAGCAGGAGTTTCACGTCTGTCACAGAGGAGACCTGCTCTGTGCTGGTGCCGTTCTGAGGCTCCATGGGATGTTCCTGAGGTCCTGTTGGACACCAGGCTGGCCTCAGTCCAGCGTCCAGGGGTCGGGATGTGCTCCGTGCATGCTGTCCCGAGAGCCAGGGCCAGCAGGGCCCCCTGGGCAGAGCGTGGGCTGGGCTGTGCCCGGGCCAGGCTGGGGCAGGTCACAGGGTGTCAGTGTGAGGGATGTCAGTACATCACCAGCACCAAAACGGGCAACTCCCAGTTTCAAAAAAACCATTCTAAATACATGCACTAACTTTGCTTGGATCTGCATGGAAAGCCTCCCGAGCCTCTGACATTTCAACTGAAGTGAGAATTCCTTTGCAGGACACCATCGCTTGTTTTTTCCTGTTTTTGGGAACTGTGCGTTATGCCGATGGAATTGTCCCTGACAGATGTGCATGTGTGGAGGTGGGAGGGGAGGTGCTGCTGTCCGTGCCAGGAGCTGGGAGGCACCAGACACGGCCCGTGGAGCTTGCCTGGCATGATTGGGAGCAGGATGGGGGCAGTGGGCACGGACACAGCCACGGGTGAGGGTGGCATTGCCATGGAGAGCTGTGCGGCCGAGCTTTGCTGTGTGTGCTGCTGTGCATGTGCGGGGCCGGGACTGCGGGCGCTCACTGACTGTGCCTTTCTCTCCCCAAGCTGATCAGTGGTGGTTCCATTGTCAGTGCTGAGGCAGTATGGGATCACGTCACCATGGCCAACCGGGAGTTGGCGTTTAAAGCAGGAGACGTCATCAAGGTCCTGGATGCTTCCAACAAGGACTGGTGGTGGGGTCAGATTGACGATGAAGAAGGATGGTTTCCCGCCAGCTTCGTGAGGGTGAGTGCCTTTCTTCCTTCTGCTCTAAGGAATCACTGCTGACACTCAGGGTGTTGAGGAACTGAGCTCTTATTGTGTTTTTGCTGTGGTTGTTTTCCCTGATGCTGATTCCCACTGCTTTGCCTGTTTTCTGTCCGAAAAATGGGAGGAAAAGGAAATTAAATGAGAGTGGGGCAGAGGGAGGCTGGAATTGGCTCATTGGGATATGGAGGGGAGCCTCTCTCGTTAAGCTGTTCTACTTCAACAAACCCCATCCCTGGAAGTGCCCAAGTGTTGGACGGGGCTTGGAGCAGCCTGGCGTGGTGGAAACTGTCCCTTCCCATGGTGAGGGGGTGGCACTGGATGGGCTTTAAAGTCCTTCCCAACCCAAACCACTTTAGGATGCCACGATTCCATGGAGACCGGTTCAGGACTGTGTGGGCTGTGAGGAGTTGATTTGGTGGGGCCTAAAAGTTCACACCAACTCCAGGGGACCTGGATTTGGAAGAGCTTTCTGCTCTGCATATGGCATAGGGAGGGGTCAGCCCTCTCCTGTCCCAAAATCAGCGCTGCATTTTGACTCTTCAGCAGTTTGGATGTAAAATTATTTCACTAATTAGTCTGTGACCAACTCTGGTTATTTCTTAACAATACTAGGAGCTGTTCTGTCTCTGTTTTTCTGCCGGAGCAGGTTTTGCTGTCCCAGCCACCTCCAAAGAAAGAGGATTTGAGCACTTAATAGTTTCTTTTGCCCAGTGTGTGTTAAAAGTGCAAAGAGTAAGCAGATACTCTTTCTGATATTGGCTCCTGCCACACTGTTTGGGTGGTCTTGAGCCTTCCTTGGGGAGTCAAGATATCAGCTTTGACCTTCTGCACTTCTCCTCTCCCTTCTGCCAAGGGTTTGACGGGCAGGATCAGAGATTAAATTCCTTTGGAAGCTTAGGGACTGAGGTTCAAAAAAAAGAAGACTTGTTTTGCCTTGTACAATTGTGTGAGAGCTGCCTCTTTGTCCAGCCTCCCAGGCAATCTGACAATTCCACACCATCCAGGGGAGGATGGTGTGGAACACTCACTGAAGACCATCCTGCATCCCAAGAGATTCCGTGTTTGCTTGGGGTCTCTGCCTGTCTTACCTTCTTTGAACCCTCCCTCTTCTGGAAACATCAATATCCCTCAGTTCATCTGGGAAAGAGCCATGTGGATTAGGAAAATTGGGTTAAAAGGGATGATCTGGTGTTTCCTGGTGATGTACAGTCACCACCAATGTGGAACCCAGACCTCTGCTTGCTGCTGCCTCCCCAGCACACAATTTTTTCCCCTCTGGTGCAGCTCTTGTGTCTCCCCAGGGTCTGACCAGTGCCAAGAGTGAGAGATCCATGTCTAGAACTGGAGCCTGGGCTGCCTGAAAAGGTTAATGCTGTTACTCTGGCCTGGGATAACAAACAGGGTTTGGTATTTTGGGAGTCTGACCCTGCAGCCAGAGGTGGCAACAAATCTGGAAAATGGATTTGTAGCAGGTGTGGTTGAGGTGAAAACCCTGTTGCAGAAACACTCACCTGTGTCACTAACACGTCTCCTCTGTGCTGCAGCTGTAAAGGCTGAATGAGAACAATCTCATTTTATTTGCTTGCTTTAAACACTGAAATATTCTGGGCCAGTTGAACCTCTCAGGGCATTGAGCAGTGCTGATTTGTTTGTGGTTCTGGGGAGAAGATTGAACCCCCCTATTGTGTGATGTCATAGACAATCTGTCCACAGGGGGTTTAAGATCAGTCTGGTTTTGCACTGTCCTGTTTTCTAAAAACACACCCAAAAGCTGAATGAACAAGTGTCTTTAAGGCCCAAACCCGTGAATCGTTTGGCTTGGCTGAACTCTCCATCTCTCCCTACGCTTTTCAAAGGCTGAGAGGATAGTTTTAGAAACCGGGGAGAACAAAGGAGAGGAATCGGTGGATCTCAGACTTGTGCACAAATGTCTGGAACAAATCGTGGATCCTCATCCTTGGTGCTGAGGGTCACAACAGCGTTACCAAACAGGTTTCTTGCCCATTCTGTCCAGTATCCCAATGAGATCAATGCTTCCAGCAGCTCTGCAAGAGGCTGGCTTGGTTATTTCATCTGAGAATCACTTGTTGAGGGCAGGCAGGAGCCAGACACCTGCCCTTGCCCCTCCCAAAGGGGAGCAATGCCTGGCTGTGCTGCCATGAATGATAATTAATATTTAAAAACAAGAGTTCTGGCCCATTTTGTCTGCAGGTCTTGGAGGGAGGCTGGAGGGGAAGATTTGCCCCCCAGGTTTCCAAAGCAGCTGAATAAGAAATGAAAGAACTGCGAGAAGAGCAGATGATCACTCACATCATGAGGAGGCTGCGTTTTTCTCTGTTGTACTTTGAGCCCTGCTTTTTTAAGATGATGCCAGAAAACTGCCTGATTTAGCCTGGGTGGTTGTAGTTTTACTTGCAAAATAATTGCCTTTCTTTATATCTGTGTTTCTCTTATGCAAGCACAGAAGGAAAAGGGAACAATATGTTGCATAGAATATGAATAGCAGTCAAGTGAGGGATGTCAGACAGACCAGACAGGTATAAAGCCAAATAGGATTAATTTCAGGATATTTCAGACTTCAGACCTCTTGTAAATACTAACAGGAGTGCAGCAGAAGATCCCTGCACTGTTAGGTTCCTCTCAAAGTCCTTTGAATCACTTCTGAGGACAAAACTGGGCTGGGAACCCAGTTTGCAATGAGATGTCTGACGCTTCTTGCTCTCCAGCCAGATCATCTGAAAACCTTTGGCAGAGCATTTGGCACTCACAGAATCTCATAGCAGGAAACTTCACATTTGCAAGTGGAGAGGAAAACAGTAACCTGCTGATTCCCTTGGCCTCCTTTACATGCCAGCCAGGGGTGGCAAACAAAAAGGCTCCCGAATTCCCTGCACACACTGCAATTGTTGTCTCCCTGCTCACACCTGCAGTAATCCTCTTAGTAACTCGGGACTTGGATAGAAGGAAAGGGGGGGAGAGAGGAAAGCCGTGGAGCTTTGGGAGCGCAGGAACTCTCAAGGAGAAAGTGGATGATAAAGCAATGTTTTTTGGGGAAGAGAAAGCACAGTACAGGAGAAGTAAAATTTGGAGCCAGCATGGAATGGTGAATGGTTTCTGCAGGGAGCTGCTGCGCTCAGGGAGAAGGTTATGAAAACCCATAAGTCAGAAAGGTGGATAAGAGCTCCAGAACTAAATTAAGACTCAGCAATGAGCTGCGTTTAGACAGATGAAGGTGTCTCTGCTGTATTTTAATGCCTGCTCTGAGCTCACTGGACACCCACAGGGTGCAGCCGTGGCAGCTGCACGGTGCCTTTGAAAATCCTGTCAACTTTCAGTGGTCAGACAGGTTGGGAGGAACAACTGGAAAAAAACAGCAGGAATCTTAAACAAGATTTCTTGTGGTGGTAATGGCACTTTTCTCTCCTTTGTGGATGGCAGAGCCTTGGGCTGTCTGGGCATCATGGGGTACAAATGAGTTTTTGCATAACCAGCACATTGACCCTGGCTCAGAAAAACAGGCTCAGTGTAGGCACGGAGGGATTTACAGCACAGAATAACAGTCCTGGGCTGCCATGGATCCATTGCTGTACCTTGAGGTCTCCTTGAGAAAGCACAGTCAGCCTCAAAGCAAAGTTTTGATTGCAGAGCCCCCATCAAGTCTCCGAAATGGCCCAGGCGAGACCCTCCAAACACAGGAAGTCAAATGGCTTTGTGTTTGGGCTCTGACAGATTTCCACTGAAAGAGAAATAAAAAGAGTAAAGCTTATGGATGCTGTGCAGTGGAATCTTTCCTCAGAGACATGGCAGAGTGCACCTGTCCTGGGCAGAGGGGGATTTATTCCTGTGTAAAGCTCTCCTTAGTCTCTTTGGATACCGAGAGGCAGACTGAGCTTGGAGAATATATTTCTTCTCACCTCAGCAGCACTGACTCTCCCTTCCTTCCGTTCCTAAGACAAGGTAAAGAGCAAAGCTGGGGCTGAGGAGCTTTTACTGCAGCTTCTTGTAGAGCCTGGTGACTGAAGAAGGGAAGGGTGATGGTCCTCCCAAGGCCTGAGCAAGGAGGGGTATAAAATCTTTGTGGTCTCCTCTTCCAGGAGAAGGTGCAGGGGTGGAGAGTGCAGGGGTGGCAGTGCTCCGTGTTCTCTCTCACCACTGCCTTGGTTCCCCCAAGTGTTGTAATTTTAGATTGATTTTCCTGCTGAAAAGCTGTCTTTGACCCACTTTATTTTCTGCTGCTAAAGGAGAAGTGCTGGATAAATTGGAGTGAGCTTTTAAGGCTCTGTGGAGAAGGAGACTCTAAACTCAGAGCCTGGTCCCAGTGCTGGCAGCTCATGCCTTTATTGGGTGGGTGGGTTTAGCTTTAGCTGTGCCTGCTCTGTATTGCAGGTGTAACTCCACATCTTTCTGCCCCAACTGCCTCTTTTTGCCTGGAAAATCTGATTGTATCTTGTTGTAACAGCTCATCACTCGCCTGCTTTCCCTCTGCAGTCCTGGCAGTAGCATTCCCTCAGAACCAGTGGCATCAAGGTGAGATTTCCTGAGGAAAAAGGATGGAGCTGAGGTGTCCTCACCTGTTGGATGGGCAGCCCGGGATGTGCTGCAGTGCCTGCTGCAGTCATTCCAAAGGAGATTTGATTCTCCTGTGGCAAATCAGCTTAAAAATAGCTGTGCTGGAGGTAGGGCCCAGCACGGGCAGCGCTGCTGGGGACAGGATGAGCTGCAGAGCTTTGGGGTTTTCCAAAGGTGAGGAGCATTTCGGCATCCCAGGGCTGCCTGTGCCACCTGCAGCTGCCAATGTCACCACAGCTCAGGTGGGTGACATCCATCAGGTCCCCAAAGGGTCATACATTGGCACTTGGCCCTTCCCTGGACAGGCTGGTGCAAAGCTGGAGTTTTGAGGTCGTTCTTTGAGTCAGGCAAACCTGGCACAGACCTGCAGAGCTCCTTCCCTGTCCCTGCCACACAGACTGGGAGGGAAGGCCCTTCTTCCTCAGCCTGGCAGGGGCTCTGCCCTGAGCTCTGAGCTCCTGCTCCTCCCACTTGTGTGTCCCAGGTGCCAGCACTCAGCAGGGCTTTGGCTTTAGGGAATGGGGGGGCTGAGCCCTAATCCCCAGGGTTTTCATGGATGTCGTGTGGCACATGCAGTTTGCTGCAGTGTCCAAGCAGCTTTTGGTACCTGCTGGAACTCCAGCCCTGGGAATGTGCATTTGGACTGCAGGAAACAGGGAGGGAGCTCAGGGCCTCTTCTGGAGCTGATTTGTTCACCTTTCCTGGATTACAGAGCCTGAAGCCGTCCACATAGAATCCCCTGTTTTCTCCTTTCCAGAAATGAGTAATGGGTATTTCTCACCTTGCGTAAAGGGAATTTCTGAGGCTGGGAATGGAGAGTTTTAGAGGAGAGAGGAAGAGCTGGAGTGGGTTTGCTGAAGCTGTGAGGAGTTGGAGGAAGGAAAGAGAAGGTATCAAAGAGCCTGTGGGCTGGAAGGGCAGTGAGGCTGGAGCTGGATTAATGAGGGAAAAATTCAGGCTGTGGAAGAAAATCGTGGCAGGATCACAGGAGGGGAAAGCAACTTGCTTCAGCTGCCTTTCCTTCTGCTGCCAAGTGCCCTGTCCCTCCTCCTGGAACAGGATCCAGGAGACGGTCTGTGCTTCCCAGCAAACAGCATCCCACCCACATTCCCAGCCCTTCCCTGTGCCTGGGCTGGCTGGGGCAGCTCCGGGGGACACGCAGACATGGAGCCAGGGAAGGGGGAGCACCTTGGCAGAGCCCAGGACAGCCTGCGCTTCTCCTCAGGGCTCCGAGAGGCTCAGCCTGGAGCTGCTGCTGCTTTACTTATGCAAAGCTCTGCACCACGGGCCCTCCTGGCTTGCAAATAAGCAACTGATCTTCTTAATCCAGCGTGGAGTCCAGCGGAGCGGGAATGTGACACTGCACAGAGCGGGAATGTGACACTGCACAGAGCGGGAATGTGACACTGCACGGGAATGTGACACTGCACAGGAATGTGACAGTGCACAGAGCGGGGATGTGACACTGCACGGGAATGTGACACTGCACGGAGCGGGAATGTGACACTGCACGGGAATGTGACACTGCACAGGAGTGTGACACTGCACAGAGCGGGAATGTGACACTGCACAGAGCAGGAATGTGACAGTGCACGGGAATGTGACACTGCACAGAGCGGGAATGTGACAGTGCATGGGAATGTGACACTGCATGGAGTGGGAATGCGACACTGCACAGAGCGGGAATGTGACAGTGCATGGGAATGTGACACTGCATGGAGTGGGAATGCGACACTGCACAGAGCAGGAATGTGACACTGCACGTGGCTGTGGACAAGGGCACAGCCCTGGCTGGAAGCAGCTCAGGGAGGCAGGGAAAGGGAGCAGATCCTGTGGGAATGCCGAGCAGGGCAGCGTGGATGGGTGGGGAACAGTCTGTGAGAAAGGCTCTGTGCCTCCATGGATTTCTGCAGGTCACTGGAGCCTCTGACACTGGGCCAGTGGCACTGTAACCCTCTGTGCTGCCCACACTCATCCTATAAAGTTCAGATTCCCTGGAATGGCAGCAGCTCTTTGGAAGGATGTCTGTATCATTAATCAGTCACGTTACTTAATTGTGAGCGAGAATGCAGAATGGCACATTATCTCCTGGTTTTGTCCTTGTGAATATCCAGTGGAAGGAGGTTAATAATGCAGCTGGCTGGTAAAATGTTTGGTTGATTGTGGTTTCTGATCATTATGCGGCGATCAGTGCTCAGTGCCTGTTCAAGGAAAAAGTGCTCTCCATGCAGAGCCTGCTCTGAGCAGGGGAAATCTGCCATAATTGCAGGTCACTGATGTTGGCCTGGTGCCACTGGGTGATTTCATGCACCATTTGGGCAAAGCTGTAGATAGATAAATGATATTTATAGAAATTTTATACCATAGAATCACAGATTGGTTTGGGTTGGAAGGGACCATAAAACTCATCTAGTGCCACCCCTGCCATGGCAGGGACACCTCCCACTGTCCCAGGCTGCTCCAAGCCCTGCCCAGCCTGGCCTTGGACACTGCCAGGGATCCAGGGGCAGCCACAGCTGCTCTGGGAATTCTATTCCAGGGCCTGCCCGCCCTCCCAGGGAAGAATTCCTTCCTAATATCCCATCTATCACAGGGAAGCCATTCCCTGTGTCTTGGCCCTCCATCCCTTGTCCCCAGTCCCTCTCCAGCTCTCCTTTAGGCCTTGGCAGGGGCTCTGAGCCCTGTGACCACCTTGCCACAGGTCACTAAATCTGTCAGGCACAATCTGCCCTCAGTGCAGCCGTGGTGGCTCTCACCAGTCACCTCCTTGTCTTTCACGTGCCTGAACATATTTTCCAGGACTCTGCTCCATGATCTTGCCGGGCACAGAGGTGAGCCTGCCTGGCCTGCGCTTCCCTGGGTCTTCCTTTTTTCCCTTTCTAAAAGGATATCAGTCATAGAGAACATGAATTAGCACAATGCAACCATCAGCTCTCCCTGGCTCCCAGAACTGGTCCTTAGGGAAAAGGGCCTTTTTTATTTGATTATTTTACTTTTATCTGCCTCTGCAAGTTCTTCCATTACGCAAGAGCTGGTCATGACTTCCCAATTAGGGTTGAATTTTGAAACAGGACTGGGAGCCTCATGATAAGCCTGTTCCTCTCCACATGGAAGGGGCCTTTCAATGGGAAACATCATATGGGATGAGCATTATGCAATTTGATTTTTTTCCCCATAGTTTTCACTGGTTTCTTTTAATTAATTCTTCATACAGAGTGTTTGAAATGACTCTCAGGGTTTGGTGGTTTGGCTGCTGGGCCTTTTTCATGGTGTGGGGGAAACCCTCCAGTGCTGTTTCATTTTACAGGTATTTTACACCGCAGAGGTGTTTAAAGAGGCCCTGGATTTATTGTTGTAGGGTTGTTGGTGATTGCTGAACGGCTGTTGTTGTTTATCCTTAAAGAACAGTGCCATTGGGTGCAGGAGTTCAGTCTGGGATGCCAATGCTGTGCCAAGCCACAGCTGAACTGCTGAGGGCCACGGGACAGGAGCCTGGAGAGGCTCCTTGGGATCCAAGGGAGCAGCAGAGCTGAGAAGCTGATGGGAACTCCTGTCCCATCCCTGCTCCATGGAAATCCCCTCAGGAGCTTCCCAGGGATGGCAGCCACCCATCCTGAGCTGGGAATGCTGGGGAGATGGGATAAAACTGGGAGAAAACGGGAGTTTTGAAGTTTCTTTAATAAAAATAAGAGAGATTTGCACTGAGAAGGAGAGGCAGCTGTGCATGGGGAGGAGACGGACCTTTTTCCATGAGTGGGATCTCAGCTGCTCCCCACAGGAAGGAGGTGAGGCATTTCAGGCATTTTTGGGAGAGTCCATGTGCCTGAAACACAGGGCTCACCCTGTTCCAGGTGACTGGGCTAAAATAGGAATATTTGCAGCTTTGTCTAAATCAACTCAATATGACATTTAATAAATTCCTGGGCAAAGCCAGTGTGGCTGTTCCACCTGGCTGTCCCTGCAGCTCCATCACTGCCAGGGAGGCAGAGAGGTTCCAGCTTGGGGTGGTGGCACTGGGACAGGGGACACAGTTAACCCTTGAAGTGCCACCTTTATCATGGCCCAGCTCCTCCCCAGCTCAGAGAGCTGAAGGTGCAAACCCAACCCCAGGTCTGGCTCACCAGAGAGCTGCTCATGGATGAGAGCAAGAGTTTGGTGATGCATTTCAGTCCATGTTTCAACATCTCCATGAGCTTTTCCGTGATTATCCCTCAGTTTGGGAGGGGAAACCTCCTCCAGTTGCAGTGAGTGGCCCAAGGTCAGTGTCAGAGCTGCCACTGCACCTCAGCTTCTGTGAGTCACAGTCCAAACTTCGAATGATGCCCTGGGAGAAAGATCCTTGCTGGATTTTCAGAGAATTTCAGAGGTTAAGATGGAAACAGAAGTGTTTGAACAGCACAGTGGGATTCATCCTTCCAGCAGCTGTGGCTGGAATGTGGGGTGGAAGCACCCTCGGCTTCCTCTGGAACTGATAAAATTGTTGCATTCGTTTTTAATCTAAGGCAGAAATCACCTAGACTGGAACTGTATTTTTTTCCCCTTTGGGAACATGAATCCTGGCAGGAAGGAGCAAAAATTTCATTAAGGAAGAAAGCAGGACTCCTGAGATTCGCAGATGAGGAAGGAGGGAGTGTTCCTGCCGTGCACAAAAGGCAGCCTGAATTTGAGGAATCATGAAAGTTTGCAAATTTGCTATCTGCCTTGGAGTTTCAAAGCCTTTAGGATTCATGACTCAGGCTTACACACACATGCCTTGTTATGATTAGATCTTTCCTGCTTTTTTTAAAGTGAAAATCAATTTTTTTCTCATGATCACCTGACTCCAGGAGGTAGAGCTTTAAAAATATGCCCTGTTGCCAAACTGGCAGGAATGTCATAAAACTTGGTAACAAGCTGTTCCAGTTGGGTTTGGGAAGGCTGCAAAATCCCTTTTCATAGGAGAAAAAAAGCAGGGTGGGAAGTTATTTTAAACTTCAGCCACCAGGGTTTAATACCCACATTGGTCCTGCTGGATTTTCCACATCTGTTTGGTTCAGAATGCCAATGAAGCTGTCACGAGGACGTAGCCCTTGGAGGACTCCCTGTGCCATTCTGTCCTTCCCAGGGCCCATTTTCCCTTCTGAGGGTGTCCCTAGGTGTTCCCAGCACTGGAACTGGTGTCAGCAGTCGGCCCCTGAGGTCACTTACACCAGCATGGCCATTACTCAGCAGCAGCACTTTGGGATTTTATTTATTTTTTATTTCTTTTTTCAGCATAAACCACAGCTCATGTTCATGGGGTGTTGCTCTGCCTCAGCGAACCCAAAACCCCTTCCAGAGCAGGGTGGGGTTGCTGAAATGCTTTTCAAACGAGCTTTTGGGTTGTTTATCTCAACAAGAAACTTTTTCTGCCATCTGTTTCAGTGTGCTGGGAGAGGTTTTCCATGCTGGATCGCACTCTGTTTGGGTGGGATTGGATCACCAGCTCCCTGCTTTCCCTCACACTGACCCGGGGCTCAGCCAGGCCTGCCAGTGCTGATGGAAGTCCTACAAAACCCTTTCAAATCCCCGCAGCTGGGAGCTAGTGTGAAAGTCCAGCTTTGCAGCAATGGCACGATGGAGATGCCCATGCTGAGGGAAGGAGCTGGGAAGGGCTCACAGAGCTGCTGCCAGGCTGGCTGTGTCTCCCTGGACTTTCTCTGTGTCCACACTGGCATGGCTGTGGTCACTCCCCAGTCCTGTGCTGAGCCCGGGCTGTGTGGGGACATCAGAGACAGGAGCTGAGCCACACTCAGGGAATCTGGGAATATCCTGAGCTGGAGGGACCCCCAAGGATCACCCAGTCCAACCCCTGGCCCTTTGCAGACACCCCAACAATCCCACCCTGTGCACCCCTGGGAACATTGTCCAAACTCTCCTGGAGCTGTGGCAGCCTTGGGGCCATGCCCATTCCCTGGGGAGCCCCAGCACCCTCTGGGGAAGAGCCTTTCCCTGATCTCCAACCTAACCCTGCCCTGACTCAGCTCCAGCCGTTCCCTCTTGCCCTCCTGATGGGCAAAAGGAGATCTCGTGTGCCATTTCAGGGCAGGGGACACAGAGGGGACCATGTGAGCAGAGCAGGCAGGACAGCAGATCCGAGCTGGCTTTGCCCCTGGCTCGCTCTGGCACTGGAATCCCTGCCCCTGCTGAAGAGGCATCCTGGCATTCCAAAGGGCACTGCTGCCCTGCAGCCCCATCCAGCCCCAGCAGCTCCCAGACACGGGCCACACTTGGGATCAGGGCAAAACGTTTGGCTTTTCATCGCCTTGAGGCTTTTTATCCCCCAGTTTTGCAGCATCATTAACATCCTGCTAAAGAAGGTTGGGATTTTTTTTTTGGCCTTTACAACTCGCTGTGGGAGGGCAGAACGTGGGAGCTGCAAGAGGTGCTTTAGCAGAACAGCTGTTGGCTGGGAAAGCAGGGAAGGAGCAGGGGCAGGTTGGGAGGTTTTTACTTTACTAATTTACAGGAACACTGCCCTTTACAATCTGTTTAAAGCCGAATTTCAACTGAATAATGGGAAAGTAGGAAAAACTATTAGCATTGAAAGGAAGCCTGAAGATCAGGTTAATGATGCTGCTTGGTTCCGTTGTACTCTGTGTGTGGACAGTTTCAGTGCTCACAGGAAAATGTATTTTTAGGTTTGAAAGTCCCCAGGATTTGGGCTTCAAATGCTGAGAGTTGCTTCGTTTCCATCACAGCTGAGGTGGTCTGTGAAAGACAGGGGTATTTCTGTCGGCTTTAAGCTTTATTTAATGTTTGTTTACAAACTACCCTGAGCCCAATTTGAGTCAATCAGAGTTATTTTAAGCAGGTTTTGTGGGAAAAGGTAACAGAAGGAGGCCCTTGATCCGTATGGTGTGTGCAGAGCACAGACTTGTTCAGACACACAGGAGAGAATTTGAATCTGCAATTTCAGTGTATGATTTTTATTTGATATTGGAAAGAAGCTTCAGTATGCTGAAAACACAGTGATCCTTTTTCATTGCTTTTTGGGGTTTGTCCCAATATTCAGTGCCCAGTGCACCCATCCCAGGCTGCCCTCAGCCCCCCAGGTTTTAGGAGACTTGCTCAGGGGTGTCCTGTCTGCGCACTTTGGGGATCCTGTGGTTTGGGGTTTCCAGTCCCGGGATGCTGAGCTGTGGGGTTTGCCTGGGTCAGAAAGGCTGTCCATGGGGACAGCTGCTGAGGAATCGAATCAGGGCTCCTGCACAGCCCTGGCCCGGGAGGTCACAGAGCCCCAGCACCATGGGCCAGTGCTGATGTGCACTTCATATCTCTGAGCCAGACACATCTCCACCTCGAATCAGTCCCCTGGGAAGGGCTTAGCCCTGCTCCCACAGGATCTTCCTGTTCAGACAGACCCCAGTTGGAGGTGGCAGGGGCTGGGACAGCAGTGCTGGACACCAGCAGCTGCAGTTTTCCTTGTGCTGCTCTGTTGTACTCGTGTCCATCTCCCTCTGCAGCTCTGGGCAGCATGCAGTCACCCTGTCCCATATTTCACATTTGGGATCAAAGCAGCCGGCACCAGCAATCCCCTCAGAGATGGCGAGGGCGTGGGGATACGTTTGGGGCTGCTGGCACCAGTGTGGAAATGGGCAGTGCCAGCTGGGAGCTGAGTGCACACCCTGGTGGGGTGAGCAGGGTGGATCCAGCATCCCCAGAGCCCTGCAGCCCTGAGCCAGCATCGCCAGAGCCCTGAGCCAGCATCGCCAGAGCCCTGCAGCCCTGAGCCAGCATCCCCAGAGCCCTGCAGCCCTGAGCCAGCATCCCCAGAGCCCTGCAGCCCTGAGCCAGCCCCTCTGCTGCTGGGAATAATCCCTGTGCTGTCCCCTCTCTCCTGCAGCTATGGGTGAACCAGGAGGATGGGGTGGAGGAGGGAACCAGCGAGGTGCAGAACGGCCACTTGGACCCCAGCGCCGACTGCCTGTGCCTGGGCAGGACCGTGCAGAACCGGGACCAGATGAGAGCCAACGTCATCAATGAGATCATGAGCACCGAGCGCCACTACATCAAACACCTCAAGGACATCTGCGAGGTACCGGGGCTGGGGCACAGCTGGGGGCTGGGCTGGGGTGTCCCCTCTACATCAAACACCTCAAGGACATCTGCAAGGTACTGGGGCTGGTTCACACCTGGGGGCTGGGCTGGGGGTGTCCCCACTACATCAAACACCTCAAGGACATCTGCGAGGTACCGGGGCTGGGGCACAGCTGGGGGCTGGGCTGGGGTGTCCCCTCTACATCAAACACCTCAAGGACATCTGCAAGGTACTGGGGCTGGTTCACACCTGGGGGCTGGGCTGGGGGTGTCCCCACTACATCAAACACCTCTGTGAGGTACTGGGGCTGGGGCACAGCTGGGGGGCTGGAAAGGGCTGGTCTGGGGTTGTCCCCCCTACATCAAACACTTCAGGGACATCTGCGAGGTGCCTGAGCTGGGGCACACCTGGGGGCTGGGCTGGGGGTGTCCCCACTGTGTCAAACACCTCAAGGACATCTGCAGGGTACCTGGGGCTGGGTCACACCTGGGGTTGTCCCCACTACATCAAACACCTCAGGGACATCTGCGAGGTACCTGGGCTGGGGCACAGCTGTAGGGCTGGCCAGAGCTGAGGCCTGGCTTTGTCCCTGGGTGATTTGGGAACAAGCTGCAGTGTCTGAGGACTGTGTCTAATGGAGGAGCAGCATCTGTCCATAAGTATTGACAGTTCTGAGAATTTCCTGCTGGATCTGATGATTCCTTTAGTTTGTATTAACTAAAAGTGCAATTTCCTGACCTTTATTCCATAGCTCTTTGACTAAAACATGATGAGGTTGAGATCCTTCAAGCAGTCCTCTTAATTAAAACCCAATGCCATCTACTTTTGAACTTGTGATTGAGGAAATTAGGTTGTAATTAAACCAATCAGTTACCCATGCCATCTGTGCCTTTCATGTCGGGTTCACAATTTCCCCTGGCTCGGGATGGCCCCCATTTGCCTTTTTTATGGCGAGACTGAGGGCAAAATGTTTCCACCATGGGAAATGAGGAAGGGAACCAGCAAGCAATGGACTTCAGTGACTGACCCCACAAATCCCCAACTCGGTTCTTGTTCATTAGGTTACAATTAACCTCTCCAAGCCCTTAAGTTCAGGATTAGTGCCCTGAGCTGAGCCCCAAGTGCAGAGCGTGTGGTGCTGGGTGTTTGGGAAGGGGAGCACACGGCTGTGCCAGAGCTTGGGCACTGTGTGTGGAGAGGTCCTTATCACTGAGAGGCAGAAGTTTGTTAGCACTGAAAACAAAGTCTGGGGATAGCTTTCAGCTCATCCCTCGGAATATTTAGGATTTAGTGAGCCTGTGCCTAGTCAATGTGGTGAAGCCCCTTGTGAATTGTGCTTAGAAGAATGTCTTCCTCCCTTCATACTTGCTGCTTTTCTCTCGGCGAGGCAGAGCAGCCGTCCAAAAAGCATCTATGACACTTCTCAAATATGGAAGAGTCTTGGGATTTCAATTTGGAAACAAATGAGCTTAATTTCAATGTGCTATTTCAGTCAGAGAGCTTTGCATCAGAGAAGGGAAGAACTGCAGGCACTTTTCCACATATTTTTTTCTTTTCCTGCATTTGCACTTTTCTGTTGGAAATTAATAAACTTTAACTTGCCTCTCCAGCCCTGTCACCTTGTTTCTGCCAATTGGGTTTCTTGGGAGGTGCAGACAGGTTCAGCTGCAGTGACAGGCATGGGGGAACAATGATTTACTGCCCCTAATGATGTGTCCCAGATAGGAGAGATCGAGAAGGCTCTTTCTTTGCTCTGTGTGATGCAGACTGGGATTGAGGGGATAAATCTCACCTCCAGGTAGAGCACCAGGAAATGATTCAGCTAAGGAGGGAGGAGGGCTGAAATGGCCATTCTCATGTGTGGAATGATGGGCTGTGCGTGGCTGGAGAGAGGCTCATTATGCTCAGTTTAATCACAGCAATCCCTTTGCCTGGGGAAGGCTCCGAGACAGCTCCGCTCCGTCAGCCGGGCACTGCCACAGCGTGGGGAGGGAGAGCCGGGCTGGACTGGGCTCTGTGCCCCTGATGGCCTGGACAGGGCTGCTGTCGGTGCCACAGCACGGGCAGGGAGCAGACAGCCCCTGCTGAGCTGCTCTGATGGGTAAATCCCTCTCTTCCCATGGTTTTAGGGTGTCAGGAAGGACAAATGCAGAGATGTGAGCTATGAGAGGGATGGCAGAGCAGCTCTGGCTGGGCTGAGCCTGCTTCAGTGCTGAGTTTAGCAGTGTGTGGTTATTCTCTTGTTGCTGAGCTGTAATGAATAACAAATCCTGACACCAGCGAGGCACCTTGGGATGAGAGGTCATTACTGCAGGATGGTGATTAAGAGCCCTCCCATTGCTCTCTTCTGTTGAGGATGCATTTCCACTCCCTGCCCCTGTGTCATTTCTTACTCACAACACCCATGGCATGGGTCTGGCCAAGCCAGGAGCTCAGGAGCTGGCCAGCACCAGGATGCAAATCCCCTGTGCAAGCCAAGAGCTGGGGGAAGCAGCCGGATTGGGGAGAATTCCTCACTCCAGCAAAGCCCCACTGCCCCCATGGCTGCAGCTGTGCCCCTGCTTAGGGCATGGACTCACTGCTGCTGCTGCTGCTGCTGGAGCACTCTGTGAAGATTTGTATTGGGGCTGAAATGTGGAGCTCTCCGTGGATTAATAGTCAGGATTATCAGGATCTTTATTCTGAAATATCTCCAAGGGGAAAAATTGGGATTCTTCAGCCCGGAGAGGCTTTGGGGTGACCTAATTGTGGCCTTGCAGTGCCTGAAGGAGCTGACAAGGAAGATGGAGAGAGAGGATTTACAAGGACCTGGAGTGGCTTCCCACTGACAGAGGGCAAGGTTAGATGGGATACTGGGTAGGAATTATTCCCTGTGAGGGTGGCCCTGGCACAGGTGCCCAGAGCAGCTGTGGCTGCCCCTGGATCCCTGGCAGTGTCCAAGGCCAGGCTGGACAGGGCTTGGAGCAGCCTGGGACAGTGGGAGGTGTCCCTGCCCATGGCAGGGGTGGAATGAGATATGTTTGAGGTCTCTTCCAACTCAAACCATTCTGGGATTCCAAGATGATTCTATGAAAAGAAAGAAAAAAGAATTGAGCCTTAAGGAAATACTGAACAATTGGAATTTCAGGCTTAGCAGTTACACCTTACAAATGCAGTAAATAATAAACTGCTGCAAACCAGGTTTTTAGGATGGCCTTACAGGCAGGCAGGGCTGCTCACTCCTGTCACGTAAAGCACCACTTTCTCCTCACAGGTAACAAATGACAAAAGGAGAAATAGCCTCAAGTTGTGCCAGGGGAGGTTTATGTTGGATATTAGGAAAAAATTCTATGTGGAAAGTTTTAAAGCATTGGAATGGGCTTCCCAGGGAAGTGGTAAGACACCATCCCTGGAAGTGTTCAAGAAACACGTGGATGTGGCATTTGAGGACATGGGTTAGTGGTGAAAATGGTGCTGGACTTGATGATCCTAGAGGACTTTTCCAAGCTGAACAATTCCGTGGTTCTATATTTGTGTGGCCACTTCCAGGCTTGGAAAGAAACCTCTGGGGTTTGACCCTGGGAGGATGTGGGAGGCTCTGTCCCTGATGTGGCACCAGTGACAGGAACCTTGTGGGGAGCAGAGGGGCAGGGAGGGGCTTGATTTGGAAGTGCAGATGGAAGAACCAGAGGCAGGAGAGACACAAGGAGCAGAGTGTGTGGCTCTGAGAAAAGGGCAGGAGTTGGAGCAGTGCAGGGATTAGGAAGACATGGCTCAGTTTAAGGAGGTGTTAAAGAGGGAGAGGTGACAGGGCTTGGATGAACAGTGAGAGATCAAAGGAAATCTCCTATGAGAAGCCACTTGGAGGTGGGAGGTTGGGAAGAGCAGCCAACTTCCAGTGCTGATTTTCACTGTTTCCAAGTAATTTCACTTGGAATTTATTTTTTAATAATGTTGACTGGGTTCCACCTCGTTTTGCCTTGGTGCCAGGCATGGAAAGCATCCTCTCACTGCATCTCTGCGTGTCAGGCTGGGCCGATGTGCCGAGCTGACAGACAGGTTTAGCACATGGCCTGGATGCCTTTAGCTTGACTCATTCCCAGAGGTGCATGGAAAACACTTTTTTGTGCTGCCTGAGAGCAAAGCAGCAGAAAAACTCCCTGGCAGAGGGGCTGAGGAGCTGCTGTCCCTGTGTGTGAGCAGTGTCACACCTGTGGGTACCAGACTGGGGGGTGGCTGCAAAGATCTGGGGATCCATGGGGATCTGGACTGCAGCTCTATGCAGTCTGTGCCTGTCTTCCAGAGCCTGCTTGTTGTCCCTGGGTTTTCTGCTCTGGCGCTGGCTGTCACCCTGCTGAGGGCCAGCTTTTGTGTTCCTGCAGGGCTTTCTGCAGTCCCAGTGACCATCAGATAGCAGCACTGGGATCCAAGTCCTGCCTGCCTGGGACCAGCCCTGGCTTGGGTTTGCCTTCCCAGTTCAAACAGGCCCAGCTTTGGTTTTGTGCTCACTGTGGGTGTGTGACCTGAGCAGCACCTCACCTGTGTGCTGGGAGCTCGGCACAGGGAGCAGTGCTTTACAGCCCAAACAGTGCTGGGCCTGGCTCAGGGATGGTCTCAGGGCATTGAAAACAGCCCCAGATGGCACTGAGGGGAAGACATCTGCAATCTCATCACTGCTGCCTTCAAAGTTACAGCCTGCAGGGGCTGTTAGCTCCTCCTTGTCCCTTCACCCTGCTCTCAGCCAGGCGAGGATGGATGGATGGAAGGATGGATGGATGGATGGA